>OX941081.1:41175000-41775000 GCA_954870635.1 Arctium minus | reverse complement strand
AAAGCGGAGGAACTCACCTTCTTCCCCTCCCTCTCCTCTCAAGAGGTTGAGGAAGGTTTCAAGGGCCAAGCCACAAACTCCACCCACCGATTCTCCACAATCGGCAGGTGTTGAAATTTTCCCATCCGGGCCCGGGGACTCTGCTAAACCCAAAGCCACCTCCTTTGTATCATCAAAAAGGATACAATTGTAAAATCGGGGACCCCTATTATTCCCTCATCAACCTTTTCCTTGGTTGATAAGGATGACTTGGATACCTCTCCAATCCAAGGTTCTTCTTCTCCACCTCACAGCCTATCACCCGGGATTCTTAGTCCCGATGATTCTGTACGATCCAAGGATGAATCTTCCTTTCCAGAAGCAGGTTTGAAGGATCCCAAAAAATCTTTCTGACTTATTTCTTTCCTACACCATGAATTAGTTGAGGGGGAGTATGTATTGAGGGGAGCAACTTACTACTCAAGCTTAAACTCTGTTGAAACTCATTTTGCGATGGACTGTGTGATCAAAACCACCTTACATTAGTTGAGGGGGAGTATGAATTGAGGGGGAGCATCCAACCAATCAAGTTCAAACAATTCCGGCTACTGTCTTCTATATCTTTGTATATATTTATTTGCTTTGTCATTCTTTATTCATTTGTATAGCTATACTTTTTCATTCATTTGTAAATGTCAGATATACCAAAAAAAACAAAAAAAAAGAATGGTCTATGTGAAAAGAACCCAAAAAGAGTAAAAATGGGTCAAAATGAATTATTCAGTATACTCTTAATTTTATTCTTTAGTATGAATGTCATCCTCAAATAGTGGGAGATTGTTAGGTCATCTGAAGATTTGAAGATGACCTCCCGATCTTCCATGTTATATCATCATACTTAGAATATTTTGAGGTTCTTTTAGCAGCTTGGTTTCTATACAAATGTTCGGTGAAGTCGAAGATCAACCGAAGAAGACAAAAAAGAAGAATATCTCTCAAAGAGGATTGAAGATAGACTCCTCAGCCTAAAGCCAAGTATGCCTACTTGATCAACATCATTGGCCAGGATGGTGCCGATCTCAATCTTCAGGAGCCGAAGACATCTCAGTCTTCAGGAGCCGAAGACCTATTCGGAAGTCGAAGATTTCTTAATCTTCGGAAGCCGAAGACTTCTTAGTCTTCGGAAGCCGAAGACTTCTTAGTCTTAGGAGTCGAAGACCTCTCAGTCTTAGGAGTCGAAGACCTCTCAGTCTTCAGGAGCCGAAGAACTCTTCGGCAACCGAAGACTTCTTAATCTTCAAGTCCTGAAGATTTCTCAAACACATTGTACTTTTCTGACAAAGTATCTTTGTGATATCTTGCATTGACGTGGACCTCATCCGAAGATCAGAAAAAGTATGTTTTGTATTTTACACTCTTTCAAGGAAAGGTCTCTACCATCCTCTGCAGGTCAACACTTCAAGCCAAAACACCTCAAGACAAAAGGTACATCATGTACCTTGCTGAAGACCTGTGTCCATCCTTTACTCAACAGGTGTCCCATGCATTTAATGCATGAGGCACTATAAATATGGAGGATGGTTCAACATGCAAGATAACCAGTTCTACAACCTTCAAGTTCTCTAAGTGCCTGACAATCTTCTCTCTACGAAGTTCTTATTGTTTTCTAAGTGTTTTACGATTGTTCTTCATTTCTCTTAGTGTTAGATTGTTTGAGCAGATTCATTTGTTCTCTTCTACCACAATCAAAAGTTTTCTATGTGTAATTCTTGATTTCAAATCAATAAGAATTAAATTAAGTGAAAAACTGTGTGTATTGTATTCAACCCCCCCTTCTACAATACTTTTCTTATTAACTTACTGCTATTTGGGACCAACAACACCACAAATCCAAGGCGGAGGTAATGAGAAAATTGGTAGCAATGGTGGGAGAAAGATTATAGATCTGATGGTGGTGGCCTCGTGATGGAGTAGGAGTTTGATGCAAATCCGATGGTGGCGTTGTGCCGTGGTGGGATGCAGATTTGCTCACTTGGTCAACGGAAAAATTTAACGGTTGTTAGTTGGAGGGACCAAAACCGAAGGGAAATGACAAACGTGATGGACCAAATCTGAGTTTCGATAGTTTAAGGACGATATCCGTTAAAATTGGCAAAAGTTAGGGATCAAAAGTGAAGTTTACTCTAAAGAAAATGAAAGGTTAAAACTCATTTGATGAGAAACTTTTTATTTATAATAAATTCAAAATCATGAAAAATTAGAAAAATGTGAATGAAGGTTTCTTAATATGCCTCCTAAGCAACTCCACATTTTACTTATATATATATATATATATATATATATATATATATATATATATATATATATATATATATATAGGATTAGGTTCATTTGAGAAATGCTAAAAATATGAGAAATAAAGAAATGATCCTAGCCCTTTATCTGGTTAACATTTGCGGCTTTGACCGTGAAGCACCGGATAATTCCTTATGTGATCTATAGAAGATAGAGGGGTAGTCTCGTAAAATACGCGAGACGGATTCATATATGAACATTTGTAATTCACATATGAATTATATGTTCATATATGAATCAGTGTAATTCACATATGAACTCTTTTAACTGATTCATATATGAACCTTTGTGATTCATACATGAATCAGTTAATTAGTTCATATGTGAATCACAAAGGTTCATATATGAATCTGTTAATTAGTTCAACCGATTCACATATGAACCTACAATTAATTAGTTCATATGTGAATCAGTTAATTGGTTCATATATGAATCACAAAGGTTCATATATGAATCAGTTAAAATAGTTCATATGTGAATTACACTGGTTCACATATGAACGTATAGTTCATATATGAACTCGTCCTGTGTATTTGTAAAAATAAAGAAATTGTCCTTCTATTTTTGGAATAGCCGCAACTTTTGACCAGTCAAAGTCAAAATTGTTGACCAGTCAAAGACATAATATTTGACCAATCAAAGTCGATCTTGACCGAATGAAAGGCTAGAATTACTTCTCTATTTCTCATATATTTAGCATTTCTCAAATAAACATCTCCTTCTCTCTCTCTCTCTCTATATATATATATATATATATATATATATATTGTTAGAGCACAGATTTATTGGATACAAGATCATAAATACTGAAGATCAAAGTCAAGCCAAGTCAAACCTCAAAAGTCAACTCTCAAGCAAAGTCAAAGTCAAATGTAATAAACTCAAAGTCAAAGTCTTGTGTTTGTTTAGTTTGTAAGCGCGTGTGTCTTTGTTTTGTTTAATATATATATGGCTTGTAGTTGTGTTATAAACTAAGTAACTAGAGAATTGATTTTGTACGCATTTGAGTTAGAGAGAGAAAGTTTGAGAGAGATAGAAAAACATATTGTAATTGAATTCACTGTGAAATTGGAATTGAAAACAGGTAGATTGTATATCTTGTTTGTCATTGAATTTAGATAAGAACTTGATTAAATCTGGGATTAATAATTGGTATCAGAGCAGATCTAAGGTGAAATCGATAGAAAATGGAGTTCGACACTGTTTTATAGAGTTTGGATCGAATTTTTGAATTTTTGTTTGAAATTTGAGTTGTAATTGATTGGATTGTATTCGAATAGTGTAGCAGATGGATCTTGTAAAGGTTTGTTAGTGATTTGCACTGTAATTGAAATCAAATTTGAATTTGTAAGTGTTTTTGAGTTCACGAGTCTATCGCACTGTACATTGATTCAATTTGTAATAGTCAGTGTTCTTTATCGAAATTCATTGTTTGAATTCGATAAGTGTAGAAGATCGAATTGTTGAATTTTCAGTTCGAAATTCGATGTGTGGATAGATTTTTGAGAGAATCAGTGTGGTTTTTCATCCAGATCTGAAGAACTCGCAGAAATCTTGAAGAATTCGCAGTTTTATATTAGATTTCGCATAGTTGTTGTTTCTGAAAATCACAAGGAAAGAATTCGCAGGGATAGAATTCGCAGATGGCTGTAGTGAGAATTGCAAAGAATTCGCATTTGTGTGTTCTGAGAAAAGCTAAGAATTCGCATTGTTGATTTGTGCGAATTTTCAGAATTCGCATAAGTGTTTTCTACGAAAAGTTTTCAGAAAATTATTTGAAGGATAGAATTCGCAGATCTTTCTTTTGAGAAAAGTTGTTCATAAATTCGCATAAGTGTTGTTTTCGCATAAGTCTTGTATACGAATTCTTCAAAATTCGTATATAAGTATCTTACGAATTCTTAGAATTCGCAAAAAACTAAGTTACGAATTCCTTAGTTTTCGCAGAAGTGTATCTTACGAATTCTGGTGGTTTCGCATAGAAGTTTAAATTTCTTCTCTAAGTGTTGGATTCGTAAATGTCTATCTTGCGAATTCTGATTTGATATTGTTTGCGAATTCTTGATTTCTTTACTTGCGAATTCTGAAGTTTGTTTATGTACGAATTATGTGTGTGAATTCTGTGTGTATAACAGTGATTTGCGAATTCATTGTACTTCTGTAGCTTGCGAATTCCATACTTGTAGATTTTTGGAAATTTCATTTCTAATTTTCTTTCAAGTTTTCTGTATTATTGTGATTTCAATTTGGACTAACAATCAAATTCAAGTTTTTTTTTTTGTGAAAACAGGTGTAAAGAACAAGATGTCATCAAAAGAAGAAATTCCTAAACTCAAGGCCAAGATTGTTTCTCTCGAAGAAAATATTGTTCGAAAGCATGATAGCTATTACCAATCCTTTGCTGGAAAGATGAATCAGATTGATTATTATAAGCAGAAAGAAAATGACCGAGTTGCTACTTTTATTAGTCTTAAAGAATGGATGCATTCACATATGGGTTTACTGAAAAAGGCAACTGATTCGAGAAAATTTTCAGTTTTCTTTGCTGAGTATAAAGATCATTTAAAACAACTTGAAAGAGAAGTTCTTTATGCTTTGAAAGAAGATAAATGGTTGGAATCTGAGAAGTTGAACACTGAGAATATTGAGCTTAAAAGAAAGATCTCTGACTTGGAAAATCAGATGATTCAAATCCAGCTAGCAGATTCTACTGACATTTATGAGGAGAAAATTAAGAATCTGGAAAATGCTAATGTTGAGCTTCAAAAGAATATATCAGATTTGGAACAAAAGATGGTCAAAGACAGAGATGACTTTGAGAGTGAAAAGAAAACATTTGCCAAGAAGTTCTCAGAATTTTCTAGGAAGAGTGTTGAAGAGAAGAAGATGGTTGAACTTAAATGTTCTAAGCTTTCTCAACAAGTATCTGACTTTGAGAAAGTGATAATTCTGGAAAGAGACAAGTTTGAGAAGGAGAAGAAGACCATAGAACAAAAGAATGTTGGGATCTTCAAAGAGATATTCGGTCAGAGAACTAATGCTGAGAAGGATTTTAAAGAAGAACGAAATATTTTTGAATCTGAGATAAGGAAGCTTACTGATAAGTTATCTGAACTGTCAATAAGTGCACTGAAAGAGCAAAAACCGAACTCTGAATTTCAAGAAAGGATTGACCTGCTTGTCAAAGAAAGAGACAGTTATTCTTCAAAGATAAAAGAGCTTGAAGACATTATTTCAAAGTTTGTGGTGACCGAGCAAACGATTCCAGAGTCAAAAATCCACACACCTAGAAATATTTCAGTTGGCTCTAACAAGACAGCCTCAAGCTCACATCAGAAAACTGTTTCTACTAGAAGGTCAGTTTACTCATTTAATCAAATTCGTTCTACTAACATTTTCTATGATCGAAATGTAGATGGTTCAGGTACACAAAGAAGGAGAAGAAGGAGATATAACGAAGAGAAAATGGTCTGGAAAGTGAAACCAGTAGATGAAGAGAAGAATGATGAGAAGAAGGAAGAGAAGAAAGAAAAAGAAATCATGTGTGCATGCATCAAAAGCTAAAAAGAACAAAGTGCCGAAAGGTAAACCTGATCTTGCTTACTCGAGAGATCAATTGATCAGGTTGTCTAGAAAAAGGTATTGTTCTTACTGTCATACATATGATTTTGTTCATAAGTCTAGTGATCATTACTGGTATGGTTCTTATTCAATTACTCCCAATAGAACTGCAACTCACGAACATGAACCCAAATACCAGTGGGTACCAAAGCCAAAGGATGAATCTGTGGTGCAGGCACCTCAAGTTAAGGAGGAGTAAGAAAACTGAGGCTTCTGAATAAATCATTTCAGGACCCGTACTTCAACGGAGTTTGACTTCTAAACATAACAGTTTAGGACTCGCTCTTCAATGATCAAAAGAGATGTAATTCCGGGATGATAAGAGAATGTACTCCGATACATGAATGAGGAAATCAACCTTTAAGGGGGAGTACATATTTTTTTGGAAATATGCATTCGGAAGATATGATGATCTACACTTCAGGGGGAGTTATAGATCTCTATCATGTTTTTCACTGGCATATTTTATGATGCATAATTTCAGGGGGAGTAAGAAATATGATTTTTGATTACATCTAATCAGAACTCATACATTCAATGTTTTACTACTTTATGTCATTTACTTTTTAATAAATGTTATGAATAAAGCTTTGCACTTTGACGACTTTTGAATTTTTGCAGATTTGAGAGGAAGCTTAATGATCATATCATTTTGACAGAGAGCTGACTTGATAAGATTTAAGACTGAGCTAAAAGGTTTATTCCTAATCTTAATTTCATACGTATATGAAAGAAGGGCAACTTTCAAATATGAAAACATGTTCTTAAATGTTCAAACCACTTCTTGTTCTTAAAACGATTTAATGAATTTAGAAGTGTGATTTTAAATGTTTTTCATGTTACTTATGTTTAAATGTTAATAAATCGTGTGTTTCCAAAGATTAATACTTGCGTATTGTCTTTTCCATATACTTTCAAGTATTCACACACACCGGTTTAACTTTTGTTGGATATGTTCTTACCATGTCTCTAAATTGAAACAAATTTTCGATGGTAAGACACCCCGATTGTTATTTAAAGTTTGAGCGTGATTTCATTTCTAAACGTTCTTTCAAGAATGTCTATATTTTTTGTTCATATAGACAATATCCGATTTTTGCTGACCTAAGCCTTAATCGATAAATCATTTCGATATTGATCTTTTTGATACAATGTCAGATTTTCAAACAAATTTCTTGTATTCATTTTATTTATTCAATTATCTTGTTTTAAAAGTCTTCAATGTTTAAAATGCTCAAATCTTCATGATTATATCAGTGAGCATACAGATATCTGACTTGTATTTCATATTTTGTGCTTTAATTGTCAAGTTAAATCATTTTTGAGCAACATGTTCTTTTAGGAAAAACATGGGTTCTTTGTGTGAGCTTAAATGAAACTTTTATGGATTCACGTTAACCAGTGTTTCCTACCCAAGAAGTTAATCCTTGAGTGATCGAAGAGTGAGGAGTCAAATACTGAGTGTGGGTTGAGTGATGAGGTAAAATGAAAATGAGAGTTTGGTTAGATGTGAGTTCAATGTTTAAAAGAAAGAGGGTGTGCGAACAGAGTAAAAGAATATCAAACTATGCACCAAATGTTTCTGAGTCGGGCAGCTACATTGCTAGTGTTTCACAATTCTTCGTGAACATTATTGAAACAGGCAACTAGCCCATGCCAACTCTTGATAAAAAAAACCCACCAGCTACTCATTTTCTTCTTAACAAGAAAATGTTTCATATTTTAAAAGGGACACAGCACATATGCTATCTGATTTTCATTTGGAAAATCTGGATATTGAAAAAGAAGGAAGTCTGCCCCACCTTCGCACTTCGATCATGCACAATAGAGTTTGTGTTTAATTACTGTTGTCTCAGTGGTTTACAAAATTTTGAGCCTATATAAATCAATCATCTGATTAAATTCTTTCTAACACTTGCACGAACACACAAGGAATTTGTTTTCTTGTCATAACGTTCATAGAAATTATCCTTTGTGGTGTTTCGATGATTGAATGAAAGATATGCGGGAGTGAACATCAAAAAGCTCCTTCCCAATGAGTATTCGTTACACACATTGACTTTTTGTTACTAACAGGCACTTCTAACTGATTCATTTGTTGATTCAGGTGTTTCACTCATAATTTGTCTGGATTTGCTAAGATTCAGATAAATATCTTTTGGATCGACGGCGAATCAGAGGCTGCAGTGTTCAAAGATCAATGGTCAATTCAGACTATCAAAGACATTTCTTGCGAAGTTTTGATGATTTCATGTCTCATTCATCAAAAAGGGGGAGAGAGGTTCAAGAAATGTTTGTGAATTTATCAAGAAAAGTTCAAGAAATGTATGATCTAGAACTGTTATAGATGGGGAGAAGATTAAGAAAGTTATTGGAAAGTGTTCAAGAATTTGTTGGTCTGAGAAAGATTATTGAAAGCTGAAAGAGAAAGTTCAAAGATTTCTGAAGATGAGCTAATTTTCCTGAAATTTTCTTTGAAGATAAGTTTGCTGAAGCAAATTGAGCTGAAACTGAAAATATTTTCTTTCCAATGTCAGAAAGAGGTTTATACCAACCTTGGGGGAGAATGCTACTAATTTTGAAGAACAGGCTTTGGAAAGATTGCTGAAAGTTTTGAAGATAGTTCTTATCAAAGAAAGAGGAGATTGTACAAGTTGAGATTAAAGAGAGAAGATTAAATTGCAAAATCTTTTAAAGATGATCTTGATCCAAAGGGGGAGAATGTTAGAGCACAGATTTATTGGATACAAGATCATAAATACTGAAGATCAAAGTCAAGTCAAGTCAAAGCTCAAAAGTCAACTCTCAAGCAAAGTCAAAGTCAAATGTAATAAACTCAAAGTCAAAGTCTTGTGTTTGTTTAGTTTGTAAGTGCGTGTATCTTTGTTTTGTTTAATAGATATATGGCTTGTAGTTGTGTTGTAAACTAAGTAACTAGAGAACTGATTTTGTACGCATTTCAGTTAGAGAGAGAAAGTTTGAGAGAGATAGAAAAACATATTGTATTTGAATTCACTGTGAAATTGGAATTGAAAACAGGTAGATTATATATCTTGTTTGTGATTGAATTTAGATAAGAACTTGATTAAATATGGGATTAATATATATTTATAAATTACTAAAATCCAATTTTGAAAGGGTTGTAGTAGTGTAGCCCACTTACATCAACTTAAAGGCTTTGGAACCGATCAAAAGGTTTAAATCCAAATATCACATCATTTCATATGGGTAATCTTTATGAACCATAAAGGTATTTCTTTTTTCATTTTTCATAATATATTTTTAAAATTAATCTATTTATTTTCTAAAAGTAATTTCTTTATTTTATTAAAAACTTTTAGAAAAAAAAAACTAGGTGTTTTTAACAATTTATTTCGAAAAATATTAAAGTTACTGGTTAGTTGTACGTGAGTTTATATATGTTAATATTTACATATTGCTTTCAAGTCAAAGGGGGATGAAGAAGACTACTACAATGGAAGACGGAGGCATTCACGTTTTTCATCCCTTAATTAAGGAATCAAAGATGGATTGGTAGGAAATGTTGCAGCTTGCCCTTTTTCTGTGTTTACAAACAAATCAAAAGGGGTGTTCTCTTATATTTTTATTAGGAAAGCAACAAATACAAGGAGGTAGCGAATGTTTATTAAAACAAACATGACTTTACTAAGTGGCAAAAGGCCAAAAGCAAGCAGTGACTATTGGAATCTATAAAACTTGATTGAAAGTGGGTGGAACCCACAATTTAATTTATCATGTCTAATGTCTAAGCCTCTAACCACTTTTTTTGGAAGGACTTCAAAGTGAATGTAATCCATTATTTGCTCTCCTCAACACTCAGAAGATCGCAACCATTGGATCCTTGGTAACCATCACAAGTACGACCTACATCCATTTATTTAAATGAGAATGTTGTGTCATCCAATGAAATGTAAATACATAACATCGCTTGGAAAAGCGTCACTGCTTGGAAAAGCGTCACTGCTTGGTAGTCGGTGTAACAATAATGATATTTGCCGATATGTCGATGTTATCTACCAAATAAGAAGCATGTTATGTGATCAAAACTGCTCATATCAACTAGGAAGCTATATATGGGTCTTATTCGACAAAGCTTAAAGCAGACTTCAATAGCTAAGTAGGGGGCCAAAATGTCTCGTCTCTAAAAACCGTGACTCTCTAGGTGTCCATCTGTGGAATAGATTTCCAAACCAACACTATTTAACTTAGCTTGTGCAAATACAAAAACTGCAACCAAAGCTTAAGGCTAAAACTGTAGAATTTTATGGAAATTGGATGCGGTTACTAATTAATGTTGGGTCATTGACCAACATCTTCCTAAATCGAAACGTGGCGCTGGCTGCTACGTTATATGGAAATAAGGTGCGCCTTCTCCATCAGCAATTGCTTTTGGCGTAGTGGTAAGCGTTTGGATCCTAACATGTGGTATCAGAGCAGGTCACGGGTTGAATCTCATGGAGTGCATTTAAATGCCAAAGGCATGCTGTGCAGCCATTGACTTCTAGAGAATATCTTGTTAGTGCTGGCAGATGCTGGGGGAGGGGGGGATTGTTGGGTCATTGACCAGCATCTTCCTAAATCGAAACGTGGCGCTGGCTGCTACGCTATATTGAAATAAGTTGCGCCTTCTCCATCAGCAATTGCTTTTTGGCGTAGTGGTAAGCGCTTGGATCCTAACAATTAATGATATGGCATGCACAAAATAAAAACTTCATTTGTTTACTCTAGAAGACTTTTTGTGGATTTGTCTTCATATCCACAACGATTTAGATTGTAACATATTAAATCCTAATACAACTATTACAACTAATATATCTTCAAGAGATTTGAAGATATGTAAATCTAATCGTAAAACTAAAAGAAATCTAAAAGAATTTTAGAGAGAGTAAAATGATGTAAACGAAAATTGAGCTGAGAAAATTATTCCAGAAACACGGTCAAAGCACCCTTTTATATCTTCCATTAAATGCCAGATCAGTCCTCAACTTTTCAATAATAGCTCCGCTACCCTTCTTCTTTCTTTAAATGTGAGGCGCAGTCCCTCATTTATTCAACTATCAACATCTGACCATTTAACCCTCTTAAATTCTACAAAATACAAATGCAACCAAGTTAATTTAAATGGATGACAAGATTGGTATAAGCTTATCTTTTAACACCCTCCCTCAATCTTGACATCGAAAAAGATCTAACATGTTTAACTTATCAATGAGATAGTTGTGTTGATTAACACCAAGTGATTTTGTAAATATATCAGCTGGATTTTCTGTTGACAAAACTTTAACAGTTTTCAACATTCCAGTTGAAATTTTATTCCTCACCCGATGAATATCTATCTCTATATGTTTAGTCTTTTCATGAAATACTGGATTGTTAGCAATCTGAATTGCTGACTTATTATCACAGTGTAAATTGACGGGAAGAATATTATTAATTTTCAAATCAGTCAAAATACTAAGAACCCAGATAATTTCACAAATGGCTGAAGCCATGGCCCGATATTCAGATTCAGCAGAGGAGCGAGAAACAGTAGGTTTTTTCTTGCTTCTCCACGAAATCATACAACTACCCAAGAAAAGACAGTATCCAGTAACAGACCTTCTAATTGACAAACATTTTCCCCAGTCAGCATCAACATAGGTTGAGAGTTTAAAATCAGATTCTGAACATAAAGAAAAATTGATACCTTTACCAGGAGAAGCCTTTAGATACCTGAGAACTCGAAGTGCCAGTTTCTGATGAGACTGACGCGGTGAATGCATAAATTGACTAAGACAATTTACCGCAAAAGCAATGTCAGGCCTAGTAGCTAACAAGTATATAAGCCTACCAACTAATCTTTGATACCCCGTAAAATCCTTTAAAGGAAGATCTTTTGTTTCAGAACCAACAGAGTCAGTAACTACTAAGTTCATATCCATAGGTGTGTTTATAGGTTTGCACCCAAGGTATCCAAAATCATTCAAAAGCTCGAGACAATACTTTCTTTGAGACATACACACACCTTTGTCAGTTTCTAAAATCTCGATTCCCAAAAAAAATTTCAAAAAACCAAGATCTTTTATTTTAAATCTAGACTGTAAATAATCCTTAACCTTTTGAATTTCAGAATAAGAGTTACCAGTAATGACAATATCATCAACATAAACTAGAAGAACAATGAAAATATTATCAGAATATTTAGTAAACAAAGAGTAGTCACTGATGCTTTGAATAAAACCATGATCAATTAAACAAGTAGACAACTTTTCATACCACTGACGAGGAGCTTGTTTTAGTCCATAAAGGGACTTAACAAGCTTACATACCCGTTTATCATTAGGTGAGAAATACCCTGGAGGTAAACTCATATAAACCTCTTCAATTAGATCACCATAAAGAAAAGCATTGTTCACATCAAGTTGACACAAAGGCCATTGATTTTGAACAGCTAAAGCAATAACACACCTAATTGTTACCATTTTAACAATAGGCGAAAATGTTTCCTCATAATCAAGATGTTCACATTGACTATACCCTTTAGCAACTAACCTAACCTTATATCTTTCAATTTCACCAGTAGATTTATATTTAATTTTATAAATCCACCCGCAGCCTATCGACTTTCGACCAGGAGGCAATTCTGTTAAAACCTAAGTACCATTTCTATACAGGGCTTCCATTTCATCATTCATTGCATCAACCCAATTTTGGTCCTTACTTTCCTCAAAAAAGTTTTCAGGTTCGAAAGACTTATTTAGAGTTGATACAAAACAAAAATTATTTGAAATCAAATAAGAGTAATTCACAACCTTCTCTATTCCATATTTAACTTTCACTTCTACAATAAAATCATCAAAACGACGAGGTAAGTTTGAAGGACGAGAAGACTTACGAATATTTGATTGTTCAGAAATAGTTCCCTCAGGAGGGGTCCTCAAAATATCATCATTAATTTGTTGAATAGTAAGTTACCGAAAATTAGTAGCACGTAAATCACTGGCAGCCTCAGTACTACCAAGATCAGTTGATCCGGCAGCTCTGTTATTATTGGTAATAGTACTACCAGGGTCCAAAGACCCGGCAGCTCTATCTTGACTACCTAAATGATCACATCTATCAGAGATATCAGAAGCAACAAGGACATTTTTATTGACTTTATTTCCATTTTGAGGACTCACCATAATTTCATCATTGGGCAATTCAAAAGTTAAATCATTAGAGTGAAAAAGAACAGAATCAAAGAAATTTAAAGAGTTAATATCACTTGAGTCACAGCTTGACTGGTTTGCACTAATTTTGAAAGGAAATATAGTTTCATAAAACTTCACATCTCTAGAAACTATTATTTGTTTCGAGTCCAAACTATAAAGTCTGTACCCCTTTTTTGAATTACAATAACCAAGATGAACACATTTTTCTGAACGAGAAGAAAATTTATCTGAATTATTTGGTTTAACGGCGAAACACAAACATCCAAAATTTCTAAGATGTGATAAAAACAGGTGCAAATCCAAACACAAGTTCATAAGGACACTTTCCATTTAAAACAGAAGAAGGAGTTCTATTTATAAGATATGTAGCAGTTAATATACACTCATTCCACATGTTTAACGGAACATTTCCTTGAAACATTAAAGCCCTGGCTACATTTAATTAGTGTTTGGGTTTTCGTTCAACCACCCCATTTTGTTGGGGAGTGTAAACACAAGAAGTTTGATGAATAATACCATTTGTTTTAAAGAACGCACCTAACTTGTTATTAACAAACTTGGTGCCATTATCACTTCTGAAAATCTTAACATGTTTTCCAAATTGATTGATCAACAAGCTGTGAAAAGCAACTATGTTGTCAAAAACTTCATCCTTGCTTTTCAACAAATAAACCCAGACAGATCTAGTATAATCATCTACAATAGTTCAAAAGAATCTATACCCTTCCTTACTTGGAACACGATAAGGCCCCCATAAATCTAAGTGAACTAATTCTTCAAAACTTTGGAAACATGATTACTTAGAGTAAATTTATCTCTGGTTTGTTTTGCCTTATCGAAAATATCACAGGGAGGAGACATATGTTCGTTTCCTAGATCAAGAGTTTCTTTTAAAATTTCTAACACTTGGTCAGCGGGATGTCCAAGTCTATTATGCCACAGCTGGCGCGAGACACAACAGACTACAGACATATTAGACTTATGACAAAGATTTTTAGAACTAGGTGATACAGAAGACTCACCCTTAGATAAGTGATCAAAGAAGTATAAACCTCCTTGTTCGCTACCAGTCCCCACAATTCTCTTGTGAAGAGAACCCTGAAGAAGGTAACATTTATACTCATCAAACCCAACAAATATTTTGCTATCTCTAGCAATTTTATGAACAGAAAGAAGATTAACACGGAAGTCAGGAATAACAAGAACATCAAACAAAACAACTTGGTCATTAAGCCTAAAATTCCCTATTTGATTGATTTTAGTTTCATCCCCATTAGGTTGAGTGACTTTTAAATCTAAATCTGAAATATCTAACACATTTTCAAGATAAGAAGTAGACGAAGTCATATGTTGGTTAGCACCAGAATCAATTATCCAACCATGACGAGAGACACTAGATGAGTTAGTTAATTTTATCATATTAACAGAAAGCATACCTGCCATATTGACAAAGATGTTCTCCGACTGTTTTTGATCAAGAAGGGAAAGAAGCTTGGTGATTTGATCCTCTGAAAGAGATTTTGAAGAACTCTGGCCACTGACAGAAGTTTCAGAGGTACAAGAGTTGCTTGAAGCCGATTTGAAAGAATTTTTTGACTTAGTAAATTGAAAATCCATAAGAAAACCGATCAATTTATAGCACCTTTCAATGGTGTGGCCTGTTACACCACAATGCTTACAAACAAGGGGAGGTTTACCAGTTTTTTTCTTATTTTCATTAGCCTTTCCAAAGAAGGTTGTGTTTTGACTTTTAGCATCTGAAGATCGAGTCACACCTCGGTGTGACTCTTCTCGAGACACTAACGAGAAGGCAGTCTTAACAGTGGGAAGAGGATCAGTGGTCAGAATGTTGCTTCGTATATGAACATAAGCATCATCTAACCCCATAAGAAACTGCATTAACTTTATCAATTGATTATGTTTTGAAAAGTCATGAGCAGCATTGCATGTGCACGAAGGCAGTTTGATTAAGGCATCAAACTGTTTCCACAACGCATTTAGTTTATGATAGTAATCTGAAACAGATGCCCCATTTTGAGATAATGAATTAATTTTTTGGTGCAAGTTGAAAGTTACAGAACCATCAATTTTGTCATAAGTTTCTTTCAATTCAAGCCAAACCTCAGAAGCAACTCTAGAAAACACTTTACTAACAAACAATTCATCAGAAATAGAATTGAGAATCCAAGATAGAACGACAGAATTACATCTGTCCCATTGTTTACCTAAGACATCATTATCAACAGATCTAATAACCGAGCCATCAATGAACCCAAGTTTATTTTTAGTCTCAAGAGCAAGTATCATAGCACAAGACCAAACTTTATAATTTTCAGTACCGTTAAGTTTCATTGACAAGATAGAGGCTCCTGATGTGTCACTGGGATGGAGATAAAGAGGATCCCCAAAGTCCAGCTTAGCGATCAAGGATCGTTGTTCTGGATCTTTGGAGGACTCAGCTCCAGCTCCAGTCATAGTGACAATTCAGAAGAAATAGAGCGCACACAAGGACAAAAACTGAGCTGCTTAGAGGCAGGATTCCTTGCCACTCGAGTGATAGGTCAAGTCAACAACTTAGAGTCCAAAACAAGGAGAACACGAGAAAGAGAAAGAGAGGACTTACAGTTCTATAGAGCCGGAGAGACGGTAAAAAAAACTTACAGTAAATTCCTTAGAAGAAATAGCAGCGGAGAGGGCAGATCTGGAACCTCAACCCACAGGTATTTTAACCAGAACAAACCTGAACAAACATAACTATGATAGAAGTTCTTCCGTGAGCCACAAAGGAAGATATGGTAACGAAGTGCCAAATCTAGTCTCACATCATAAGAACCTTTTCACAAAAGAGAGAAAAAAATACAATGTACGCGATAACAGAAACAAAAAACAGAAATTTGGACAAAACTTAAATGCCTCACACACAAGACGTGAACCAAGATCTATAGAAGATCTGATACACACCAAAAGGAAGAGGAGGAGAAAAACAGAAATCTGAACAAAACTTAAAAGCCTCCCACACAAGACGTGAACCAAGATCTATAGAAGATCTGATACATGCCAAGAGGAGGAGGAAAACCAAACCACGATCTAAAGAGATCTGGTTCAGGTTAAGAAAGGAAAGGAGATCTACATAAGGTCTGTAAAAAAATAATATTAATAGAAAACCACACCTACGAAGATGTGATTTACTCGATTGACCGTAAAAAAAAACTAAACTGAGATATGAATATGATATAATCGAAGGTATAAGAAGAAAGAAAGAGACTGGAGTAAAAAACAAATGTACAATAGAGTAAACGAGACCTGTAGAGGTCAGATCTACTTAAAACAAATCGCAAAAGGAGGATACAGATATATGGACAACCCCTTTTTTTTAAGAAAAACGATCCAGAGATCAGTGGAGTAAACGAGACCTAAAGAGGTCAGATCTACTCGAAAAAAAAGGACAACTCACGAGTTGTAACCAACGATAAAAGCGCCGATGAAGAAAAGAAAAAAAAATGTTACGAACGATCCAGAGATCAAGGAGTAAACGAGACCTAGAAAGGTCAGATCTACTTGATGAGGCGCACAACGGCTTGAAACACCTTTACTGAAACAACTTAAACCAAGATCTATATTATATCTGATCCAAGTTGTGAAAGGAGATCGACTGAGATGAAAATAAAAGAGAAACAGACTGAAAGAGTGAACAAGATCTACAAAGGTCAGATCCACACAAAAGAAAAATCCTCACACAAGGAGGCAAAAAAGATCTTTGGACAGATCTAAGAACAACCAGATCCAGAGAGTTTTGAGACAAAAAATCAGGCTAACATTCTCAGTCGAAAGGATTGAAAAAAATAACGACTATATGTCGCTACTAAAGAACGAAAGAAAGAAAGGAAGAAGAAGAGATTTACCAGTAATCGCCAGTGATGAACATATCCGATGAAACGAACGAACATGGCTCTGATACCATCTTCAAATCCACAACGATTTAGATTGTAACATATTAAATCCTAATACAACTATTACAACTAATATATCTTCAAGAGATTTGAAGATATGTAAATCTAATCGTAAAACTAAAAGAAATCTAAAAGAATTTTAGAGAGAGTAAAATGATGTAAATGAAAATTGAGCTGAGAAAATTATTCTAGAAACACGGTCAAAGCACCCTTTTATATCTTCCATTAAATGCCAGATCAGTCCTCAAATTTTCAATAATAGCTCCGCTACCCTTCTTCTTTCTTTAAATGTGAGGCGCAGTCCCTCATTTATTCAACTATCAGCATCTGACCATTTAACCCTCTTAAATTCTACAAAATACAAATGCAACCAAGTTAATTTAAATGGATGACAAGATTGGTATAAGCTTATCTTTTAACAGTTTATAAGGACCCATAGATGCGAGATGTAGCAAATCCCCTATAAGTGATAGCTAACATGCATTCTTCTTAAAGAGAAATGAATGTATTGTGAATCACTCATAGTTGTTTTTCGCTATTACTGATGGAACAACGTTATGGCCCCTAAAAGTGGCAATGAATTGAGGTTGCAGGTGCTACCTCGTTCTATATTTGGGTTAACTTGCAGAACAACAAACTTTCCTTTTATGAACTTCTAAAACATGAGTGTAAAGAAATTCAACCGTACAAATGTATTTTAAGGAACCCAAATATTTTAAATGATTATATTGTGTGATGATTATATGATAAAATGTTGAAAATAATCAAGAGTGTTAGATACCCCTAATATAGATATAAAAAAAGATCCTTCATATATGAGCATGAGTTTATTTTTAGTTTTTTACCCCTCAAACAAAGTCTAGTCATAACTCATTGCCAACTCAGTATATTTTAATTTTGTAACAACCCTTACATTTGACTTTACCTAATGGTTAAAAAAAGACTTTTTAAAATAATTAAAAAAATGTTTTTTTAATATTTACGTTTAAAATAATATATATATATATATATATATATATATATATATATATATATATATATATATATAAAGGGGATCAAACGAGAATGTTAAATATTTACAAGAATAAGAGTATAATTCTAGGCCAAATTTTTTTTATTAAATAATTAATTCTAAAAATAAATAAATAAATAAGGGTATAAAAGTAATTTAGTTATATAAAAGTTATTTTAGGTATTTATTTAAAACTCTACTTTTACCATATTTGTAAATTTAATATGATAAACTACAAATTTGGTCCCTAAAGTTTACCAAAAAATACGAAAGTGGTCCCTGAACTTCAATAAGTACAGATTTCATCCCTGAGGTTTCAATTTTGCTATGGAAGTAGTCCCTCGCGGCGTTAGCTCCGTTAAATCGTCCGTTAAGTCAGGGGTAATTTCGTCCTTTTACACGCTTCTTGAATCTTCATCTTCAACCTCATGAACACGAAGAACACGATAAATGTTCATCTTCTACCTCAAGAACACCAACAACTTAAAACCCAAATCAAACTCAAAAACCAAAAATTTTAATCAAACCCAAAGTTTAGAAACCTAAATCAAAAATCAAAAGGAAAGAGAGAGAGAGAGATACAGATCCCAAATCGGAATTCACGGTCGATCGGAAACAAAATCCCAAATCAGAATTCATGATCGATCAGAAATAAAAACCCAAATTAGAACCTAAAATCGAAAAACCCATCAAGTTTTTGTTCACAGATCTGGTTCTCTCTATTTGCACCTATGGTTATAGACCACAGATCTCGTTTTCTACTTTGATTTAGCCGCTGGTTTTCGTTCATATATTGGTTCAGTGAGGTGTGGAACCAAAAATGGAGCCATCGATCTGATTCAGTGAGGATGAGGTGGAAGACCAATTTCTCAAAAAGGAAGCCATCGATCTGAAACCAATAATCTTGTGCAATGGCCGATGGGTCAAGGTTTTGTAAGGGAGGGGGAGTTGATCGACTTATGTATGTGATTTTGTGTGACGGAAGAAGAGACCAACGTGAGGGAAGTGGGTATTCACCGTCACATGATGCATATATACATACATATGGGAACAGAGCT
Source organism: Arctium minus (assembly GCA_954870635.1). Classification (NCBI taxonomy): domain Eukaryota; kingdom Viridiplantae; phylum Streptophyta; class Magnoliopsida; order Asterales; family Asteraceae; genus Arctium; species Arctium minus. The sequence goes on along the minus strand of OX941081.1, from coordinate 41,755,811 downwards.
AACGCCACGAGGGATTACTTTTATAGCAAAATCGAAACCTCTGGGATGAAATCTGCACTTATTAAAGTTCAGGGACCACTTTCGTATTTTTTTTGTAAACCTCAGGGACCAAATTTGTAGTTTACTCTTTGATTTTTTATTAAATAAATTTTTTATTTAATTTATTTTAAATAAGCATATTTAATTTTCTTCTAAAGAATTCTTTTTTTATTTAAAGTAATATTTAAAAGATTACAATTTTCATAAAAATCACATGTGATTCAAAATGAATTAATTTTTTTCAATTTTTTTTCCTAATCATATGTGATTTAAAATTGGAAAAACAACAAGTCAAATTAAACATTGAAAAGAAAAAATTATGAAAACAGAATCATATGTGATGTGTAGTAAAATACAATTAAAATTAATGTATAAGATCACATGTACTTAAAAACGTAATTCATAATTTTTCATTAAAATCACATGTGATTCACAATGAATTAATTTTTCTTCAAAATGTTTTCCTAATCATATGTGATTTAAAATTTGAAAAATAATGATTCAAATTAAACATTGAGAAAAAATAATGAAAACAAAATCATATGTGATCTGTAGCAAAACACAATTAAAATTATGTATAAAATCACATGTATTTCAAAACGTAATTCATAATTTTCATCAAAATCACATGTGATTCACAATGAATTAATTTTTTTTCAAAATGTTTTCCTAATCATATATGATTTAAAATTTGAAAACAATTATTCAAATTAAACATTCAAAAAAATAATAATAATAACAGAATCATATGTGAAATGTAGCAAAACACATTTTAAAATGTATAACATCACACAATGATACATAAAAGAAAATTAGTGAGTCTTTTTTAGGTAAAAATATCGATTATTTGTGGATATCAAATGTGATTTTTGAGAAAAATTGTAAATTTTTTAAAGAGTAAACTACGATTTTCGTCCTTGTGGTTTGATATTTATAACTATTTTAGTCCCTGGTCTTTAAAAACTGTTTTTTTGATCCTTATGGTTTTCCTTTTGATTCCATATTCATCCTTCTTCAAACGTTGTTAATCATTGAAGGGTTAACCCATCAAAAAAGTGATAGTAAATTACATATTTGGTCCTTTAGGTATATAGATGTTTACAAATTTATCCCTTTCATTTTTATTTATTACATTATATATATTTTACTCCTTTTACTTTCTCTTTCTTTATTATATATTAATACTACATACATATAATTATATATGTTTTTTATTTAAAATTAAAAAAAATTGATTAATTAATAAAAAAATAGTTGATAAATACTAATTTATTTCATTATTTATTGTAATTTTATTATGGATTATATATTCAAGTTTTATATATAATGTGATTAACTAATGAGATGATTAAGGGGATGACAATCATTATCTATTTTTTTCTCAAAACTTATTAAACTTCTTCAATTGGTAAAAGTTTAATAGGATTTAAGAAAAATAAAATCGATTGTCGTTTTTCTTAAATTCACTTTATTTGTTTACATTGTGTTTACAATGTGTACACAATATGACAATATGTATGTTAATACAGAGATAAAAGGAAATAGGAGAAAGAAAAAAAGATTAGTATAGAATATCCTAAAAAAATGCATTAATGATTGTTTAATAAATAATGATAATTATCCTCTTAATTATCTAATTAATTTATAACGTTAATTATTTTAAATTATGGATTATGATGAACTTTACGGATCTGACATATTTTGGAATTCTCAAATGATCAAGTCCCTATAAATATATATATATATATATATATATATATATATATATATATATATATATATATAGGGGTTAAATCAAATGAAAAGCACAAATATGTTACAAACATGTGAGAACCAATATAAAAATATTTTTTCACATGATATATTTTCACCAAATGCTTGGATTTAATATATTTCTTTTCCATATATTTGTTTCATAATATGATAATTTTACATGTATTTGTTTCACCACATAAATATTTTTTACCTGTATTTTTCATTTCACTAGATGAATCAAATTTTATTTTTCACGTGTAATCTTTTCACAAGGTAAACAAAAACATATATGAAACAATATCTTAAATCATATGTTTTGATGGAAAAAATCATGTAAAAAAATATTTTTATATCGGTTCTCAAGGTTTGTAACATATTTTTGGTTTTCATTTGATTATCGGCCTATATATATATATATATATATATATATATATATATATATATATATATATATATAAAAGAGAGAGAGAGGGGTTAAAGGAAAAACGTTAAATAAATAAAAAAAACCGAAAAATCATGAAAAAAACGAATGAAAACATATATCAATATTGATGTCAAATTAACGAGAAAAATATGAATGAGTTTTTTGTGTAATTTGTTTCATTCAAATTTTGATCATATTTTATTTTTTTTCGATTTAAAAAATAAGGAGGAAAGATTTTTTAATTTAAAAATAATTTTGTAACTGTCTCTTAAATCACATCCATTAGATCGTTTAATCTAATGACTAATTGAGTGTTTTTCATTTATTTAAAATTTTCCCATTAAACCTCCCCCCTCCTCTCTCTCTCTCTCTCTCTCTCTCTCTATATATATATATATATATATATATATATATATACTATATTATAAAGTATTTATAAAAACTTTTAAAAACAATTGTTGAAACTTAATGTACCGATATTTAATATTAATTACTTAAAATCTCTTGAAAATAACCATTAAAGTTGTATATACTACATTGAATTCTAATAAAATACTTAATTTTTTATATAAAAAAACATTATATTATTAAGGGTAAATTAAACAAATTTATAAAAAAAACATTATCTCGCTGCATTGTGCGAGTACTCTTCTAGTGTATATATATATATATATATATATATATATATATATATATATAATCCATAATAAAAATTAGAATACATGTGAAATAAATTTGTATTTATCAACTATTTTTTTTAAATTAATCAAATTAGTTTAATATTTAAATTAAAAACAAATATATAAATATATATAGTATTAAAACATAATAAAAAAAGAAGAAGTAAAAAATAGTAAATTATATAACTTAATAAATGAAATTTTAAAGGGTAAATTTGTGAAAACCTATATACTATAAGAACCAAATATGTAATTGATTTCATCATCTTTTTTATTTTAAACCCCCAAATTTTAACGGACGTTTAATAAGGGATGAAAATGGAATTAAAAGAGAAACCACAAGGATGATAAAAGCAGTTATTAAAGACCAAGAACGAAAATCGTTATAAATATCAAACCACAAGGACGAAAATCGTAGTTTACTCTTTTTTAAATAAACTAATTCAATAAAATAAATATTTAAAATGAAAAACTAAATCATATTTATTTTAATGTTTTAAAAAATTATAAAAAAAATTCATGAATAAATATCTTAATTACATACTAGGTTCGACCCCATTTATTACACGGGGTAATTTAAAAAATTTAATCAAGTCAGAAAACTTATCTTATAGATATGAATTATAATCAAAAGTATGATGTTACTTTTTCAAGTTTTTTTTTCTTTCAAAGTTGTTTTTTTGCGGTTGGTTACAAAATATCATTGTTTTAGACAGTTTCACAAATGATGTTTTGCAAAAAATTAATAAAAAATATGAATCTATACTATATTATAAAACACGGATAAAAAACTCTTAAATACAAATTATTAGGCATAAGGTACTATCATTTTACGCAAGATTTTAAAATTTTATTAATTTACAAGTATCAAAGCACAAGATACATATTACTACTGCAGACTTCTAACACCACCAATTTGGTATGTGCAGGACCTTCCTTTTATGCAGACCTTTCCATGTACCACTATTAATTAATACTAGAAATGTACCCTCGCAATGTAGTGGGTTTATGAAATCTAGAACTCGAACCCTCGATCATTATTCATACTTTTTGTTAGTCTTTTTTTATTTTATTTTACGATTTTGAGAAACCTATATTTAAAACAAAAATATATTTTAGTTTAGTTTAATTATGTTTTTTTTATAAAAAATAATAATAATAAATTTTGTTACGGGTCAAAAAAATGTTTAATTTAAATGATAACTATATTTAAGATATTTTATATTTAAAATTAAAAAGATAACATACTTCAATAAAAAAATAAAAATAAGGTGTTTTATCTCGAATTTTCTTATATTTATCGGTTAGTTATATCAATAGTTAAAAAATTTAGCTATTCTAGAAAATAAAAATAAGTGCTTATCTGCAGTTAGTTACACGAATTCAAACATTGAGCTTTTATAAGTTGTACTTATGTTTAATCAATTTGTACTTTTGGATTTTAAGTAATATGTATTAATAAGTGGTACCTAATGCATAAAAAATTGTACTTTTGGATTTTAAGTAATATGTATTAATAAGTGGTACATAATGCATAAAAATTAGTTTTTAATAATTTAGCTTAAATGCTTTATAATATAGTATAGATAAAAGTGTTTCCATATATAATATGTATTCATCAAACGACAGATATGCCCTTTTAGGCGATTTTTAAGAAAGATTTATTTAAGGTACTATTTAATAAAATGATTGATCCAGAATTATTATCTTTTATTCTTTTAAATATGTACCACTCTTATAAAAAAAAAAGATCCTTCATATATGAGCATGAGTTTATTTTTAGTTTTTTACCCCTCAAACAAAGTCTAGTCATAACTCGTTGTCAACTTAGTATATTTTAATTTTGTAACAACCCTTACATATGACTTTACCTAATGGTTAAAAAAAGACTTGTCAAAATAATTAAAAAATGTTTTTTTTAATATTTACGTTTAAAATAATATATATATTTTCTGATAGCAAGTTAGCACCGGCGACGATGAACATAATGGAATCGAATCATTTTTTTAATGTACTAAATAAGGTGAATCAAACGTTGAAAGATTCAACTAAAATTTTAATTAATTATTCAAAGTGTTCTAGATTAAAAAAAATGAAAACCCCTCAAATTATCAATCCAATTATTAAGTATATACCACATGTGTTTGGTGTAGAATTGTTATTTTATTTTTATCTTTTTTTTTTAAGTATATTATTTTATATACGAACAAATGTAATAGATGAGTTCACACATTTTAGAAGGCCAAAGGCCCTTTGATAAATGGATTTAATTTCAATTGCTCTGGTGTTTATCATTATAGGAACTAAGGTGACGTTTTGTTTGCAGATTCTGAAGCAATCTGATGTAATTGGAATGTTGAATTCCATTGAACAAATTCGATTCCTTTGTTTGGTTCGTTCTTTTTCACGAAAGGAATCTCTAAATTTCATCAAATCCCACAAATGAGGGAATTTAACATTCCTTAGCAACTACAAGGTATTTTGATGGAATAAAATTCTTGTTTTTCATAATACGACATATGCCCTTAATGCAATATAACTTAATCTCATAAAATCTATATGATTAAACCACGCCTCCATCGGTTCCTTCACCAAAACACCGTCGATCCAACCACTGCCGACCATCGTCGATCTGAACCACCGCCGACCACCGTCGATCTGAACCACCGCCGACCAACTCCGATCAGAACCACCGTCGACCACCTCCGATCTGAACCACCACCGACCACCGCCAATCTAAACTATTGCCGACCACTGTCGATCTGAACCACCGCCGACCACCGTATATCTAACCACCGCTGACCACCTCCAACCATCGCCGATCATAACCACCACCGACCACCTCCGACCGGTGACCACCGCCGGCCAGAACCACCACCGATCTGAACCACCTCCGGTCAGAACCACCGTTGGTCAGGACCACCGCCGATCTGAACCATTGTGCCACCGTCGATCTGAACCACCGTCGACCACCTCCTACCATCGTCGATCTGAACCACCACCGACCACCATCGATCTGATCCACCGCCGACCACCGCTGATCTAAACCACCGTCGACTACCAACAATCTGAACCACCGCCACCGATCTGAACTATAACACCCTCAAAATTTGGAAAGAACAACTAATTTAAATTTTTCAATAAAGACTAAATAGGGTCGGGTGTTACCAAAACTCAAATACAAATTGTTATTTCCAAGATAAAGACGGAAGGCTTCACCAAGCTACTCACCCTCGTGGATATAACTAGTACTCAACTCTTCGCAACATCGCTAGTACCATTCCCCACCTCCGATCTGAACCACCACCGACCACCGCCAATCTAAACTATTGCCGACCACTGTCGATCTGAACCACCGCCGACCACCGTATATCTAACCACCGCTGACCACCTCCAACCATCGCCGATCATAACCACCACCGACCACCTCCGACCGGTGACCACCGCCGGCCAGAACCACCACCGATCTGAACCACCTCCGGTCAGAACCACCGTTGGTCAGGACCACCGTTGGTCAGGACCACCGTTGGTCAGGACCACCGCCGATCTGAACCATTGTGCCACCGTCGATCTGAACCACCGTCGACCACCTCCTACCATCGTCGATCTGAACCACCACCGACCACCATCGATCTGATCCACCGCCGACCACCGCTGATCTAAACCACCGTCGACTACCAACAATCTGAACCACCGCCACCGATCTGAACTATAACACCCTCAAAATTTGGAAAGAACAACTAATTTAAATTTTTCAATAAAGACTAAATAGGGTCGGGTGTTACCAAAACTCAAATACAAATTGTTATTTCCAAGATAAAGACGGAAGGTTTCACCAAGCTACTCACCCTCGTGGATATAACTAGTACTCAACTCTTCGCAACATCGCTAGTACCATTCCCCACGTGGAACCTAATGCACATGCCGAAAAATAAAAGGTTAGGCTAACGCCTAGTGAGTTCAAGAGTTTTCAATATAAATAAGCATGTATTGTTAAAGGAAAGAAAGCCATTTAAATCATGATTTTCCAAAATGATTGCTTTAAATATGAGAAGACTCATTTTTCAATAATGCACGTTTTAAAGACGAAAATCCTGACGTAAAACGCTCATTCAAAAAGTAGATTCAACCCAAGACTCACTCAAGACGTGAATAGAAATTGAACTCCCAATTTATAAAAATGTGAATAAAACTTTATATCTCGAAACACCCAAAACACGGGTGGGGCATAATACTCAACTCATATATAATGGAAAATAATCCATGTAAATATAATATGTCATCGAAAACGTGGAACTAAATTTCAATACTTACGCGACCATAAAATGGAATGAAATCCAAATAATAAAGCATGGACAGTTAAATATCCAAAATATTGTTGGCCGCCAACGGGGGAGACACGTATCCGTTGAGAGTGGAGGAACACAAAAGTATGTCACTCATACAACGTTAATCGTATGACACTTCACGACATGAAAGCCTAAGTGTCCCTACGACTCCCTCCAAGCTACACCCAAAGAGACAGCTGACCTTAGCGAATCTTACCATGAATACCGTCAAAGGCTCGGCACAGTCGGGGGTTACAACCATGGCATTGCCCCGACATGGCGAAGGCCCCAAATATAAAATCGCCCATCTAGCTCATGATAACTCAACCGGACTCAGCCCTCCTAGTGTACACTTGAATGGTTAAGGTCATAAAACATGGGTCCCGGAGTCCAACCCCGTAATACCCAGTTGACCATCAAATAAAGACTGACTTACGTGCCTATGGATCCAATGCAACACAGTTTAACATTACATGACTACACATGAATGACCAACGCACTCGAGAATGTAATTATCATAATTATGCAATAAGATGCATTAAGGTGTAAATCGTACACGGGCTCTACATAGAGCCATTAAAACTGGACAAGTGTCCACGAGGCTCTTTTAAGTCGAAATCGAGCTAAAATGCTCAAAATCCATTTGACCAACAAATAATGGTTCTCCAAATAATAAAACGCATCTAGACAACGTTTATGCAAACACATACTTCAAAGATGTGATTAACCTAAAACTCAACACGGATTGGGACATATCATTTTCCAAATGGTTTATGAAATCAAGTACACTAAAAATGCATATATCATGAATTAGACTTCATTTGTACAAAATCGCCAAAGATGTATAAATCATAAAATAGACTTTATTTGTACAAAATCACCAAAAATGCATAAATCACACTATTACTTGTCAAGATATCCAAATCCCAAATATGAGCATTTTATGCGACTAAAACAACCCAAGTTTATCAAATATGAAAACTTATCAAAATACCCAACATATTGAAAATTACCAAGTAAAACATATTCTTACTTCAAAATACTCATTTTGGCATGTACATAGTTTTCACAAAGTAACTTGAACTCGTCTTGCTAGATTTAAGCTAAATCTAGATTTTACCCCAACTTGAGCTTCCATGAAGAAACTTGAATCCTCCAAGCCAAAACGTTCCAAAACCTAGATCCACAAGTATCCAACCGTAAATAACCATATTCGACCATATAAAATTGTTCCCCAACCATTTTACATGAAAATCTCACCTCATCCCAAAACTCTAATTTCCATAGTTGAAGAAAAGAGAAGGTTACCTTACCCATAACTTGAATCTGTCAACCATGCACCTCTAGGTCACCAACATGAGCCATAAGCTTTCAAACTTCGAAATGATGAAAAGGGTTTGGTGAAAACCCTAGATAATTGATGACGATGATGAAGAAGATGGAGAGGATGGAGGTATCTTAATTCTAGCTTCCAAACCTTGATAGATGATGAAGAGTCACTTGAAACACTCTAGTTTTGGTGCCTTGAATGCATAAAATCCGAATTTAGTGTTTGAGGGTCGGTTCTAGAGAGAAAAGGGTGAAAGGGTTGAGAAATAAATGAAGAAGGGGTGGAAAAATCGCATTTATTGGGGTTTGATGCCCGTCGACGACATTGCCCTGCGAGAGTGACATATTGTCACAATCGTCGGCATAGTCGCAAGGCCAACCCTGCTCTCGGTACCCTCTCTGCGACATTGCCCCGCGAGAGTGACCTCTGTTACAATCGCGGGCATAGTCGCCTGGACTCCTCCTCCCGCGGTACATGGGTCGCGACAGTGCCCCGCGAGAGTGACCTCTGTCACAATCGCGGGCACAGTCGCCGAAGGCGTACCGAAGCCCAAAATTTCCGACTTTTCAACCGAAGTGCTCTCGATCCAAGACCCAAAATCCGCAAGCACAACCCAGGTAAGATTCTTAATTACAAATTAACTAGAGGGTGTACTTTAAGGATCCAACAAAATCACGGGTGTTACATGAACCACCGCCAACGACATCCTAAAGGGGATTTTGGTCATTTACCAATATTTCATTCCAATTCCAAAGCTACGTTCTGTGAACCAAACAAAAAGATTCCAATTCCCTTAACATATTCCATTCCAACTCTGTGAACCAACAGGTGGTCAAACTCAAACCTGACAACATTCCATTCCAATTCCTTTAAAGTCAAATTCCTTTGACATATTCCATTCCATCCAAAAACATTCTGCAAACTAAACGCCACCTAAGTATTCATGCTTTTTTCACCCATGCCCGTAAATAGACTCCCAACATATACAAAAGATTGTGGTTTGTTCACGAACTTTTACTTCTTCTTTTTTTATCTATCTATAAGGTTTCGGAACCTTATAAAACTATAAACCAAGATGTATTACGTTATTTTAAATAGTTGAAATATACACATATCATGTTAGCAATAAGTATCAAACCCATAATCAATCATTAGTTTAAAAGACTTGGCTAGCATTGGTAAGGCTAGAAACAGTAGTTAATATGAGATATATCATGGTAAATATCCAAATGATTTAGAGATTAATGATTTTTGTATTTTTCTTTTATATATGTACTAGAAGCGTACTCGCGCAATGCAGCGAGATAAATCACGATTTTAATGTTTATTTTTATTTTATGTTTTTTATTGATTTACAGTACGATTTTGAATGGTTTTTATTGAGTGATAATGGTTTTTTTATATATAAATTTGTTTAATTTAACCTTAACAATATAATGTTTTTTATATAAAAAAAATTAAGTAGTTTGTTAAAATTCATTAATTATTTTATATATTTTAAATTTTTTATATTTAAATTGAGATGTTTATCATGTTTTGATTATGTTTATCAGAATTCAAATTTCATAATTTTAGGATTTGGGGATTAGAGATAAGGATTTTGGGGGATAAGGATGAAATTTATTAATTAGGGTTAAAAGCATTTAAAAGTAATACATATTGCTTCATTAATTATTTTTTAAGAGATTTTAAGTAGATTAATATTAAATAATAGTACATAATGCTTAATACATCACGATTTTAATGTTTATTTTTATTTTTTGTTTTTTATTGATTTACAGTACGATTTTGGATGGTTTTTATTGAGTGATAATGGTTTTTTATATATAAATTTGTTTAATTTAGGCTTAACAATATAATGTTTTTTATATAAAAAAAATTAAGTAGTTTGTTAAAATTCATTAATTATCTTATATATTTTAAATTTTTTATATTTAAATTGAGATGTTTATCCTGTTTTGATTATGTTTATCAGAATTCAAATTTCATAATTTTAGGATTTGGGGATTAGAGATAAGGATTTTGGAAGATAAGAATGAAATATATTAATTAGAGTTAAAAGCTTTACAGTAGTACATTAGGCTTTAGTAGTTATTTTTAAGAGATTTTAAGTAGATAGTACATAAAGCTTAGTGAGTTGTAATTAAGAGTTTTTTATGCCATCTTTATAATATAGTATAGATATAGATGTGTATCGTCTCGTTGTTCAATTTGAGAAGCAAAGTTTGGTTGCTTTTAGTAAAACAATTTTGTCTTAGAAAACATGTTATACGTTGAAGGATAATTTGTTTAAGTAATATAATACGGATTAAAAGCATCTATTAATTTTACATTTTTTGAAATAAAAGTGTTTTGGTTTTGTTCAAAAAAATAAAAAATAAATACATGGTTTGTGGGCCATTTTGTAATTTATTTTACTCTTTAATTATATAATAATAATAATAATATCGGATGCGATTGGCCATTATTTCATTCTAAAGGCCACCAATATTCAAGAGGTAGCCGTCTCCATCTCAATCCCCACCATTAATTATTAATAATTATTTAAATACGGCATGAAAAATAGGTTTATACTATCTTCTAAAATATTTTTACCGTATTTAAAACCGATATTTTATTGTAAAAACTTAGCTTCATTCCTTCAAAACAATTCAAAAAGAAACCAAATAAAGTTTTCTGATACAATATAATTAAATACATAAAAAAACTATTTTAATAATGAAAAAATACAAAACTTTATTTTCATAAACGTTTAATAAAAGTTTTCTTATCTGATATAAATTAAACAATATTTATTTAATAAATTGAACAATATTTATTAAATAAATTGAACATTGCTTTCCAAGCCCTCATGTAATGTTTACCCCAAATATAAACAAACATATTATTATATGATATAAAGGTCAGGGCTCAGTTTTGATTTGTATCGATTATCTATCGGTGGATCGTCTAGGTAAAAGTATATGATATATAAGACGTATAACGAGACTTCCTTTTTTAATTTATCATGTATATATCAGTTCAGATATTCATGATTCTTGATTTAACGGATTTTAAAATGCGCTATACATATTCATGCTTTGTTTACGTAACATAAGAATCTTAAAACATCGATAATATGTTAATTGTCAACATCAGATTGTCAACCATTGTATTACCAATTGTAGTATATAAATGCCTTTAGTTTGCACTTGTTTTGAAGACTATCCTCAAGTAACACCATATATACCACCACTACTCAAAGAAGGCATTGATATAATTTTTGAGGTTTTAGGAGATGGGTTCTTTAATGGCAGGTTGGGATTCACATATTCATGGTTTTAAACTCGGTATGTTTTCTTTTTCTTGTAGTTATTTTGATTCGATCAGATGAAATATATTCTTATTAGTAGATGTATACTCAAATGGTGAATTTGTTGTTGGTGAGTAATACTGAATCGCGTAATCAAACGGTCAAACTCAACTACATATCAATGTCTTCAATTTCATTGTTTTAATATATATATATATATATATATATATATATTTTTTCTTTTTGAACTGATTATAGAGAGGAACATATCATTGACGAAGGAAGAGATTGCTGCTTTTTGGAGATTGAAGAAGATCGAAGAGGAAGAACTTTTCTTTCTTAAAGCTTCTTATAGACTCTCAAAGGAAGATAAGGTGTGCGTCATGTACTTATTTTTCATTTAAACGATTAGGATAGTTACACAATTAAAAACGGCCCTCTTATGGTCCTGTTGAATTGTTACAACAAAAAGGGAGTGGACTTTCCACAAGGTATCAATTCAAGTTCAATCCCACCTATCTGTCCTAGAACACTATGATTTACCTCTCTCATGATGGTCGTGGGACCGATATGGCGGGGCCCCTTTAGAGGGACCCTTTTCCAAAACGACACCCTTATGTTTATGCAAAGTAACTAACTCAATTTTGGGTTTAAATTTCTTTATCAGTATTCCTTGAATTAGATATATTAATGTTAGATATGAAATTTCTGTTGTAGAAGTAACAAGTTGAAAAGTATGAAGGCTCATTCTCTTATTTCGAGCCAAACAAACTCCCACAGTTCAAAATTTATGGAACTCGATAGGTAAAATTGAGGGAAAGACACTCGGCAAGACTTAATCTACCAAGGCCTAGTAGTTAATGTGGTGGAAATGAGAAGTTATAAAGTACAAGGGTGTAAACTGTAAATAAAGTCATGTTTTGTATCATTGACATTTAAGTTTGAATTATTTGTACAGAAAGTTGTGTATGATGGGAGTGTGCCTCATCCTCCTAGTCTCATCCTAGAGGAAGAAAGAATGGAGCCACTTCTGAAGAAACATGGCTGGTGTGTTTTTCGTTTTTATTTTTCTATTAAAACCTGAGAAAGTACATATAATTATATTTATATATATAGGGCGTAAATCAAGTTTAACGAGAAAGACGTTGAGAACTATGAGAATCAGTCTCACATGTAAAACTTATAATATTGTTTTATATGAAACAGACAAAAGTGATTCACATGTGAAACAAAACATGTATATACGTTTCATGTACACACATACACATGAACAATAATAGCTTCTTGAATGATTGGGATGAGTTCTCATGGTTCTCAATATTTTTGTTGTTTTCATTTAATCTCTCTTTTTTTCTATTTTAGGTGGATCAGTAGTAACTGGGCCTTTTTGAATGAACCACCGAATATCTCATCAAAAGCATCATACAATTACTTTGCACAAATTCATGTTGCTCGTAAACACATCAACGACTTCAATCTCCATCCTACCACTGGCACCATCACTGCTTAAAACCGCAACATATCTATCGGAGAATAATTGTTTTTCCATGACAATATCAACGTCATTATTGCGTGGATTTCTTGTAATTTTAAATTTGTAATTATATATCATACATGATGTGTTTTTGAGTAAAAATCTCATTTACCCAATTTTATGAAAGTATGTTCGTTTATATCCAAGTTGTGCTTTTGATATAAGTTTTTTTTTCTATTTTATTGAATTGATCATCTAAAATTCATACATACAGTCCTAAAATATTATATACATACATATATATATGTATATGTTCATAATTTGATCATATTTAGTTTAATCTATGAGATTCTTGTACCCACTTGTATGTTTTTATAATCTTTCGTGTTTTTTTAATTATATTCCTGAGAACTAACGTTCCCTTCGTTTGTCACCTCTATGTCATTAGCACGACGCCATCGAAAAGAGATATTAATAGCCGGGACAATAATGTGGTCTTATCATGAAAGTTACATATGAACCATACAGTGCTTGTTTACATTTTAATGATTTTGTACAAATAGGAATCTTTACAATCTTGTGATTTATTTTGTTAGATTCAAACCCAAAAGGATCTAGTTTGTGGTCGGTTGAAGTAACCCTGTGTTCGTTCAAACGTCATTTTAGTTCTCATTTTGGAATTTTCGTTGAAGTTTTGACCACCAACGTACCCCGTCGTTTGTGTTAGAAAAAACAATAAACCACATGTGCTTAGCTCGGTGGCAATTTCCTAGGCCAATAATACTTTTGCTTTTGGATGAGTCTCATGCCACATAGTTGTATGTTTTTCGTAAAATTTGACAGAGGAATTGCCCTCTTTTAAAAAAGGAATGATAGTTAGCATCTCGACAGGCCCACAACCAGTGGTTGATGCCCCATCCGAGCTCTCCATACTCGATTTATCAAGGAGAGTTTTACCAACCCTGCCATCCTAGAACGTTAGCGTACAAGAGGGGCATTTCTCAATTGAGTTGATCACACATGGAATCTCAGATGTGGAAGTTTTATTCTGATTTATTTGGCGTAGGGCAACCCTGATTTCATTTCTTTCCCTTCGGTCAGAAATGTCGGGTTGTTTTAGTTGCAACTGTTGTTAGCAATGACTGCCTTTTTATTCCTACATGAAGCATCAACAACAGCTAGATAAAAGCAATAATGTCGTAAGGGAACAGGCTTCTTACTGCTGCTTCCTACTGTTAAAAAAGACTGTATAGGTTTGTAGGAATAGAATAGATTTCGGGATTTGTTTAGTCTACAGGATTGTCCAGATTTGAAATTCTAGAACTTCATTTGAAATCTCTCAAACATAGGATTTTAAAATCCCAAAGGGGTGACTAGGATTTCAAGGGATTTTGTAGAATTTGTATATAATAATGGTTAAAAATATATTAAAAAATTTTGTTTTCTAATAATCAGTTAAATAAAAGGTAATTTAATTTTTATAAGTTTTTAATGATTTTTTTTTATAATAATGTAATTCAATTCCATTTCAAATCCTACAAACCAAACACACCAAAGATTCCAAATTCTTTCAAATCCAAATCCCTCGAATTCCAAATCCTTCCACAAAATTCAAATCCCTCAAAAACCATTTCATCAAACCAAACACGCCGAACGACTTTCCTACTAATCCCAGCAAATTACAACTGTAACACAACAACTATGATAAACTAAGTGACCACAATCTAGACTATGTGGATTGTAGGCGACTTTGGGTTTGCAAATACTACTTTCAATAACTCAGAATAAATAAGAAAATACAACAAATATTTTGATTGCGTATATCAAGTATTTTTGTACAAACCCACCCTAAATGGTAATCCCCTCATAAAGAGGTATTCACAAACACAAAAGTTATGATTTATTATTGTCCAATGATGGTTGATTCACTTTAAAGCAACAATCATGAGCTTTAAAGATGCCATCATTGCCAACTACTCCATTATCACCCTCATCATTCCTCTTGTTTTCGCCAAAAAAGAATGTCAAAACACTTATCGACTCGACACGGGTTATTAAAATCTATGGGTCCCTAAGAACCCGTCTTTCTTTTTATCTAACCGTAAAAAAAATTGATCAACTTGGTTCGCCACATGACTATACAACACAAACCAAGAAATTGCCTATGACTTTGATCACAATTCACGAGCACTTGATATGATCTCAAGCTATAATTTCCGTTTTGGTCTGTATGTAAGTTGATTGAGCCAGATACTAGAAATTCTCGTATCACCACTCACCTCTAGTTCAAATGTAATTTGTCTATGAGGTTCGGATACTGGTGTTGGTCCCGGCCCTGGTGCTGGTGCCGATACTGATGTGGGTCCAGGCGCTGGTCTCTCTGTCTGAGGACGTGCCATTGATCCCAACGCTCTTCTGGACAATAAACTGATCCCTTTACTACTTTGTCTGCCACCACTCTTTGTTTCCCCTAACATATATCATATACCAAAAATTATTTCAAAGATATACATTTCTCGAACACAAGAGAAAAAAGAAAAAAGAACCCAATATATCCCACCCGGAGGCGGGGTATGGGGAGAGTGAGATGTATGCAGACCTGACCTCTATCCAAAGAGTAGAGCGGTTGTTTCCGTGAAACATAAGAGAATAATCAACTACCAAAAGATGAATACCAAATGAACAATTATGTCAAGAAGTTACATACCGTTGTAATCCAATAGCTTTGCAGAGGCAGACATGCGAACAAGGATAGGAGTGACTATGGTGAGAGCTGCCCAGAAGAACAGTACTACAATAAAGGTTCTCCCCAACATTTCTTCAAGAAATGTATGGTAACACAAAGTTTGAAAACTTTGTGGGAGGGTTTGTATGAGCAAATCTTTGGATGATGTCTAGGTTGAGGAAGAGCCTTTAAAATAAGGTGACTTTCTATTCTGGAACTGAAATTCCAAAACCCAAAGTAATGTTGTTATAATGACTTGTACATCTTCCACTGGAACTTGTACATTGCTTTGGATTAGGGAATTCTAGCTTTGGGGAAAGGGGGATAGACTAATATAAAGACGTTAGCTGTAAGAAATGAGCATTATTAAATAAGATGGTTTTGTTAAGAATATAAGATTATTAAAACCACTACTCAACTAAACATACTTTTTGGAAATGAAAAAGTCAGAAAGTACTTTACAATGAACTTGGTGACTTTCTCTGGTTGGTGGTTGGCAAGTGGTTGTACCAATCAGGTACATACAAGTAAGATGAAAAGTTTCCATCTGGCATATCTCTATGCCAAAAATTCCATTTAGTGGGGTCAAAAATGTAATCATACATACCTTGTGCTCTTATGAGCTTCTCAAACAAAAAGCCCACCTGTGAAATGATGCATATATTGCAAACAAACCAGCAGACAGTATTATTATTAGGGAATAATATCATCTTGAAAGGGAATCATTTGTGCTTGATCAGCAATCAGAGTTGTTTCTACTGTGTAATAATAGAAGTGAATTCTAAGATATTAGAACTCAAAAGGTTTGCTTCTGTAACCGAAAGCTAAAAACGAGGTATTTAAAAAAAAAAAAACAGAGTTACTGCTATGCTATCTTGAATCCTACTCGACTGCTTCTCCAACCTCAGTGAATTGGTGAACCACCTGCAGGTGACTTCCTTCCACCGTATTTCTGTGAAAGTTTGACAGATTTAATATAAAAGCTGGAAAATAGAGTTAAGTTTCTTTAGGGTGGTTAGGATTTGATTAGTTGAATTTAGGATCTCTTACCTGCTTCCCAATGTTAAATGGGACATATTTGTATTTAATCATGTGCATGATTTGACGCTTCATCGTGAGGGCAAATAGAACAATCCAATAGCAGAGCAGTATTGGCCAGAAAACAGGAACATCAAATAGAGAGAAGAATGTCATCAAGAAGGCCACGATGAAAGCCTTTGTGATGGCATACCTGAGATTATCAAACATGTGAATGAGCTTAGTCTGTTTAGCGATCAATTACAGATGATCCAGAAAATATTTCAAAGTATTACAAATAAGTAGTCCGCTTGTACCAATCTCCTAGTTGTTTGAAAGAAACCCTTTACTTCCATTGATCATTTTTAGACAGAGTGATAAGAGAACAAAAATTCGATAAAATTAAAAAAAGACGATAACAACTAGTCCTCGTTCAACTTGCTTCTATCTCTTCCCTTCTGAAGATCGAGGCAAATAACATATACCCAATTACTATCCTCTTATCAGATTATTATCCATGTATATTACAAAGAAAGGGTACTCCAGACGTCGCAGATGCACATAATGTATAAGAATGAACTAGTTAACAATTAACAAAAAGCAAGTTCACCACCAACCCATCCACAGAACAAGGGGTCAGCTTATAGCAAAAACATCAGATCCAGACAAATATCAAGCACCCATATAAAATTTAGTAATGTGTTGAAGAAATAAAAATAATCAGTTCTGACCACAAACATCACTGTAAAGAAATATTATAACCAATCAGAATGGCTACAGAAACCACTACAATAACCGCTAAACAGACTCAGGGGCCGTTTACCAAACACTTGTATGACCAAAAACATAGGTGTTGTGTAGATTTCACATATCATTGACATGTGGGAAAGCAACTTATATGACCAAAAACATAGGTGTTGTCAACTTTTCTTGCTAAAGACGTCTACATTCTCACATCAACCAAATGATGGTCCCGTTCAGATTTGAAATGGAACTGAAAAAATATCACAACAGTAGAGAGAGAATATATGATGACACACTGTGCATGCCTACTTTTTCATGAGCTAGGACACAACCAAAATGGAAATGCCTGTTGTCACAAGTTACCTATCAACCGAAAACAAGAATCTTACCGGTCAAAACTAACAGTTCCATATATGTGGATTGTGGCCTATCATAATTGTTTCAATATAGTAAAACTCTACTCGAACATGATAGTAATTTTCTAAACTCGAACACATTTGAAGCTCGAAACCAATCTCAAACTCAAACTCGAATCAAGCTCGAACCAAGTTTACCCGTTGAAATTTAAGGGTCTTCTCATATAAATTATAAAACTAAAAGGTGTACTCTAAAAGTTTATAGAACTTAAGGGGTGCACCTCAAATTTCATCATCAAGAAGACAAAGTTACCAACTCCATTCACCTCCCTCTCTTTTTATAACACCTCTCCACCCTTCCTTTACTATCTCTCTTCCAATGTGGGACAATTTCACCAACACTTCTATAGTTTTTCTTTTTTGCAGTTTTTTTAATTATGCTTATAACAAAATAAAAAATAATTGATCAATTTCTATAGTTAAAAAATGTACAATTTTGTTCAAATATCTAAAAATGTATGACATTTTTCTTTGATTGGTAAGTTTATTAATAAATTTTAGATTATAGGTTGGGGCGAAAACTCCGAAACTAGGGTTCCAAACCTTTCTCATTTTACGAATTATATTATAAAACTAATTATTTATAAAAAATTTGAGTATCTCACGAGTTTTTCGAGTCACGTATTGGGTAGCTTGACTCGACTCGTTAGTATGTCAAGTTGAGCCTACTTGAATCGAGTGTTGACCGAGCTTTGACCGAGTCAATCTCGAGTAGCTCGCGAGTTGTCTCGTCACGTTTAGATCCCCTAGTATTGATCGACTTCTCTCAACTCCTATTCATCAATTGAATTTCCTCTTGGAGGTAGCCATTCCAATCCTTTTGAGTAATTGTATCAATGGGACAACAGAACTGATCATTTTAGAAAGTAGTTGTATCAAATTTTTAATTCTCATAATAATCTATCTAAATGAATAGCTTGTGTTTCTGCTTAATTGTCCGCCTAATCGCTAAAAGGCCATCCAATATTAATTCTCATAATCTTCTATCTAAACTTTTAGTTCTAATAATAATCCATCTAAACTGGTGACGATGGTGAGAGAACGGCGGCAACGGCAAGAGCACTTCGGAAGAGGGTTCCGGCAGCGATGATTGATGATTGAGACTTAACAGCAAGGAATGAGTAAGGTAGGGATTAGAGCTCCTTTGATGCCATGTGGAATTCATTGCTCTTCTTATTTCAAAAGAAAAGGGAAGACCTTTTATACACTTAAAGGATCGTTGAAAACAGGAAAGGACTCCCACTACAAAGAAAACCAGCCTAAAGATAAGATTCTAATTTTCTAATGATGAAACTAGTTATTTGGTCCAAAAAGAAAATGATGAAACTAGATATAGTAAAGAATAAATCCTCACTAATACCTATTTACAAAGAAGTCTAATTACTATTTACAAAGATTCTATATTTCTATACAAATTGACAGTCTACCATCTTGCTATGCTCGTGAAAATCTAATTCTTGAAGATGTATACACCTAACTCATTAGTAAAATACTCTCCATTGCACCAAACATAGAATCTCTTGGATCCTGTACCAAAAGTCATACCCGTGTTAGCTCAAAGAGGAACAATGCCATAATTCATGCTTCCCCAACAAAAGCACAGTACTTGCTTATGAGCTTCTGCTGTATGAACCTCTTCCCTAAGTCACATTCCAGTAAAGTGTACCCAGAAGATACCTTAAGAACAAATCATGTCTAGCTCAGTTGGTTTTCCCAAGGGCGGTAACATCCGGGGGGGGGGGGGGGGGGTGGATGGTATCCCAATCTACCCGGGTTCGAATCCAAGGGGAGTCAATTTGAGGGCATGAGGAGTACCCAGTCCTTGGGCCGGTCCAGTCCTTGGGCCGGTCCAGTCAACGGGCTGCCCCCCAGCCTAGTCTTAGACTGTGGTTGGGCTCTAGGTTCAGCGTAAGCTGGGCCGGGACAGCGGCGGATTAGTGGGCTGCCCGTGGATGCCCGATACCGCCGGGGAGGTGTGCGTGTGTTCGTGGTAGTCGTTCGTTGGTTCGATGCCGCTATGCCTTCCAAAAAAAAAAGAAGATACCTTAAGATCTTCAGCACCACATCCCAATGATTTAGTGTGCAGATCAGGCATGAACCGGCTCACAACGGCCACAGAGAAATGCAATATCAGCTGAATGATAAGCATGCAAACCTCAGCTAAGATGTCTAAAATGTATGGCCTCTGCCTTTACACATGAAGCAGACCTTAGAAACCACAATAACCAAAGAAGTACTTACGACTTCTTAATGCTTTGCTGAAACACCTCCGGAATTGCCCCCATTCTTGTAGATCCTCACTGACACTTGGTTACTTATTGGTTCAGAAAGGGGGTTAAGTTGAAAATGCTGATGGGAAATGGATCTACATTCAGTAAATACAGCATTGAGAGTTTCACATTATTTGGTTATATACATGGTTTAGCTCCCTTCTCAAGATACTAGCACTGATCTCTCCTAACCATAACGAAGATATTTTGGATATAACAAGATGCAGGTAATGTGTATCATATGTGTGCAGTCTTGTCAACTATAAGTAATAGTGTGGCACTTTTTCTTCATTTTTTTGATTCATTGATAAATGAGGTAAAAAAATAGGTAAAATCTATGGTTACCGTCAATGTTACAACTAAAGGTCACCATTTTTTTTCCTTTTTTGAGGAGAGAGCGTGTAATGATGAGGAGAAAGAATGTGTGCTGCATCACATGCTTTTAGCATGCATATGATTTCCGATGAGTTGATGGTAAAGCTAGAATAACCATAGATTTTCCCTAATAAACTAAACTAACCTAGTAAATTCCAAGTAAAGGTAGGATCTGGGGGTAGGATGTACACAAATCTTGCATCTAACCCAAGGGGTAGAGAGGTTGTTTCTTTAAAGACTCTAACTTGCAAAACAAAATTTTAGAGAAAAGGCAAGCAGGCTACAGGTGAGAGTGTGTGCACAGAAGCAATAAGTACGGTTAACATAAAATGCATCAGGGACAGATGTGAGGAAAATAGGTTAAACAAACAAGGAAAGCACAGAGCACGGTACTAACAACTACTGGTACAGGAAGAAAAGCTAAGACTTGCATAGCAAACTAATCACACTGTAGATACAATAGTAGACAAAAAAGATAAGAAAAACGAAAATTTTCCCTAATATCACCCCAAAAAACACTATATCTTGACAGTCAACACATTGTGCCTTGGAATGAAATGTGTGGACTAAAGTAAAGCAGGAACACAGTCTTTATCTTCAATTTGAAATTCTGTATCATGGATCATCTACAATTGAGCTTCCACCTCGTTAAAATCCACACATTCGTATTCTACTTTTTGAATCTTACTGCGATAAAAACAAAATATGGCATGTAATGGAATGAAGTCAAATTTCGTATTTTCTATTCTCAATGTGGGGGTATGGAATTGTCATGTTCCCTAATAAGTGTGCCAACTGCAACAACAAAATGGGAAAAAAAAATCAACAAGTAGTTTGTAAGTCGTAACTACCATCTATCACACGAAAATTAACGAGAAGCCTATTTTTTCTATTATTATTCTTACATAATCATTGCCAGAAAATAGATACTATATCAAACTTTAAGAGACTGATATTGTTTCGGGAAACAACAAATTATCAATAGAATAATGACATAAAAAAAACTGATTGGTAAAGCATAAAAACAATAGAAGTAAACCAAGGCAAGTTGCTTTTCCTTAAAATATGAAGTATCAAAGACAGATGTCGAAACAACTGTGGATATTACCATAGTTATCATCAAAGTAAAACAGAACATTAACAAATAGTGAATCAAGTACAAACACATTATTTAGAGAATAAATTGATAGCATGGCAATACATCATTTCATGCACCATCACTCCAACAATTTATTCGCTATATTGTGTCATGCAAATTGCAACAATGCATATCCAAAGTGCAGCCTCTCGTTAAGAGGATGACACTTGCAATGGGCAAGTTATGTATAATAGCATGATCTTTGTAGACATCTTAAGATCCAATATTCAAGAAATTAGTTACTTTTATAATAATAAATAAAACCTAGGACTTTATGTCTTGAGAAGAAGATGATTAAACTGAACATGATGAGAATCATTTGATGGATGCTAAACTCACCAAAACTTAAACTCTGGAAGGCGACGGATAAAAGGCCTAAATTCATCAGATTCTTTTGTAGGCAGCGAAGCCCCATCCAAAGCTTCTAGCTCTGGATCAACCTTTGGTGAGAGAAATCCAATCAACAAGTTCAAGATATAAATTCCAAGACCATACGAGATGATGTAAAACCCTTCAAGATAATAGACCCGCAAGACATATATTGCTGCAACAGCAAGTGTCCCAATCCACCTGTGAAAAGGAAGAGGTGTCGACTTATCCAGATAAAACTGAAAGGCCCTTGAGAATTCATTTTTCCACTTGGCTAGTGGTGCCACTGGGGAGGCAGCATCACCTCCTACTCCTTCCATGTAGACCAACCTTTAATCTTTCTGTACAATGCAATACATAACTCAGAACC
This sequence comes from Arctium minus, assembly GCA_954870635.1. NCBI lineage: Eukaryota > Viridiplantae > Streptophyta > Magnoliopsida > Asterales > Asteraceae > Arctium > Arctium minus. The sequence continues at coordinate 41,733,065 of OX941081.1, read as the reverse complement.
CAAAACCAACCGCATAACCAGCTAATAACTAGATTAGTAACAATAATAAATAAAATACTATGAATCCAGTTTTGGCAGCATACTGAACAACAAACGTACTACTTCTTAACCTCATGCCAGGTACTGAGTTAGATTCACCTGCATAAACTAAACCATTTTGGAAGCCGCATCCATCAAATTAAGTTCATATAGTTGATGTACACTATGATTCAGTGCATCCCCATCTTTATTACCACTTCTATTCAAATTTTAACATCATCCACATAGTACCATTGTCATGACCAACCAACCATAACTAGATTCCAGTAAGAGGCCCTATACATGTATTGTACTCTACGCCCATAATTACATGCATCATTGATTGCTACAGTTTGTGGAAAGTAGACTCTAAACAAGCGTATATGGAATTATTATTACAACTACCATTAACAAATTAGTAGGTGAATGGAAATAATTGTGTCGAAGACAAATAAGGAATTTGCTGATCAAATACGGAAAGCGCATCAAACAAATAAATGTCTACCCCTTTGCAGATGAAATTATCAAGAGGACGAGTAGTAATTATTGACAGATAAGCACGTGAATCGATCAAGAAAATAGGTGTAGTAGTGAGAGTATAAGAGCTCACACACAGGAATTTGTCTTTTAGGGTTTCAGCGCTTTACCTGATACGATGATTATCCAAAATCGTAAAAACTGAATTGAATTGCACCTAATTGTTTCCTTTGATTTGATTTTTGGATAACATTTGGTTTGTTTGTTTTAGGGTTCTCATCACTTTGAAGATGGTGTACGGGAATAAGCTTTTTATGTTTCCACAAAATAATTCAGATTTTCATTATCTAAGGGATGTTTGGAAGTTGTCGAATAGTTTAAGTAGTCTGAATGATTAAGGTGTCGTTTGTTTCTTAAGAGGTCTAAAATCTGAAGTCTTATTTTAGTTATGATTAATAAGAGGTGGTGTGTAAAAAGGTCTGAACCATTCAGACTTAAGAGTCAATAAGAGGTTTTTTTAAAAAAACAAACAACCCCCAAGTGGTTTTTATGATATAGTGTAAAATGAAATATGGTTGTTTGCTAATTGTTCATAATGAAATCAGGGCTCTTAATGGTTAAGGGAGGGTCATGATACAAAATCATTAAGGGGTTGTTTGGCAGTTGCTGAATGGTTTATTGCAGAATGATTAAGTGGTCTGAATGATTAAGAGGTTTTTATGATATAGTGTAAAATGAAATATGGTTGTTGGCTAATTGTTCATAATAAAATCAAGGCTCTTAATGGTTAAGGGAGGGTCAGGATACAAAATCATTAAGAGAATTTTGGAACCATTAAGAGGCAACATTTTTTTTTGTCAAACAAGATTTACCTCTTAGCGATTCAAATGTTGCCTCTTAATGGAACCATTAAGAGGTAAACAAACAACCCCTAAGAGAATTTTGGAACCATTAAGAGGCAACCATTTTTTTTTTTTGCCAAACAAGATTTACCTCTTAGCGATTCAGATGTTGATCTTAATGGAACTATTAAGAGGTAAACAAATAGCCCCTAAAAGTCAAATAATGGTTACAATAGAATTTTATCTTATTTTTGAAGAAAAGGAAATTTTATTTAGAGTAAATTACAAATTTCGTCCCTATGGTTATTGAAAATTTTGGATTGTGTCCCCCAAAAGAATTAATTACAGCCATGGTCATCGTGGTTTCACTTTTGTTTCGGATTGGATCCCTTGTCTTAATTCCACTAACAGATGATTTGTTAAGTCAAGGTTAATATTGTCTTTATACAATTTTCTTTTCTTTTTTAAATTACTATTATTATAATACTAATATCGGCAAGAATGAAGCAAGGATAAAAAATCAATATATCTCCATTTTGAACTGGTACGGATTTGTCAGAGAGGAATTGAAGTCATAAACTACTTTGAGGTAGTGCGTGTCAACCAAGGTTGGGAGACAACCGTAGTCTCGTGGTTAAAGGCTACTTTAGTAAGTTAAGCGTTCACTCAGATATAAGTGTAATGTATTCAAGGGGACGGCTATCGTGAGTATCAACATAAGGTTTATGGTAGTGGTTCTGGCCAGTGGATTAGAGACAACCTATTATGTGGGCAACGTTTAATGGGAATCCAGATTTCGAGGATGAAATCTCTTTTAAGGTTGGGAGGATTGTAACATCCATAACTTTTGGTCAGTAAAGGTCACCCGTACGTTTTTGTAACTTGTAAATGGTGGGATTTTGTTGGGAAAACATTACTTAAAATCCCATGGAGTATCGGGAGTGTTGGCGTTGAAAAAGTCGAGTTTTGAAGCTTGGTACGGGAACGACTACAATGCCCGACGACTATGACAGTGTCATAGTCGCACCTAGCAATGTAGCAGCAAGAAACAAAAGTTGAGGGTCATCCAGCGACATTGCCTAGGGCATTGTCGCCTGGCAATGTCGCACAAAACGGGCAGGGAGCTGTTAAATTCGGGTTTCAACTCATTTCTCCATTTCTTCACTTCCACTTCTTCCCAAACACTCTCTAGAACTAACCTAAAACATATATGGTGATTTTGGGTCACTTGGCTCAAGTCCTTAGGTATTATGGAGGTAAAACCATCACCAAGTGGTAGAATTGGAAGCTATGACCAAGAGTTCACCATCTCCATCTTCATCTTCAACCTCAAGCTCCATTTTAGGGTTTTCTAGGTTTTCACCAAAACCTAAGTGGTAAGTTTATCCTTCCCATTTCTAAACCTTATTATAAGATATAAATGCTCCCTTGATGATTTCCTAGTGATTGGTTTCTCAAATTTCAGGTTTGATGATTTTGGAGAAATTAGGTAAAAAATTAGGGTTTTGGCCAAATTAGGGATTTTGATGTAAAATGCTTGGGGATCGATTATAAATGGTTGAATACGTATATTTATGGTTGAAATTTGTGAATCTAGGTTTTTGGGAGTTTTGGCTTGAAGATTCGAATTCCTTCAAAGAAACGCAAGTTGGGGAAAATCTAGATTTAACCTAAATCTAGCAAGTTGAGTTCAAGTTGATTTGGGAAAACGTTGTACATGCCAAAATTTTCATTTTAACGTATTTATGTGTTTTACGTGAAATTATCACTTGTTGGGTTATTTGGTGGGTTTTGATCATTTGAAATGTTTGGCTTTATAACCCTTGTGAAAGCCCCCACATTGGGAATTTTGGGCATCTTGATAAACGAGTCATTTTAAAGTGTTTTGATGATTTATTGCATTAATAGAAATTATTGGTAAAGACACTTTTAGTGTTTATTTGGTAGAAAGGCTTGGTTTGTGTTATGGGACGTTTTGAAATGAATAAGAGTAATAAATTCATTTGGAAAACCATTTGTCCCAATCTAAACGTATTGGAGTCTACACATGTATTTTGGAGTGTGTTTGCATGACATGAGTCGGCTGCATTTATTTATCTGGGGATTGTTAATCGTTGGTCAAAAAGGGGTGTTAAGCATTTTAGCTCGGTGTTGACTTAAAAGAGTCTTGGGGACACTTGTTCGGTTATAATGGCTCAATGTTGAGCCCGGTTATGGTTTACATACTAATGCACCGTGTTGCATATTGATGTTAATTACATGCTCGAGTGCGTTGGTCATTCATGTGTAGTTATGTAATGTTAGACTGTGTTGCATTGGATCCATAGGCACGTAAATCAGTCTGTTTCGGATGGTCAATTGGGTATTGTGGGGTTGGACTCCGGTACCCATGTTTTACGACCAAAAACTTTACAAGTAGGCACTAGGAGGGTTGAGTCTAGAGGTGCTACATGGGATGTAGGCACTAGGACCTCCGCCGCTTGAAGTAATGCCTTGGAGGTAGTCTTTAAGTGTATCGGGCCTTCAGGGTGGAGTTCTTGTAATGTCCACCAAAGTCAACCGACTCTTGAGGTGAAACTTGTTAAGAAGTCGTAGGGACACTTGGACTTTTATGTCGTGAGGTGTCATGTGATTAACATTGCAAGAGTGGCATACTTTTGTGTTCCTCCTTTCTCAACGGATACAGGTCTCCCCCGTCGTCGGCCAATAATATTTTGAGTGTTAACGCCTTACTTTATTATCGTTGGGCTTGTGTGGTTGACTGTAAATGATGACCTTAATATTGGATTTCCCTCCACGTATGTTAAGGTTTGAATGAAATACGTCATTCCCATGTTTTGATATTTGGTTTCCTTCCGTTTTATGGCCGCGTGAGTGTTGGGCCTAGTATCCAAGGTTTCAGTGACCTGTCGTATATGTGGGTTGTTAACCATGATTTATGGGTTGAGTATTTTGCCCCATCCGTGCGTGGGTGTTTTGGAATATAACGTTCTATCCACGTTTCTTAAAATGGGAGTCATTTCGTATTATCGTTTCGAGTAAGTTTTGGGTTGCATCACTTATTAAAGAATGCTTTGCAATGTTCATCTTTAAAAATGTATAATATTGGAAAAGAGTCGTTTCCACGTTTTAAAGTAAATCATTTGAAAGATCATGATTTTAAGTGAAGTTCATTCTTTTTAAAGATATATCTATACATGTAAAACTCTTGGACTCACTAGGCATTAGCCTAACCTTTTTATTTGTCGGTATGTGCAACGACCCTCGTTGGAAATAGCCCTAGTGACACTGTGAATAGAGAAGTGCTAGTTGTGTGCTCGAGATGTGAGTAGTTTAGTGAAGTCTTATGTTTGGGTTTCGTGAAGAGCAACTCGTGTTGGGGTTAAGTAGCACCCGACTCCGGTTTAGTCCTTGTATCTTATTAGAGTTTTTATTTGTTGAGATTAATTATAGGATGTTAACTTGAAGTATATTGAGTTTTGATTTGTAAGAGGAAGTTTTGCCCCTCATTTGATGTTATATCGAAAATTTTTAATTAGTTGCTCTTACAAAATTCGAGGGTGTTACAAGCTGGTACCAGAGCTTAACTTTGAGAGAATTAGGTGTTGATTTTGAATACCTATACTCAAACTAGTGTTCTTTAAGTGATTGAGAGAAAGAGTTGCACCAATAGGCACGTTAAGATTGGATGTTTCGAGGATAATGGAGTCACTAGTAACAGGAATCACGTCGAGAGTAGCAAGAATGATCATGTACAGTACGTTCATAATTGCACCTGGCTAGTTTTATGGTGAACTGTAGCATCCTGATTTTAATCCTAATAGAGGAAAAGTATTGAATTGGGTGAATCGGTAATGAAGAATCAAATATGGTAGTCTTTGCTATAATGTCATGCGGTTGTGACATCTGATACAACAACACAATGGTACTGAAAGTGTGGTAGTCCTGGCTATAGTGCCATGTGGTTGTGACATCTGTCACAATAGCACAAATGATACTGAAAGTGTGGTAGTCCCGTCTATAGTTCCATGCAGTTGTGACATATGTCACAATAGCATCGGCGTTACTGAGTATTCGGTCGTCCCAACGAATGTGCCATGAAATTATGACAATGACATGATAACTGGCATGATAGCATCAAATGTTCTGAAGGAACGGTCGAGGAACGACCGAGAAAACTGTCGGGAAACGGTTGTGAAAGCCGTCGAGAAAACGGTTGAAGAACGGTCGAAAAACTCTCGGTACAAGTCTGGCTACAATGCCCAGCGACAGTGTCATAGGTCACTGTAGTATGGCAGGGTCGTAAGAGGCAATAGACCCTCGGTACATCCTGGGCGACAGTGTCCGCTATAGTGACAAATGGCACTGTCGCATGTCAGGGTTGCGCCAGACCTGTGGTCATATCTTGTTCATTTCTACTTTGTTTTGGGCGATTCAAAATGCTATGGTTTCGTTTTTGAGAGATTTTCAAGGTTAGATTATTAGTTTTGGGGTGATTCAAGAGTATTTGGTGGTAGATTGGAAGCAAGGCCAAGAGCTCATCATCATCACCTCCATCTTCAAGGAATTTGGGGTTTTCTAGGTTTTCACCAAAACCTAAGTGGTGAGTTAATCTTCCTAGTTTCTAAACCTTATTATGAGTTATAAATTCTCCATTGATGGCTCTTTAGTGTTTATATTTCTCAAATATAGATCGTGGGTAGTTGAGCGAAGGGCTCGAGGTATAGATCGTGGGTAGTTGAACTCGATGCCCGTGTAATTCAGTCTGTTTATTCATCATGGAGTTTTGATGTCCATGTTTGAAGTCTAGTGAGTGGTCCCCAAGTCATGTTTTTATGTAAGCTTACGGTGGTGCTCTGCAGAGCCGTATACGGAGCTAAGTCTTGCGGTGCTACCATGGTGAGCCGGATACGGGGACTTGTGACTTTTGTGGTGACACTCATCTAGAGGTCGAGTAGAAGCTAGGGTCATTTGTGTATCTTGCGGTGGTTGCTCAGAGGAGTCGTATACGGGGACCCATGGCCCTATGTGAATCTCTAGAACGTTGATAAGTGGCTTAACTTTGTGTGCCCGCCACATTCGATGAAATTGAGTCTCCCCCGTCACTGAAAGGTGTTGTTTTGGGCATTGAGTTTTAGTATCCATGTTTTCGGTGACGTTTTATATATATGGATTTCATCCATGATTTATCGGTTGAGTATTATGACCCACCCGTGTTTTGGGTGTTTCATGATATAAAGTTTTATCCGCGTTTCATAAATTGGGAGTTCGATTTCTATTCTCGTTTTGAGTGATTTTTGGGTTGGATTTACTTTACGAAAGAATGTTTTATATTGGGATTTTCATCTTTAAAATTGCGTGGATTGGAAAACGTTTATATTGGTGATTCATTCGCCTAAAATACATATTATTGGAAAATGGGTCGTTTTCATATCAAAGTAGATCATTTTGAAAGATTATGATTTAAATTGCATTATTGCCTTTTTACGATATATTTAATCATGTTGAAAACTCTTGAATTCACTAGGCGTTAGCCTAACCTTTTTATTTGTCGACTTGTGCATCAGGTTCCGGTTGGGGAAGGGTACTAGCGACCCTGTGAAGAGATGAGTACTAGTTATATGCACGAGGTTGAGTAGCTTGGTGAAGCCTTCCGCAATTATCTTGGGAATAACAACATGTATTTAGGTCTAGTAGCACCCGACCTTCTTATTAGTCTTTATGTTAGACTATATCCATTTTGTTGATGGTTAAATCTAGAATAGTATTTCAAGAAATGACTTGTTGTAAGAGATTTTATCTTTCTTTAAAACATTATTGAAAATTTTAAATTAGTTGCTCTTTCCAATTTCAAGGGTGTTATAAGTTGGTATCAGAGCTTAAGTTTGAGAGAATTAGGTGTTAATTTTGGATACCTAGACTCAAAGTAGCATTCTTTTAGGTGATTGAAAGTGAAATTGCACCATTAGGCACTTTATGATATGATATTTAGAGGTTGATAGAGTTGTTAGAATCGGGAATCATGACAAGGGTAATAAGGATCATCATGTACGGTATGTTCATAATTGCACCTGGCCAGTGTCGTGGTGAACTTACACACATGTGTGTGCCTGAATCGCCTTTATGTGAAGACCGATGGGGTAGTGGATGTGTTTTTGAGGAGTAGTAGCTAGAAGAAGTTGATGTTTATAGCATTGTCACTTGGAGTGACGGTTAAGAATGATGAATACATAAAGTTGACCATTTTGGGTCGGGGCAATTGGTTTAATTAGAACCATAGGCCTATTGAATCGATTTTATTTCGAGAATAGATTGTAAAGTTAACAATTTAGTTGCCTATCGTTACCTTAAGATGTTGAGCATCCGGATGTCGGTAGTGAGTTCGTTGGACTTAGTGAGCTCGGTCATAAGATTTTGGGTCTCGACCAAAATTCATGCACGAAACTTGTTTTTAAAATAATTTGCATAAAGTATTTCATACTTTCCCAAATTATCATACAGGTCGTATTTTGAATCCGTGGGAAGACGATTTACACACACGAGATTTTAAACCATGAGTTTAAACATGCATAAAAATTGTTTTATTGCACATGGTTGCAAACTTTGTTGAGATTTTCTTTATCCTTGTTTTGTCGAACGCTATTTTCGATATTGTAGTATTTACGATTTAACCTTGTTTAGGGTCTCGGGTAAGTAACTATGATTTATGAACTTGACATTGGATCTCCTCCACATGTGTTACGGTTTTAAAAGAAAAATTTATTTCCATGTTTTGGTGTTTGAGTTTTATTGGAAATTTTATTCCATGCGAGTTTTGTTGAGTTTTATGGAGTATTATTTTACGACGTCTTGCGACGCATGAATGAACTTTGAAATGTGTTGGCTTTAATTATGGTGTGTGTAATTGTATGAGCTTTATTTAGCATATTATCTCATGCGAGTTTTGTCCCTGTCTTTTCGCAACCGCAAGAGACGTCTTGCGAGTCTTGATATCGCATAATTGTACTTTTGAGTTTTATACAAGTATATATTTCGTTGTACACTGATTAGTGTTTGATACTTTTGGTGTGAGTAAGCACATGAAGGACCTATGATGATTCAAGCTGAACTTTTGCTTTATACCTCATTTGGTTGTTGATTTTACTGTTATTGTTTCACGCAATGCATTATACCGATTTACTGTTATGCATAACATTATGGTCACCATTTTGGGACTAAGAACATTTTATTTTGCAGTTTGAAATCGATTTAAATTATTTTACGTTTGACCAAATCGCATGCACCTACCGTTTTACTAAGTTTGGGAAATAAACTGATGTATGTGGGTCTTGTTGGAAATTTTATTCCATGTCATTTTATGGTTAAATGGGAAATTTTTGGAACTTGATTACGTAAATTTCTCCTTCTGGAGTTTATACAAACATTTGTTGCACACCGCTTTAGTGTGCGTCCATTTGAAAAGGTTGTTGCACACCTTTTATTATTGTCATTATTAGCTTGAGTAATGATCAAATGACTTTCAAAATGGATTTATATGTGTGGCATCTATAACCACTTTGCACAACTGCCGAGTAAGCGGTAGCGAATTTTTACATGTACGATTAATTGTTATAAAGACTCTGCATTTGAAAAATCTTACGAAATTTTTATTGGCATATTTGCTAAGCCGCATAGTTGAAAAACCTTGAACTCATTAGAGCTATAGATTTAAACCCTCTTGTGAAAAGAATTGTGATTTGGGACTAAAGAAGTCCTTGGGAATTGAAGCGTCAGATGATCCAACTTGTGGGCAATCTTGGATTATGAGTCTCAGTTTATGAACCGGTGCATGCATGAATAATCGAGGTATTAGACTTATACTTTCTCCCAGTTAATTTAGTGGTAATCTTTCTGTTTCGGTAAATCTTCGGGTTAAGGCTTTGTGTAGTTTCTTGCTTATGGTTGGATATGGTTGTTGGGTTGATTGTTAGACGTCATGCATGTGTTGAGGGTGTGTCATCCGAGTAAGGTCTTTAGAAATAAAGGAAATATTGTGGTTCGTTTGTTAGAAATGTAAGATTGGAATTTTAGTGCCATGTTAGGTGTCAACTTTAATTCGACAATGCAAATCCGGAATGAAATATTTGACTGACGCCCACATTTGCGGTATAGTCGTTTTGAGGATAGGTGTCGACACTCGATTTTGAGGACAATGACTGTTGGGGGTGCTTCAGTGCACTTCCGATGAATTATGTGGGTTTGCAATATAAGTGGTAACTTTAAGGATATTAGATGTTAGTAATTAAGTATCGATGATTAAGATTTTCTTGATATGGTAAAGGTTTATATCGACTGAATGATTGATGTTTAAGTATAGTTTGGATTTGCGCAATAGTCTAATTTGAATAAATCGACTCCCTGGAGAGCGTACTGGCACGACCTCGGAAGGAAGGCTCTACCAATATCAAGAGTGGATTATTAAGGAATTTTGAGAATTCTTTGGGGTTTGATGTCGATCATTGGTTTTCGGATTCAAAATCACGTTGAACTGAGATGAATTAGTCAATGAGAAGTTGAGAACACAAGCTACCCTAGAGGTAGTACGAGTCACCTAAGGTTGGGAGACAACCGAGATCATATGGCTAGAAATTACTCCATCAATGTTCGATAGACTTCTCTTGTCAATGTCTAACTATTGCAAGAAAGGACCAAGCTACTTCTGGGAACCGAGGGATCCAATAAGTGTTATGTAGTATTGAAATGTTTTCTATATGAACTAGATTTCAAGGACGAAATCTTTTATAAGGTTGGGAGGATTGTAACATCCTGATTTTAATCCTAATAGAGGAAAAGTATTGAACTGGGTGAATCGGTAATGAAGAATCAAATATGGTAGTCTTGGCTATAGTGCCATACGGTTGTGACATCTGTCACAACAACACAATGGTACTGAAATTGTGGTATTCCTGGCTATAGTGCCATGTGGTTATGACATCTGTCACAATAGCACAAATGATACTAAAAGTGTGGTAGTCCCGACAATAGTGCCATGTAGTTGTGACATATGTCACAATAGCACCGACGTTACCGAGTGTTCGGTCGTCCCAATGAATGTGCCATGAAATTATGACAATGGCACAATAACTAGCATGATAGAATCAAATGTTCTGAGGAAACGGTCGAGGAACGACCGGGAAAACGGTCAGGAAACGGTCGGGAAAGCCGTCGAGAAAACGGTCGAAAAAATTCTCGGTACAAGTCTAGCTACAGTGCCCAGCGACAGTGTCATAGGGCACTGTAGCATGGCAGGGTCGCAATAGGCAATAGGCCCTCGGTACATGCCGGGCGACAGTGCCCGCTACAGTGACAAATGGCACTATTGCATGTCAGGGTCGCGCCAGACCTACAGTGCATAAAATTGGGATTTTCTTCATTTGGTCATATCTTGCTCATTTCTACTCTGTTTTGGGCGATTCAAAATGCTATGGTTTCGTTTTTGAGAAATATTCAAGGTTAGATTGTTATTTTTGGGAAGATTCAAAAGTATTTGGTGGTGGATTGGAAGCAAGTTCAAGAGCTCATCATCATCAACTCAATCTTCAAAGAATTTGGGGTTTTCTAGGTTTTCACCAAAACCTAAGTGGTAAGTTCATCCTTCTATTTTCTAAACCTTATTATGAGTTATAAATTCTCCATTGATGGCTCTCTAGCGTTTATATTTATCAAATTTTGGTTAGGATGATTTTAGGGAAGTTAGGTCAAATTAGGGTTTTCAGATATGATGAGATCTTCATGTAAAATATTTGGGGAACGATTCTATATGGTTGAATATGTATATTTATGGTTGAAAATTTATGGATCTAGGTTTTTGGAGGTTTTGTCTTGAGGATTCAAGTTTCTTCAAGGAAGCTCAAAGTGGGGTAAAATCTAGATTTAGCCTAAATCTAGCAAAGTGAGTTCAAGTTGATTTATGAAAACGGTGTACATGCCAAAATGTCCATTTTTAAATGTTTATATATTTTACATGAAATTATCAACTGTTGGGCTATTTGGCGAATTCTGATTATTTGAAGTGTTTAACTTTATAAGCTTTGTAAAACACTCACATTCGGGATTTTGGGCATTTTGATGAATAAATCATAAGGAATGGTATTTTGATGATTTATGTTATGAAATGAGATCTTTTGAGTATAAATGCATTTTTAACGTGTGTTTTGGGGAAATACTTGTTCCTGGGTTATGAGACGTTTTTGAAAGAATAAAGGGTATAAACTCATTGGAAAATGACTTTTCTAAGTCTAATTTTGTGTTGGAGTTTATTCATGTATTTTGGAGTCTGTGTTTGCATAAACATGTCAATTGTGTTTTATCACATTTTATGACTTTTGATCAATGGTCAATTAATTGGTGGAGCTTTTGGCTCGGTTGTGACTCAAAGGAGTCTTGGGGCATTTGCCCAGTTTTATTGGCTCGATGAGGAGCTTTGGTTTTACGATGCATATTAATTGCGTTTTGGTGGTAATTACATGGTTGAGTGCGTTAGTCATTCATTTGAGTCATGTAATGTTGTAGACTGTAATGCATTGGATCCATAGGCATATGAGTCAATCAGTTGGTTTAATTGGGAACTTTATCCCTGTTTTAGGACTGGAAATATTTATGGTTAGCGGGGACTCGAGGTATAGATCGTGGGTGGTTGAACTCGATGACCGTGTAACCTTTAGCGAAGGGCTCGAGGTATAGATCGTGGGTAGTTGAACTCGACGCCCATGTAATTTAGTCTATTTATTCATCATGGAGTTTTGATGTCCATGTTTGAAGTCTAGTGAGTGGTCCCCAAGTCATGTTTTTATGTAAGCTTGCAGTGGTGCTCTGCAGAGCCGTATACGGAGCTAAGTATGTGGTGGTGCCCATGGTGAGCCGGATACAGGGACTTATGACTTTTGTGGTGACACTCATCTAGAGGTCGAGTAGAAGCTAGGGTCATTTGTGTATCTTGCGGTGGTTGCTCAGAGGAGTCGTATACGAGGATCCATGGACCTATGTGAATCTCGAGAACGTTGATAAGTGGTTTAACTTTGTGTGCCCACCACATTCAATGGAATTGGGTTTCCCCCGTCATCGAAAGGTGTTGTTTTGGGTATTGAGTTTTAGTATCCATGTTTTCGGTGATGTTTTATATATATGGATTTTATCCATGATTTATGGGTTGAGTATTATGCCCCACCCGTGTTTTGGGTGTTTCAGAATATAAAGTTTTATCCGCGTTTCATAAATTGGGAGTTGATTTCTATTCTCATTTTGATTGAGTTTTGGGTTGGATTTATTTTACGAAAGAATGTTTTATATTGGGATCTTTGTCTTTAAAATTGTGTGGATTGGAAAACGTTTATATTGGTGTTTCATTCGCCTAAAATACATATTATTGGAAAATGGTTCGCTTTCTTATCAAAGTAGATCATTTTGAAAGATTATGATTTAAATTGCATTATTGCCTTTTTACGATATATTTAATCATGTTGAAAACTCTTGAATTCACTAGGCATTAGCCTAACCTTTTTATTTGTCGGCATGTGCATCAGGTTCCGGTTGAGGAAGGGTACTAGTGACCCTGTGAAGAGATGAGTACTAGTTATATGCACGAGGGTGAGTAGCTTGATGAAGCCTTCCACAATTATCTTGGGAATAACAACATGTATTTAGGTTTAGTAGCACCCGACCTTCTTATTAGTCTTTATGCTAGACTCTATCCATTTTGTTGATGGTTAAATCTAGAATAGTATTTCAAGAAATGACTTGTTGTAAGATATTTTATCTTTCTTTAAGACATTATTGAAAATTTTAAATTAGTTGCTCTTTCCAATTTCAAGGGTGTTACATGAACCTACACATTACGTGTGTATGCTTGGACTACTTTGATGTGACGACCGTTGGGGTAGTGAAGGAGTTGCTAAGTGGGCAACCGTTAGGAGAAGTTAACGCTGTTAACATTCGTCACTTAGAGTGACAACAAGCATAGTGATGGCATTAAGTGGATCGTTTCGGGTCGGAATGATTGGTCCGATTAGAACCATAGACTTTTGGAACCGACATTATTCAAAGAGAAATTGTTAGGTAAACCTATGAAACCCTTGATTTTTGCCTTAAGATGTTTGAGCATCCGGATGACGATAGTGTGACTGTAAATTGGGAAGTGTGGTTTCGATACGGTGAGTGTCGATCAAATTCATGCACGAAATTATTCTAAAATAAATTGCAACAATTATTTTTCATGTTTCCGAAATCATCATGTGGATTATATTACAAAATCTTGGAGAGATGTTTTAGCACACACAAGGTTTTAAACTATGATTTTAAACATGCGTAAAATTATTTGATTGCATGTGGTTGCAAACTTTGTTGAGACTTTCTTTATTCCCATTGTTGTCTAATGCTATTTCGGATATTGCGATGTGCGTATTTTGATGTTGTTTAGGGTATTGGGCAAGTAACTGTGGTTTAGGACTTTAACATTGGATCTCCTCCACATATGTTAAGGTTATGGACGAAGAGTTATCTTCCATTATTTTGGTGTTTGAGATCTATTGAGTATTTTATTCCATGCGATTTTGCGGATTTAATGTGGGGATTTTAACGGCGTCCCGTTGTATTGTTTTTCTTTGAGTTTTGTGCGGGCAGTTTGGTTGCGTATAGTATGAAATTTCTGTCATAGTGTTTAGCCGACATTTTAAAGCGAGGAAAGCATATTGTTGATTTGGCGTGGAACTTGAGAATAGTGTAAATCATTTGATATTTTAACCAAAGTGCATACACATGTCACTGTGCTTGTTTTGTGAAATAACCGTCTCATGCAAGTTTTGTGTGGAATCTTATTCCATGTTGTGGTATGACTAAAGAAAGAAAACTGTGGGAGTTTGATGTCATGAAAATTCTTTTTGTCGTATATTGTTTAGTGCACGAACTAATTTACAACATGGTGTGAGAAAATGTATAAGGAATATACTAAATGTTTGTTTTGTACGTTTACAGTTGTTGGCGCCACTTTTAAGGGTCAATGCAAATACGTTGTATTGAAATGCTAATATGCATGGCTTCGTAGCCACTATCTTTGGCCAAGCGCATTTTATTTGCGGCCTAAAGTTTGAAATCGATTTAAAATTTATCCACACTTGATGAATCGCATGTACCTATCGTTTTACTAAATTTGAGAAAAATAAGCCGACGTATGTGGGCCTTGTTAGAAATTTTATTTCATGTCATTATATAGTTAAATGAGAAATTTTTGGGAACTTGGTTACGTGAATTTTCTCTTTGGGGGTTTTGTAAAAACACTTTGTTATAAACTGTTTTGGTACGTAAAATTATTTCCCATTCATGGCGTAAATTGATGTATGCTAGGACCATAGTGGTCCATTTTGAAAAGTTTGTTGTGTATCCTTGTTTATTGTCATTATTAGCGTGAGTAAGGATTAAATGCTTTTTGAAATGGTTTTATATGTGTGGCGTTTGTTGCCACTTTGCGAACCTATCGAGTAAACGGTAGTGAATTTTACACGTACCATTAATTGTTATAAAGCTTGTGCGTTTAAAAGTTTTACAAAATTCCAAATTGGCATATTAATTTGAAAACCTTGAACTCATTAGGGCTATAGATTTAAACCCCTATCGTGAAAGGATCGGTAATAAGGGACTAGAGACGCCTTGGGAATCGAAAATACGAATGATCTTAATGGTTGGCAGAATTGAGTTGTGGGAATTCAACCTCATGAGGTCGGATCAGGTATGATTGTTTGAGGTAGTAGATGTATATTATTATCCCAGTTAGGCAAGTGGTGGTTTTTTTCCCTCTTGGTAAATTTCGGGTTGAAACCCTGTGTGATTATTTGCATATAGTTGGATTTAATTTGATGGTTTGCTCGTTCACTCGACATCATGTTATGTGTTGGTGGGGTATCACCTTAATGAGCATTGTGAATAAAGGGAATATTGTGGTTCGTCTGTTAAAGATGTAAGAGTGGAACTTTAGTGCCATGTTACGTGTCAACTTTAAATTCGACAATGCTAATCCAGAATGAAATATTTGGCGATACACCCATGCTTACGGTATAGTCGTTTTGAGGATAGGTGTCGACATTCGATTCGAGGACAATGATTGTTGGGGTACTTCAAAACATTCCCGCTGAATCCTGTGTGTTACAATTTAAGCGGTAACTTTAAGGATGTTAGATGTTAGTAATTAAGTATAATTGATTATAATTTTCTTGAATGGTAAAGGGTATATCGACTAGATGATTGATGTTTATGTTCAGTTTGGAGTCGCAAAATCGTCGGACCTGAATTAACCAACCCCGGGAAAGTGTATCGGTGCGTCCTTGGAAGAAACACTTTACTAATATCAAACTTAATTATTAAGGAATTTTGGGAATTCCTTGGGTTGGTGTTGATCATCGGAATACGAATCCAGAATAGTGTTGAACTGGTACGGATTTGTCAGAGAGAGATTGAAGTCATAAACTACCCTTGAGGTAGTGCGTGTCACCCAAGGTTGGGAGACAGCCATAGCCTCGTGGTTAAAGGCTACTTTAGTAAATTAAGCGTTCACTCGGATATAAGTGTAATGTGCCCAAGGGGACGGCTGTCGTGAGTATCAGCATAAGGTTTATGGTGGTGGTTCTGGCGAGTGGATTAGAGACAACCTATTATGCGGGCAACGTTTAATGGGAATCCAGATTTCGAGGATGAAATCTCTTTTAAAGTTGGGAGGATTGTAACACCCGTAACTTTCGGTCTGTAAAGGTCACCCGTACGTTTTTGTAACTTGTAAGTGGTGGGATTTTGTTGGGAAAACATTATTTAAAGTCCCATGGAGTATCGAGAGTGTTGGCGTTGAAAAAGTCGAGTTTCGGAGCTTGGTACGGGCACGACTACAATGCCCGACGACTATGACAGTGTCATAGTCGCACCTAGCAATGTAGCAGCAAGAAACAAAAGCTGAGGGTCATCCAACGACAATGACCAGCGACATTGCCTAGGGCATTGTCGCCTGGCAATGTCGCACAAAAGGGGCAGGGGACTGTCAAATTCGGGTTTCAACTCATTTCTCCATTTCTTCACTTCCACTTCTTCCCAAATACTCTCTAGAACTAACCTAAAACATATATGGTGATTTTGGGTCACTTGGATCAAGTCCTTAGGTATTATGGAGGTAAACCATCACCAAGTGGTAGAATTGGAAGCTATGACCAAGAGTTCACCATCTCCATCTTCATCTTCATCTTCAACCTTAAGCTCCATTTTAGAGTTTTCTAGGTTTTCACCAAAACCTAAGTGGTAAGTTTATCCTTCCCATTTCTAAACCTTATTATAAGATATAAATCCTCCCTTGATGATTTCTTAGTGATTGGTTTCTCAAATTTCAGGTTTGATGATTTTGGAGAAATTAGGTAAAAAATTAGGGTTTTGGCCAAATTGGGGATTTTGATGTAAAATGCTTGGGGGTCGATTATAAATGGTTGAATAAGTATATTTATGGTTGAAATTTGTGAATCTAGGTTTTTGGGAGTTTTGGCTTGAAGATTCGAATTCCTTCAAAGAAACGCAAGTTGGGGAAAATCTAGATTTAACCTAAATTTAGCAAGTTGAGTTCAAGTTGATTTGTGAAAACGTTGTACATGCCAAAATTTTAAGTATTTATGTGTTTTACGTGAAATTATCACTTGTTGGGTTATTTGGTGGGTTTTGATAATTTGAAATGTTTGGCTTTATAACCCTTGTGAAAGCCCCCACATTGGGAATTTTGGGCATCTTGATAAACGAGTCATTTTAAAGTGTTTTGATGATTTATTGCATTAATAGAAATTATCGGTAAAGACACTTTTAGTGTTTATTTGGGAGAAAGGCTTGGTTTGTGTTATGGGACGTTTTGAAATGAATAAGAGAAATAAATTCATTTGGAAAACCATTTGTCCCAATCTAAACATATTGGAGTCTACACATGTATTTTGGAGTGTGTTTGCATGATGTGAGTCGACTGCGTTTATTATCTGGGGATCGTTAATCGTTAGTCAACAAAGGGTTTTGAGCATTTTAGCTCGGTGTTGACTTAAAAGAGTCTTGGGGACACTTGTCCGGTTATAATGGCTCAATGTAGAGCCCGATTATGGTTTACATACTAATGCACCGTGTTGGATATTGATGTTAATTACATGCTCGAGTGCATTGGTCATTCCTGTGTAGTCATGTAATGTTAGTCTGTGTTGCATTGGATCCATAGGCACGTAAGTCAGTCTGTTTCGGATGGTCAATTGGGTATTGCGGAGTTGGACTCTAGTACCCATGTTTTACGACCGGAAACTTTACAAGTAGGCACTAGGAGGGTTGAGTCTAGAGGTGCTACCTGGGAGGTAAGCACTAGGACCTCCGCCGCTTGAAGTAATGCTTTGGAGGTAGTCTTTAAGTGTGTCGGGCCTTCGGGGTTGAGTTTTTTGTAATGTCCACCAAGTTCAACCGACTCTTGTGGTGAAGCTTGTTAAGAAGTCGTAGGGACACTTGGACTTTTATGTCGTGAGGTGTCATGTGATTAACGTTGTAAGAGTGGCATACTTTGTGTTCCTCCACTCTCAACAGATATGGGTCTCCCCCGTCGTCGGCCAATAATATTTTGAGTGTTAACGCCTTACTTTATTACCTTTGGGCTTGTGTGGTTGACTGTAAATGATGACCTTAATATTGGATTTCCCTCCAGGTATATTAAGGTTTGAATGAAATATGTCATTCCCATGTTTTGATATTTGGTTTCCTTCTGTTTTATGGTCGCGCGAGTGTTGGGCCTAGTGTCCATGGTTTCGGTGATGTGTTGTATATGTGGTTTTTTAACCATGATTTATGGGTTGAGTATTTTTCCCCACCCGTGCGTAGGTGTTTTGGTATATAACGTTCTATCCATGTTTCTTAAAATAGGAGTCAATTCATATTATCGTTTCAAGTAAGTTTTGGGTTGCATCACTTATTAAAGAATGCTTTGCAATGAGGTGTTCATCTTTAAAAATGTATAATATTGGAAAAGAGTCGTTTCCACATTTTAAAGTAAATCATTTGAAAGATCTTGATTTTAAGTGAAGTTCATTCTTTTTAAAGATATATCTATACATGTAAAACTCTTGGACTCACTAGGCATTATCCTAACCTTTTTATTTGTCGGCATGTACAACAGGCCTCGTTAGGAATAGTCCTAGTGACACTGTGAAGAAAGAAGTGCTAGTCGTGTGCTCGAGATGTGAGTAGTTTGGTGAAGTCTTCCGTTTGGGTTTCGTGAAGAGCAACTCGTGTTGGGGTTAAGTAGCACCCGACTCCGGTTTAGTTATTGCATCTTATTGGAGTTTTTATTTGTTGAGATTAATTATAGGATGTTAACTTGAAGTATATTGAGTTTTGATTTGTAAGAGGAAGTTTTGCCCCTCATTTGATGTTATATCGAAATTTTTTAATTAGTTGCTTTTACCAAATTCGAGGGAATTACATAAGCTTCATTAATACACCTTTGGATTTCATAATTCATACTCTTTCCTTGTATGTTGATGATTTTATAATAAATTTGCAGGTGTAGATGCTGGAAAGGAGAATGGAAGGGTTATCTAAGGGAATGCTCGATCGGATGGAGAAGGAATACGGGTCAATTCTAAACGGTTCAGTTGCTAGTTCTGCTTCTACTTCAAAGCGAATCGATATTTTTGATCAATTTATGTTCTCTAAAAGATACTCCAATCAAACAAAGGCATCTTCACCATCGATCACCTCCCACTCCATCCTCCATCCGATGTGCCACACCTGGTTAAAACTCGTCCTCCCACCACCCAACAGCAAAGTTGCATAAATCACCATATCCTCATTAACCATCATAATTCACAATAGAAATCCTTGGCACATCAAAACTCAAACGGGTTGGTCCCATACCTGTTCCATAACTCGAAACCGACGACATGTAAGCCCGAACCGACCCATTTGAGGTTGTCAAAGCAACAAGTGAAAGGTTTTGAACAAACCTACTACCAAATGATATAGGCAACGGAAGCATATTTAAAATTATCATGTGTAGCAATACAAACTAGCAACTTTTCAAGAAACATATGTTATAGATAATTAACTACAAAAGATTAAACCAAGATTACTTACTTGTTTATTGTGATTGTTGAAAACCACAATGATAAATCAAACCCTTGATCTCGCTTCTTGGATGTTAAGGACCAATAGTATGAATCCCTCTAGTGGCTCACACTCAAGAACACCAAATACCAACAATTAAGAAGAGGCTTAAACCCTAAACCCTTATTAGGGTTCACGATTTTGGGAGAGAGAGAGAGAGATTCGACGGCTACTAGAGAGAGAAAAAAAACCGATTAGGTTTTGATCCCTAGCAGTTTATTTATACCCCTCTCCTGTTTCTCTATTTTACACTTAGCCCCCTTGAACAGATAAGTTCGTTAAAACTATTTTAACCAATTATCATTTATCCCTTTATATAATTAATCTAATTAATTATATTTTAGCTTACAATTAATTTATCATCAAATGACAAATTAACAAACTAATTGTTTCCCTTTATCCTTCTGATTTTTTATTTGGGTCTTAAGGGCAACCTAAAAGGACCCTGCTATTATTAGAAATATTACCAATAGTTAATGACCTTGGACACTATATCCAACAGTCTTCCACTTGGACAAGTTATTAACTCTATTTGGTTCAACACTTTCAAATAATCAGCAGAGAGCAAGCCATCCAATGCAGCTGCCGAACTCTGATAAAGATTCGGTCCTAAAATAAGTGATTTAATGTTCCTTTGTTCTACAAGATATCATATGAACCTGAGACATGGATAAATGTCTATCTCATGGATCAAGATTATGTTTCCTGATTTTCGATATGTGTTGAATTCTTCAGACTACTCAATCGAACACATCAATTCTAGTCAGGGTTGGCCAAACACTTAATGTCAACACCAAATCATCGAGGGGCCCATGGATATCGCTTCTCCTGTTTTGGCAGAAGGAACAAATAGACTTTGACTACACTGTTCATTTATATTCATCATATTATACATGGACATACCTTGTATAGCTGCCAGTTACGGTTAACGTTGGAGCACACCAAAGCATAACATAATCCTAGAGCAAAACTCTATGTATCTCCGTTTGAAGAACATAAAATATTATTATCTCAAAATTACTCTGACTTAATCAATGTAGTAAACGTTTGAGTGCGGGTTGTTCCAATACTGAAATCACTATTAAGTACTCATGAGTGTTAGTTGTATTCTCTAACAATCCATGACAGTCTTGAATCACTACTTACTTCCAGGAGTATGACTGACTGTGGAGGTTTAAGTAAATTAATACTCAGGAAGTTGATTCTAAACATGCAAAACGAAACACGATAATAAATTAAATGTAAATGGACGCAATCCAGCATATATTATAATCTCCATATAATAATCTCCAAATCAAATACAATTTATTATGTTTTCAATACATCAAACTAACAACTAAAAATTCAAGGTATATTGATAATTCTAACACCTATGGCTTCACTATGATACTCATGTTTGGGTCAAGTTAATGCTTTCGTGAAAGGATCCACCGGATTCTCTTCAGTCGGCACTCCACTCACCACGATCTGATTTTTCGCAACCTTGTTTCGCATAAAGTGATACTTCCTCTCTATGTGCTTTGACTTCCCATGATCTTTAGGTTCTTTAGTCAATGCGACTGCACCTTCGTTATCACATAAGATTTCAATGGGTTCATTGATGCTTGGTACAATGCCTAGATCACCTATGAAATTCTTCAACCATGCAGCCTCTTTTGCTGCTTCACTAGCTGCAATGTATTCTGATTCACACGTGGAGTCAGCCACCGTGTCCTGTTTGGAACTTTTCCAAGTCACCTCCCCACCATTCAACAAGAACACCCATCCTGATTGTGAGCGGGAATCATCCCGATCTGTCTGGAAACTCGCATCAGTATAACCTGTTACTCGTAATTCATCCTTTCCACTGTAGACCAAGAACATGTCTTTAGTCCTCCGAAGATACTTAAGAATGTTCTTTATAGCCGTCCAATGAATTTCGCCTGGGTTCCCTTGATATCTACTCACCATGCTTAAAGCAAATGAGACATCAGGTCTAGTACATGTCATGGCATACATGATCGATCCTATAGGAGATGCATATGGAATTCGACTCATCCTATCCAGTTCTTCACTAGTGCCGGGACATTGATCTTTACTCAATCTTATGCCATGTTGCACGGGCAAATACCCTTTCTTGGATTCACTCATATTGAATTTCTTCAATATCTTATCCAAGTATGTACTTTGGCTAAGTCCAATTTAACGTTTGGTTCTATCTCGATAAATTCTTATTCCAAGTATGTGTGCTGCATTTCCCAGATCTTTCATAGCGAAACATTTCCCGAGCCAGACCTTTACATCTTGCAACATCGAAATATTGTTTCCTATGAGTAGTATGTCATCAACATACAAGACTGGAAATACAACATTACTCCCACTAGCCTTAACATATACGCAAGACTCATCTTCGCTTCGAGAAAATCCAAACTCCTTGACCTTTTCATGAAAACAAAGATTCCAGCTACGAGACGCTTGTTTAAGTCCATAAATGGATCTTTCAAGCTTACACACCTTATCTGGATACTCGGTATGTACAAAACCTTCAGGTTGTGCCATATACACATCCTCGTCAAGTTTCCCATTAAGGAAGGCGGTTTTTACATCCATTTGCCATACTTCATAGTCATGAAACGCAACTATGGCAAGTAATATCCTGATAGACTTAATCTTTGCCACTGTGAGAAGGTTTCATCATAATCAATCCCTTGAGTTTGAGTGTAACCTTTTGCAACCAGTCTAGCCTTGAATGTGTGCACATTCCCATCCATGTCGGTCTTCTTTTTGAAGATCCACTTACACCCAACTGTCTTGCGACCTGGTGTGTGATCAACCAATTTCCAACCTTGGTTATCATACATAGATTGAATCTCGCTCTCCATGGCCTCTTTCCCTTTGGCAGGCTCAAGGCCTGCCATCGCTTTCTTGTAGTTGGATGGCTTATCCGCACTATCAAATGTTTTATCATTGACTAGTGTATCTCCTTCCTTTGTAATATGAAAACTATAATAAAACTCAGGAGGTCGATTAACTCTACTTACTCTACTAGTTCTGCGAAGAGGTGGTGGAGGTATGTTAATTTCCTCAACAGGTGGTTCATCCTCATGTTGAGGGCTAGTGTCAACTATAGGTTCATCATTGGTTGTTTCTTGAATTTCTTCAAGATCAATACTGCTCCCACTATCCTCTTTGGAAATGATCTCCCTTTCTTGGAAGACTCCCATTCTAGCTACAAATGCTTTGTTCTCAGAAGGTTTGTAAAATATATATCCAAAGGATTTGTAAGGATAACCAATGAACCGACACTTCTCTGCTCTAGGTTCTAGCTTGTCGTTAGTTTCGCGCCGAACGAAGACTTCACAACCCCAAGCCTTTATATGTGCTAACGAGGGACGAGTCCCAGTCCACATTTCAAAGGGTGTCTTTGCAACCTTCTTAGTTGGAATGAGGTTTAAGATATGAGATGCAGTTTCTAAGGCATAGCCCCAGAATGATATTGGAAGTGTAGCACAACTCATCATGGATCAAACCATATCAAGTAGCTTTCGATTTCTTCTCTCAGCTACACCATTGAGTTGTGGTGTTCTGGGAGGAGATAATTGTGAAACTATTCCACAATCCCTTAGATAGTCATAGAATTCATGACTCAAGTATTCTCCACCCCTGTCGGACCGGAGCATCTTGATCTTCTTGCCCAATTAGTTTTCTACTTCGTTTTTGAATCCTTTGAACACTTCAAAGGTGTCTGATTTGTTTTTCATCAAATAGATAAATCCATATCTACTGAAATCGTCAGTAAAGGTAACAAAGTATCTCTCACCGTTTCTCGTGATAGATCTGAACGGTCCACATACATCTGTGTGGATTAAGTCCAATAGATCCTTACCCCTTTCCATTTTTCCTTTGAAAGGTGCTTTCGTCATCTTGCCAAGCAAGCAAGACTCACATTTTTCATCCGAATTTAAGTCAAATGATTCCAAGATCCCGTCCGATTGGATCTTGGCGATGCGTTTCTTGTTTATGTGGCCAAGACGATGATGCCATAACGACGATTTATCCAATTCACTATTGAAGGAACCAACATTTAGAGTTAAGTTATTATTATTTCTACCAGCACATATCACGCTTTTATATACACCATTACAAGGAGAGGCTTTAAAATAAAAACAACCATGTTTATAAACCAAAATGCAACCATTATCAAATTGAAATTTAAAACCATCCTTGTACAATGCATGAAAAGAAATAATGTTTCGAGCCATTTTCGGCGAGTAGCAACAATCTAATAACTTTATTGAAAAACCACTACTAATCACGAGCTTAAAATCTCCAATCTTGGTAACAACGGCAGTCATCCTGTTTCCCATGATCAGATTTAGCTCCCCATGTTTCAATGTCCAACTTCCCTTTAGTCCCTGAAAATTAGAGCAAATGTGAGTACCACATCCCATATCAAGGAACCAAGAGTTAGAAATTGAAGTACTATGGAGTTCAATCATTAAAATACCTGAGGTGCCACACCCTTTGACCTTGTTCTTTTTCAAGTCCTCCAGATATTTTGGGCAACTTCTCTTCCAATGACCCTTTTCTTGACAGTAAAAGCATACGACCTCTTTAGGGTCACTTATGGGTGGTATGTCAGAAGAATCAACTTTTCTCTTAAGGCCTTGGTTGCGAGGAACAACTTTAGCCTTTCCCTTCCCTTTGGGATGAGAAACTTTCTTCTTCTTACAACCACCTTCCCTAATGGCCAGGACGGGAGCAGTTGAGTGAGAAATTTGGGTCTTACCCATACTTGCTTTAGCAGATCTCAACATGCCATGGAGCTCCATCAAGGTCTTGTCCATATTGTTCATATTAAAGTTCACTATGAATTGTTTATATGCCCCACTAAGAGAGTTCAGCACCATGTCAATGGCGAGTTCTCTTGGGAAATCGACACCTAGATTGCCCAACCCGTCAATGTACGCTTTCATCTTTTGCACATGCGCACATACATGGGCACCGTCCTGTTGCTTACATTCCATAAGCGATTTTACGACTTAGAACCTTTCTTTCCTCGCTTGCTCTTGAAACATTTCACGAAGCTGCTCATTCAGTTCAAACGCCCCCATGTTCTCGAAACTCTTTTGAAGTTCCGGGGACATGGACGCCAACATGAGACATGCGACTTTTGTGGACTCCACGAATTGCTTGTTATACTGAGTTACCGCTTCAGGGCATGCATCATCATTAAGTATAGGAAGATCCTCGTCGAGCAAATACTCTTTGTCTTCGTACCTCAAGGCAATTCTCAAGGCACGAATCCAATCCAAGTAGTTTGGCCCAGTCAACTTATCTTTACTTAGGATAGAGAGTAACGTAATGTTGGATGTTGAGTGAGTAGGAGGAGGAGGAGGAGGAAGATTTTCAGTCGTCTGTAGATATAGTTTTAGTTAGTTTGATATTTATTTACCCGAAAATATTTAACAAGGGCTAGGATCCATATTTTACTCTATGATGCGAAAAGGGATGCCGTAATCACATCACAAAGTTATTTAGGAAAACAAATGCTATTTGTTAATTTCATTCACTATGAAACTCCTAGGTATTTTGAGATTCATTGACTTATGTCAATGGTATGTTAATCTCGATTATGCTTATCTTCTATTTGTGACTGGGATGCCGAGGAACACAAACTAGATGGTGAATCGACCATGCAAAAAACACATGGACCCCTCGGCTCAAGTACGCTTGAGAATCACGAGCGCCACATCATTTTCGACTATAGTTTCACATTAACGTGCCGGCAAACCGCACACGCTCCGTTAACAAACTATAAGAATATGTGTGTTGTTTTCATGGGTAGCATAAGACTTTCACATTTCTTAGTATATCTAAACGGGATTTTTGTAACATCCGTAATTTCAGGTAAGTATGAGGCTTTGTTAATCTTATGTATATGTGTTTATCAAAGTAGAAATTATATGCTTAATTGCCATTGCCGTCTATGTTAGTTGCTTGGTGTCGGATTGCAAGTTTTGACTAGCAATTGTTGGGCAGTGAGCTACGCGACTTAGTCGCGGGTGGAAGTCACGACACAAACCGCGTAGTCCACTGGAGTGTGCATGTTTGAGGAACCTCGCGACTTACGCCGCGGGTGGAAGTCGCGGCATAAGCCGCGTAATCCACTGGAGTCCTCACAAGTTGAGTACACGGGCGACTTATGCCGCGGGTGCAAGTCGCGACACAAGTCGCGATCGACCTGCAGGTCCCTAAAACCCCTCTTTGGCCGATTTTCTTTCATATTGTTCTCACACCTCTCTTCCTTGGCGATTTTTGGAGCTTATAAATCAGTCCCTTTTCTCACCAAACCCTAACCCTCATAAATACACCCTACTTTGGTGGTTGGATCCTTGGATTCTTGCATTTACTCTTCTCAAGTCTTCAAGCTTCACCTTCAAGCCTCATCCAACTTCTAGGGTTTTCCATTTTCTAGGTTTTGGTATAAAACCTAGATTGTGAGTTTACTAAACCTTTGTTAAAAGTAGATACACATCATAATCTTCTATTTGTTACTTTAGCTCTATATGTTTAAGTGTTTGGGATTTCTTTATGAAAATAGTTAGAAATGTAAATATGGGTGATATGCCATGATTTATGTTATATGTATCATTATTTGGGGCTTTTCTCATAGATACATAATATGGGTACCTTGATATGTTAAATATATGCATATATGGGTATTATGATGATTCTAGTTGGAACACCATTTCGGTGACATATTTATATGCATGATGAGCATGATTGTCATTTGGGTCTTTTGTTAGACTTCATGAGGATAGGATAGTCTTATTGTACCCGTAGTTGGTATTGAAATATGTTGGGTTGAAATACACCTAAAGGACCTCCTATAAACGTTATGTGGACGAACCAAGTCAGTACACTAGAAGGATGTAGTCTTGGGCACCATTGTGATGGTATGTGCCTTGATCTCCGCCATTCGGGGAATTTCCTTAGCGGTAGTCTCTGGGTGTGCCGGGCCTTTCGGGTATTCCTTGTTAAGGGCATCAAGGTATATCGACTCTTGGGTGGACTTGATTGGTGCTTTGGGTCTCCCCTATTGACTCCACATATATTGAGCTTTGGTTAACTGCTGATAAGATTTGTGACTGTTCATGCATGCTTATTATTGTTCAAATCACTAGGCTTTTTGGCCTAACACTTGTTTGGTGTCAATGTGTATCTCAGGTTCTAGCGGCGCCAGTCCTAAGCAGGTTTAGATGCTTTGGGGTGAGAGCTTGGGGATTTTGCACTTGGACGCTTATTAGTTTTGGAAATGAATTGTTAGGTTATAAATAACAACCCTTTTGTAATATCTTTTCTAGTTGTAGAAATTAGATTAGTTGGTTGTTAATTTATTGTCCGTTTAGATTACAATTGTGAGTAAATAGGTTATTTATATATTCCCCATTTTTGGGAGGCTCTTGCTATGGCAATTTTTGTATACCTCATGTCCGTTTTTCGGATTTTTGTTATCCCTATTTTTAGGGTGTTACAAGTTGGTATCAGAGCTTTAGTTTAAGTGAACTAGGTATTGTTTAACATATCTAGACTTAAGCTTTAGACTTTATGACTTCACTGTCCACTTGGGTAGCAATCCTAGGTGGGGAGAGCGTTAGGATTACGGAATTACTGTAATTGAAAGTCATGATGACGGTGACAAGAATTATTGTGTATGATTCGTTTATAATTCCATTTAGCTACTGCTATTATGAATGCATTGTAACGTGAGCATGCTTGGTTTACTATTATTGTGATAATTGATGAAGGTATTAGTACGTACAATGAGTTAAACTCGTTTAGTCTTTTCTCAATCTATTTCTCGTATGTGTATGGCAGATTGAGATGGTAAACACTCGAAGTAGGTTACCAAATACCCTAGAGGGCCACTTGGAAGTGGAGTCTACCGCTGATCGGCCTCCTGTGGGCGTAACTACCGAGGGACCTCCCATGCCCAACCTCTTGGGAGGAGGACCTGAGCACATTCCGCGCCGAAACCTCAATGCGGATAATGCCATCATGGAGGAAGTGACCATGGAGACCCGGATTCGGGATAGCATGATGTTGGCCATGAACTCCGCCATGGCCCAACAACAAGAGTTCTTCATGAAACTCTTAGAAGATTGAGACGCCAGTAATCGACAACCGGAAGCAATGGCGGAAAACATCGTTGTGGGGTTGGGTGGACCAAATGTGGTATCTGTAGAAGACCCATCTGATGATGGGAACAAGACGAAGACTAAGGGGTGCACCTACAAGGCGTTTCTGGGGTGCCACCCTAAAGAGTTTGCGGTTTCAGACAACTTGGTTGCATGTATGTACTGGCTCAAGGAAGTGGAAATGGCCTTTGAGTCCAGTGAGTGTGATCCCTCTCAACGGGTCAAGTTTGCTTCTCAGCTACTTTGGGGAGAGGCTCTGATTTGGTGGAATCTCACTAGATCCGCCCTCACTCCGGAAGTACTGGCTAAGCTAACCTGGCCGGTGTTCAAGGAGAAAATCATGAATAAGTATTGTAGTGAGCGGTCATTGGACAAGCTGGAGCGGGAGTTCCGAAATTTGAAGAAGGGGACTCTGTCCATTGTCGAGTACTCCAGACTCTTTTTAGAGAAACTGAATTTGGTGGGACATCTGGTCCCCGATGAAAGGTCGAAGATTAAGGCCTATCAACAAGGTTTACCGGTCGGGATACGAACGGCGGTAAGAAATGCTAGGGGCTCGACCTTGCAAGAGGTCATTGAAGAGTCTTTGCTCATTGAGGATGACATCAATGCGAGAATGGAGGAAAGAAGTCAGACTGGTGAGAAGCGGAAGTGGGAAGGGCCATCTGGGCCCGTTCGTCAATCAAGACCCTTTGCAAGTGGAAGAGCGGGTGATCAACGTCGTGAGGATCGGTGGTGCCACAAGTGCAGGTCAAAGCACTCAGGGCCGTGCGCTACAAAGACTCACTCCGGTCCAGCCAGGTGTACCAAGTGTGGTAAGAAAAACCACACAACTCGAGAGTGTTCCTTTCGTGGGTCGGTAT
Organism: Arctium minus; assembly: GCA_954870635.1. Classification (NCBI taxonomy): domain Eukaryota; kingdom Viridiplantae; phylum Streptophyta; class Magnoliopsida; order Asterales; family Asteraceae; genus Arctium; species Arctium minus. The sequence continues at coordinate 41,704,505 of OX941081.1, read as the reverse complement.
GTTATGAATGCGGAGAACCAGGGCATATGAAAAGAAATTGCCCAAAGCTAGGAGGAGAAAATGGTGGAAATTCTATGGGTTCGACGGCTAGAGTAGAGCAATCACCAAGGGCACCGAGTCGAGCTTTCCGGATGACTACTGAGGAGGCAAAGGAGACCGCTGATGTTATCTCGGGTACGTTTCTAGTAAACTCCTTGCCGGCTCGTGTTTTGTTTGATTCGGGTGCTACATGTTCTTTTGTATCGAATACTTTCTGTAAGCAATTCACTACTCCTATTAGTGTCCTCCCCGATGCGTTAGTAGTAGAAATAGCTAATGGGGACCAAGTGATCATTCGAGACCGTTTTTGTGATTGCACTTTAGAAATTGATGGGAGTCCTTTTGGAGTAGACTTACTACCTATGGCTATAGGTGGGTTCGATGTGGTTATAGGCACGGTCTGGTTAATAAAACATAAGGCGGACATCTTTTGTTCTAAAAAGATGATCCAAGTGCCATTGCCGGGAAATGGTGTGGTTATCATTTATGGGGAGAAAGGAAAGAGGAATAATCCCATTATTTCATCTCTCAAAGCTCGCAAGTTTCTAGCGAAGGGTTACCCTTCGTATTTGGCCTATGTGGTAGACGCAAAGAAAGAGAAGAAGTCGGTAGAAGATGAAGAAGTGGTGCGAGAATTTCCGGACGTCTTTCCGGAAGACTTACCCGGGTTGCCGCCGGAACAACAAGTGGAGTTTCAAATCGATCTCACCTCGGGAGCGGCTCCGATAGCTCGTGCTCCATATCGTTTGGCGCCGACAGAAATGAAAAAGATGATGATGCAACTTCAAGAGTTGTTAGAGAAGGGCTTCATTCGACCGAGTTCGTCACCTTGGGGAGCACCGGTTTTGTTCATGAAAAAGAAGGATGAATCCATGCGGATGTGTATCGACTACCGAGAGCTAAACAAGGTCACGGTGAAGAATAGGTATCCTCTACCTCGCATCGATGATCTTTTTGATCAACTTCAAAGCGCGGGATGTTTCTCAAAGATCGACCTTTGATCTGGTTACCATCAGGTGAGAGTGAAGAAGGAGGACATTCCGAAGACGACTTTCTGAACGCGATACGACCATTGCGAGTTTTTGGTGATGCCTTTCGGTTTAACCAACGCTCCGTCCGTGTTCATGGATTTGATGAACCGTGTGTGCCGCCCATTCTTGGATAAATCCGTAATCGTCTTCATCGACGATATTTTAATATATTCAAGGGATGAGTCTGAGCATGGGAAGCACTTATGGGAAGTATTGGAGGTTCTAAGAAGGGAGAAGTTGTTCGCGAAATTCTCTAAGTGCGAGTTCTGGCTCCAAGAAGTGCAATTCTTGGGGTATGTGGTATCAAAGGACGGAGTAAAGGTAGATCCGGCAAAGATCGAGGCTATGATGAGTTAGGAACCTCCAACAAGCCCGACAGAGATTCGAAGTTTCTTGGGTTTGGTGGGTTACTACCGGCGTTTCATTGAAGACTTCTCCAAGGTAGCGACTCCGCTTACTTCTCTTACAAGGAAGAACGTTAAGTTTCTTTGGACCGATGCACAAGAGCAAGCCTTTCAGATGCTCAAGAGAAAGTTGTGCGAAGCTCTGATCTTATCCCTACCCGAGGGATCAGAAGACTTTGTTGTGTTTAGTGACGCTTCCAAGATGGGGCTTGGGTGTGTCCTAATGCAAAGGGGGAAAGTAATAGCCTACGCGTCGCGACAAATAAAGGATCATGAGAAGAATTATCCGACTCATGATTTGGAGTTGGCGGTGGTAGTTTTCGCGTTAAATTTGTGGCGACATTACTTGTACGGGACGAAGTGTACCCTTTTCACCGATCACAAGAGTCTCAAATACATCTTTGATCAAAAGGAACTCAACATGCGGCAAAGGAGATGGCTTGAGCTCTTGAAAGATTATGATTGTGAATTACTTTATCATCCCGGTAAGGCCAACGTGGTGGCGAATGCGTTGAGTCGAAGGAGCCACGATGGAGGTGTCAAAATGTCCCTTACTAGAATCGATGTGGTGTCGAGTTTGTTGGAGAGCATAAGAACGAGCCAAGTGGAAGCGCTTAAAGAAGAGAACCTCAAGGCCGAGGTTATGACCAAGCAAAAGGAACTCTTAACGGAAGATGGTCGTGGACTCAAACTCTTCCAAGGGCGAATTTGGGTGCCGAAGGTTAGGGGAAACCATGACCTACTTCTCGGGGAAGCGCATAAGTCGAAATATTCTATACATCCCGGTAGCACAAAGATGTATAGAGACTTAAATCTGAATTGTTGGTGGCTGGTGATGAAGCTAGACGTGGCTAGATACGTGGAGAAGTGTGTCACGTGTCTTCAAGTCAAAGCGGAGCATCAAAGACCGTATGGAAGTTTGCAACCGTTGTCCATTCCCGAGTGGAAGTGGGACAACATCACCATGGATTTTGTGACAAAGCTACTGAAGACCTTGCGTGGCCACGATACCATTTGGGTGATCGCGGATCGATTGACCAAGAGCGCGCATTTTCTTGCAATGCGGGAGACCTTGCCAATGGAGAAGTTGGCTAAACTGTACATCGACGAGGTGGTGTCAAGGCACAAAGTTCCACAATTTGTAGTATCGGACTGGGATAGTTGCTTCACTTCGAACTTTTGGAGTAGCTTGCAAAAGGAGTTGGGCACTAGACTGAATCTGAGCATGGCATATCATCCCCAAACAGATGGTCAAAGCGAGAGGACAATCCAGACGTTAGAAGATATGTTAAGGTCGTGTGTTATAGACTTCGGGGGAAGTTGGGATTCACACCTACCTTTGGTGGAGTTCGCCTACAACAACAATTACCATTCTAGTATTGGAATGACACCGTTTGAGGCATTGTACGGGCGGAAATGCAGGACACCGGTTTGTTGGCTAGAAGCGGGCGAAAAGCAATTCGCCGGGCCGGAAATAGTGCAAGAGACGGCGGACAAGGTGAAAGAGATTCGGGAAAGGCTAAAGGCGGCACAAGACCGACAAAAGAGCTATGCGGACAAGAAGAGAAGACCGGTTGAGTTTTAAGTGGGCGACCGGGTCATGTTGAAGGTATCTCCGTGGAAGGGTATTATACGTTTTGGGAAGCGTGAAAAGCTTAGTCCTCGTTTCCTTGGCCCTTTCGTCATTTTGGAGAAAATTGGTTTACAAGCCTACCGGTTGGATTTACCGCCGGAAATGGATGGGATACATCCTACGTTTCACGTGTGTTACCTTCGGAAGTGTCTAGCCGAAGAGGAAAGCGTGATTCCTTTGTCGGAAATTCAGGTGGACAATGGGAATCGTTGTGTGGAAGAACCGGAGGCGATTTTAGAATCGAAAGTGAAGAAGTTGAGGCATAAAGACGTGGTTATGGTTAAAATCCAATGGAAGCATCATCGGGTGCTAACATTACTTGGGAGTCCGAGGAAGATATAAAGAAGCGTTATCCTCATTTATTTGCGTAGAGGTGATTTCGGGGACGAAATCCAAATTAGGTGGGGAGGATTGTAACATCCGTAATTTCAGGTAAGTATGAGGCTTTGTTAATCTTATGTATATGTGTTTATCAAAGTAGAAATTATATGCTTAATTGCCATTGCCGTCTATGTTAGTTTCTTGGTGTCGGATTGGAAGTTTTGACTAGCAATTGTTGGTCAGTGAGCTACGCGACTTAGTCGCGGGTGGAAGTCGCGACACAAGCCGCGTAGTCCACTGGAGTGTGCTTGTTTGAGGAACCTCGCGACTTACGCCGCGGGTGGAAGTCGCGGCACAAGCCGCGTAATCCACTGGAGTCCTCACAAGTTGAGTACACGGGCGACTTATGCCACGGGTGCAAGTCGCGGCACAAGTCGCGATCGACCTGCAGGTCCCTAAAACCCCTCTTTGGCCGATTTTCTTTCATATTGTTCTCACACCTCTCTTCCTTGGCGATTTTTGGAGCTCATAAATCAGTCCCTTTTCTCACCAAACCCTAACCCTCATAAATACACCCTACTTTGGTGGTTGGATCCTTGGATTCTTGCATTTACTCTTCTCAAGTCTTCAAGCTTCACCTTCAAGCCTCATCCAACTTCTAGGGTTTTCCATTTTCTAGGTTTTGGTATAAAACCTAGATTGTGAGTTTACTAAACCTTTGTTAAAACTAGATACACATCATAATCTTCTATTTGTTACTTTAGCTCTATATGTTTAAGTGTTTGGGATTTCTTTATGAAAATAGTTAGAAATGTAAATATGGGTGATATGCCATGATTTATGTTATATGTATCATTATTTGGGGCTTTTCTCATAGATACATAATGTGGGTACCTTGATATGTTAAATGTATGCATATATGGGTATTATGATGATTCTAGTTGGAACACCATTTCGGTGACATATTTATATGCATGATGAGCATGATTGTCATTTGGGTCTTTTGTTAGACTTCATGAGGATAGGGTAGTATTATTGTACCCGTAGATGGTATTGAAATATGTTGGGTTGAAATACACCTAAAGGACCTCCTATAAACGTTATGTGGATGAACCAAGTTAGTACACTAGGAGGATGTAGTCTTGGGCACCACTGTGATGGTATGTGCCTAGATCTCCGCCATTCGGGGAATTTCCTTAGCGGTAGTCTCCGAGTGTGTCGGGCCTTTCGGGTGTTCCTTGTTAAGGGCATCAAGGTATATCGACCCTTGGGTGGACTTGATTGGTGCTTTGGGTCTCCCCTATTGACTCCACATATATTGAGCTTTGGTTAACTGCTGATAAGGTTTGTGACTGTTCATGCATGCTTATTATTATTCAACTCACTAGGCTTTTTGGCCTAACATTTGTTTGGTGTCAATGTGTATCTCAGGTTCTAGCGGCGCCAGTCCTAAGCAGGTTTAGATGCTTTGGGGTGAGAGCTTAGGGATTTTGCACTTGGACGCTTATTACTTTTGGAAATGAATTGTTGGGTTATAAATAACAACCCTTTTGTAATCTCTTTTCTAGTTGTAGAAATTAGATTAGTTGGTTGTTAATTTATTGTCCGTTTAGATTACAATTGTGATTAAACAAGTTATTTATATATTCCCCATTTTTGGGAGACTCTTGCTATGACAATTTTTGTATATCTCATGTCCGTTTTTCGGATTTTTGTTATCCCTATTTTTAGGGTGTTACAATTTTCGTTTTATACTCTATAGTTAATACTTTTAACTTGTCATATTGACCTATCAAACCTTTTCGGTAATTCCACTAGTCCACACAAGAGGCGGTGAGTATGGTAACGTATGGCGTTTTAAAAACCATTAACTCATTCGACAACCATATTATAGGCAACCTCCTTAAACCCCCTTAGAGTGCTTATAGTGAGTACGCCTAGTATCTGTTTGACTATCAATGTATAGTTTAATTATATATATATATATATATATATATATATATATAATTAAGGTCTATTATATATATATATATATATAAATTGAATGGAATTTTAAAACAATTTAAAATTATGATTATCTAATTAATTCTAATTAACCATGTGATGGTACATTTAATAATTAATATAATCGTTTCCATAATTAATTCCAATTAAACATGTAAGGATACATGTTAATAATTAATGTAGATATTTAAAATTATGATTATCTAATTAATTCTAATTAAACATGTGATGACAAATTTAATAATTAATATAATCGTTTAAAATTATGATTATCCAATTAATTCTAATTAACCATGTAATGACACATTTAATAATTAATATAATCGTTTAAAATTATGATTATCCAATTAATTAACCATGTGATGACACATTTAATAATTAATATAATCGTTTAAAATTATGATTATCCATAATTAATGTAAATATTTGACATACAATTTATATTCACTATACAAATAATGTTAATATTTATCTTACAATATTATTCAAACTTAAATATATATGTAAGATTATCTATTCAATATTTGCCAAATCTCAAATTTGTGTATTTAAGGCAAGTTAGGAAACTAGCCACAAAACAATTAGGGTTTAACATTGCATAAAAACGGCTACCCTATACCCTTTAGAGATTTCGATAAACATATAGAATTAAAAAAATATAATCGCTAATAATACAAACCTTTTATGCAAGTTAAAAAACTTAGTTTCAAAAAATTAGGTTTTGAGGTTGTAATACCTGTGTAAGACCCGTTTTTAAAAACTTATAATTATTTCCTACCAGAATTGAATCGTAATTAAAAATAACAACTAATGATAGTTGAGGGGTTAAAACCGTTATATATCCAAACTCTTAATAATTATTAAAAGAAATAAGTAAATATTATAATTATATATATATATATATATATATATATATATATAGTTAAAAAAGAAAAGGAAGTAAACTACAGTTCATCATCCCTATGCTCATTCTCTCTCTCTCTAAAACTGCATACTTAACTTCTCTCTAAATTTCTATCAAATTCGTGAAACAAATCAACGAAATAATTACATATTCGGAATCTACTCGTCGAGCCCGTCCTAGAGGTATAAATTTCTTCTTAAGTTATTTAAGTTGGTAAGTTAGGGTAGTTGAAGTTGGTAGGTAGATTATGATTCTATAGTGTAAAGTTATAAGCATTTACATGTATAGGAATGTTTGTTTTTGTCAAAATTACAATCGGGTAAAGTTTAGAATCAAAATGGTGAATTTTTGATTTGATTATGATTTTGTGTTAGAAGTATTAATTTGGGAAATTGGTTAGTTTTTGGTACCAAAAGTGGGCAAATGAATGAAACCATTAAAATGGTTTTGAGCTTCAAATGTTTATTGCCCACAAGGTGTTCGATAAAATGCCACAACCAATTTTTTACAATTCTGTGAATTTTTAACTTTCTGTCCCTGTTTTCAAAAATTCGTATAAAATCAACCGTAAGTCAAAATAAGCTGAAATTTTGCAGTTAAAAAGTTCTTTCTGTCCTTTACAACTTTGTAGTTTTCACCGAGACCTGAATCTATGTCGAAGTTGCTCAAAAACTCAGCCTTTAGCTACTGGTCTGCAGCTACTCGAAAATCTGCTGCTGTTTTTATTTACCTTATAGTAAATAGACCGTAGCTTCAATCATCATGAGTCCAATTGTGATGGAATCCCGAGAGGTGTAGTTACAATCTTGGTTAGAAAGGAATGACTATATCATATTCTAATTAGGTGTTAAATGTGTGTCGATATGACTTAGGGTCGCGTATGATCTAGGATATGGGCTAAAGCTTGGTGGAAGCATTTTAAGCACTTTTTGGATATCAGATACGGATTTCCCTACTTCATTCTATACGAGGATAATCCCTTGATAAGATTATCCATTCCATGATTAAATCATGACACTACAAAAGTAAGTGCATGTATTTCGAATCCGAAATTCCTTTATTTTGTCGAAATACGATATTCCTTTGTACAACAACATTCCTATGATTTTGTGCCTACTCTATGAATCACTTTGGAAAAACGATACTTTGAAAGTATTCATGTTCATTCAACTATTATTCTTATGTGAGGTTTGAAACGTCATTTTAGACTTTAGTTGAACGATTTTGATATTGATCATTCTTTCAACAATATTATGAACCATAAGAGTCGTTTGATAGATTTCATGGTTGTTATTTCTTTTAACTTTCATGATTCTTACTTGATGTTATAATTTTATATGACACAGTGGTCAGGGCATAAATCATTGTGACGCTCTGTAGTGCTCGTAAACTACAGCGTCCCCATACTGGTGCTCTATAGTGTGAGCTTTACCTAGGCATAGGTGGGGGCGTATGGACTGGTCCTAGGATATGTGCATTATGATACGCATTTGTTGCGTACGGGAATGGATGTGTGTGCCTGCACTTCATCCCACAACCCATGTGGACTGATCCTCCCATGGAATTTTTGACACATTGAAGGTTTCATCCGTTGAATCCTCTTTGTGATTATGAACTGAGAAACCGGTCTTGTAATTTATTTTTATACGATGTTTTACCACATATTTTTGTTTAAAAGTATTTTATAACTCATATGTTGACTTATTCTTTGACTTCTGTTATGTCAAACTATTATGATTGTTTCCGCTACAAATTGATTTTGTTTCCGTTATTATTCTTTATATTTTTATTTTAATCCGTTCACTGAGCAATTTGTGCTCAACCGTGTTTTTGTTTTCTGACACGACAGGTTCAGTAGAAAAGATTCGGGGAAATTCTGGGAACTGACCGAGTAGACTTGAAGTTACAACCGGTGGATCTTTTGATAGTTTAGTTGTTGTTCAGGTGTTATACGCTTTATATTTAGCCGGTTGTGTTTATGTTTGAGGTTCCGAAAAATTTATCTTTTGGGTTGTGTTTAATTTCTTGATACCGACCCTAATGCTTAATTAGTTTATATTTGGGTTTCGGGTCAAAAGTGTGACACACACCCTGTCCTCAGCCACGCGGGACTGGGGGTGTTACAGAGGTCATGACCATGAAACCCTAACTTAGGGATTAAGCAATCCAATGGACACTTTTTTTTTTTGAAATCGAAATTTTTTTAACCTCAAACCCTATTTTTCGAAAACTTTAAATCAACACAAATAGTTTTTGCAAATAAAATAGAAACTACTTTTGAGCAAATATCTAAGAACTATGGCTCTGATACCACTGAAAGGTTTTGAACAAACCTACTACCACATGATATAGGCAACGAAAGCATATTTAAAATTTTCATGTGTAGCAATACAAACTAGCAACTTTTCAGGAAACATATGTTCTAGATAATTAACTACAAAAGATTAAACCAAGATTACTTACTTGTTTATTGTGATTGTCGAAAACCACAATGATAAATCAAACCCTTGATCTCGCTTCTTGGATGTTAAGGACCAATAGTATGAATCCCTCTAGTGGCTCACACTCAAGAACACCAAATACCAACAATCAAGAAGAGGCTTAAACCCTAAACCCTTATTAGGGTTCACGATTTTGGGAGAGAGAGAGAGAGAGAGAGTCGACGGCTACTAGAGAGAGAGAGAAAAAACTGATTAGGTTTTGATCCCTAGCAGTTTATTTATACCCCTCTCCTGCTTCTCTATTTTACACTTAGCCCCCTTGAACAGATAAGCTCGATAAAACTATTTTAACCAATTATCATTTATCCCTTTATATAATTAATCTAATTAATTATATTTTAGCTTACAATTAATTTATCATCAAATGAAAAATTAATAAACTAATTGTTTCCCTTTATCCTTCTGATTGTTTATTTGGGTCTTAAGGGCAACCCAAAAGGACCTGTTATTATTAGAAATATTACCAATATATAGTTAATGACCTTGGACACTATATCCAACAACAAGAGCTTGGGCTCCAACCATACCCGACCCTTGAATGTTGAGTGCCCAAGCGACCCATTGAGAGGTTGAAACTCCGGTGTGCCGGAAAGCCACATCGACGGTGGCGTTGGTCGAGTGGTAGTTCCAGTGTAGTTGTGAGTTTAAAAGTGGTAAAGTGAGAAGATTGGGTGAAATGATGTACCTATTTGGAAGATGGATTGATAAAATAGATGGGTTTTGAAGATCACAGAAAGAAACCCAGATGAATTTGAAGGTGTGAAAATGGAGTTTTGATAAGAGTGATGAAGTTGGGTTTCCGGTGGGAGTGCCTAATGACAGGGACGATGTCTCTCTCTCTCTCTCTCTCTCTATATATATATATATATATATATATATAATATACTATTAAATATAATAATAGTAATTTTAAAAAAGAAAAGAAAATAAAATTGTACAAAGACAATATTAACCTTGACTTAACAAATAATTTGTTTGTGGAGTTAAGACAAGGGACCCAATCCGAAACAAAAGTGAAACCATGATGACCATGGCTGTAATTATTTCTTTTGGAGGACTCAATCCAAAATTTTCAATAACCATAGGGACGGAATTTGTAATTTATTCTTTTATTTAAGAAGAACTGGAGTGGTACATCAAAGTCTCCAATATGTGAGGAGGAGGACACAAAATAACATTGTAGCAATTAACATGACATTATAGCCATCAAATGAGTAGCCTTGTTAGCATGCTTTCGAACATATTTAATAAAGAAATCACCACGGTCTTGGAGCTTCAAGTGACAACTTTCAATACAGTTCCCAACTTCCAGATGATTGTGGTATGTCCCTTCTAGTGCCTTCATTGTCAGAAGAGACTCGGTCTCAATAGTGACTTGTTGAGTTGTAGCAAAAGAATCCAAGATAGAGCTTTATTTACACCTATAGCTTCCGCTTCGAAGACAGAAACCATCCCTCTGAACCGCATAGTTTTTCCTTGGATAAAGGCTCCCCGATTATCCCAAATTAGCATTCCCACCGAGAAGGAAGACGCACCATGTATAACCAATGCATCAACATTCACTTTCAAATGATTGATAAAAGGGGCCTGCTAGGGCTATTTTGTTAGTTAAATAGAAGTTCAGGGTATAAATTGTCAAGTATTCAAAGTTGTAAGCTTGTTGGGCCTAAAAGCCATAAGCCCGTCAGGCCTGCGTGCCTAAGTATTTAAAGTTGTTTTCTATTTCATTTGTAGGGTTAGAAGTTCATAATTTCATTATTCAGCTTTCTAGTCATTAGGTTTACAAACCCTTATCAGAAATTCTCTCTGTAAACCTAAACCCTTTGAAGTTATATCAATCATATGACTAGTTGCTGTGGCCTATAATCTGTTCATCTTTGATTACTGATTATTCTGTTTTGCACTGCACTGGGATCTACAATTGGTATCAGAGCAAATAGGCAAAAAGGTTTGATCCAGTAAAAAGGTTTGTCTAAAACCCTAAAATCAATTACTTGTGATAATTGCTTTATTTGCTTTAATTGATTGTTAGTGTTTGCATTCTGTGTTTATCTGATTAATCGATATCTGCAAAGTTAAGTTTTTGTGTCTATGATTCGATCGAAATCTCTCTTCTGAAAAATTAATAGCTATCGATCGAATCTGGAAATATCTTATATTTGCAAACTATCGGTCTAAGTGAGTTCTCTGTGTTATCGCATCCGGTCAATTTTTTTTGATTGATTATTTGTGTTTCATTCGATCGAAGGATCGAAGTTTCTGTGGTTTTTGATCGCATCGGTTGAATTGATTTCTGTTGGTTTAATTGTGTTCATCGGTCGATTAAAGTTTCTGGGTTTGGTTTCGGTCGAATCCCAGAAATTCATCGTGTTCTTCGGGTCGATTCATCGTGTTTATCGGCCTTATATGTTAATCGATCGTATCTGTTACGTGTGTTTATCGATATTATTGTTTTGACCGATAGTTATTCGACCCGAACCTTCGACCGAGAGTTTATAAACACCGGTCCCTACTTCGACCGGGTAGTTGTGATCTCCGGTCATTCCCTTCGACCGGACCTTAGCATTCCCCGGTCTTTCCCTTCGACCGGGTAGGTGCATCGACCGGACCTTAGTGGTTTCCGGTCTAGCATTCGACCGATACTCGGCTATTTTGGTCTTCGTTCTTCGATCGGGTACTTGCTACTCCGGTCTTGCCATTCGATCGGGTACTTGCTACTCCGGTCTTACCCTTCGACCGGGTACTTGCTTACTCCGGTCTTACCTTCGACCAGTATCTTGCATATTCCGGTCTTTGCTTCGACCGATACAGTACTCTCTCCGGTCTTTCTTTAGATCGATATCGTGTTAGACCGTGTCCGTGTGTTTATGTGTTTCTTCGTTTTATTAGTATATTTGGATCATCCTGCTTGTCTAACGATCATTACAGTGCTCTTAAGTTAAGAAGTAAAGATGAACTCAAGGGAAGCTTTAGCCATCGGTTCTGACCAAAAGCCCCCGGTGCTCTTTCGGAAAGAGTACCCTCAGTGGCATGACCGATTTATGAACTTCATAGAAGCAAAATCCGCCTATAAAGCAATATACAAATGCCTGACTGAGGGTCCACCAGATTGGCCAATGAAAGTGGTACCAGGAAACCCAGCTGAAGGAAGGCCAGAGCGACAGATTCGGAAATCTCTTGGTGAATTTACAAAGGACGAAAAGGATTTGTACGATGCAGAAAAGCTAGCAAAATCGTACCTTCTTCAAAGTCTTCCAAATGATATCTATGCTTGTATAGATAGCTTCAAGGATTCATCGAAAAAGATGTGGGACCAAATAGAGAAGATGATGATGGGAAGCCACATCAACAACCAGCTAAAGGTGACCAACTGTATCACCAGATATGATGGGTTTAAAGCGAGAAAAGGTGAAACGCTGACGGAAACCTACGAGAGGTTTAATATGCTTCTAAATGATCTTCAGAAGAATAAGATCACAAAGACGAACACGGAAAACAATATAAAGTTTATGAATAACTTACAGCCTGAGTGGAAACCGTTCGTCTCCCATATACGCCACACTCAGACCCTGGAGAAGCTGTACCTTCACGAACTCTATGAAATGTTGCTCCAGGACGAAGAGGAAGTGATGGAGCTTATTGGGAACTAGAAAGCAGAGGAAAAGCCAGTAGCTGACTCATTGGCACTCGTATCTGATAGAAGAGGCAAGTCCGTCAGCCGCTCGTCTGGAAAAGAGCCCGTGCTAAGTGATTCTGAACCTGAAGATCCCGATAGTGATTCAGATCCAGAGCTCACTAAGATGAAAGAAGCTATGGTGTTCTTGACCCAACAACTCCAGAAAAGGAAGTTCTTTAACAAGTCTTCCAACAAGCAAAGATTCTCTACTCGCCGTGATCATCGAGAAAAGTCTGAAGGTAAGAGACGCTTTGAAGATGGTAAGAAGCCCGACAAGAGAAATGAAGAAAAGCCGAAAGACGAGCCGATCAAATGCTACAACTGTGGTCGGTTAGGTCATTTCGCCAAGGATTATCGCAAACCTGTTGTGCGCAACTCCGACTACTATCGAGCCAAGCTGCTTCTGGCCAAAGAAAAGGAAGTCGGTAAAGCTCTAATGGCTGAAGACGATTACTGGTTGCAAGTGTCAGATGAAGAACCTGAGGATGCTGAAGCTCATTTGTGTTTCATGGGCAAACATTCATCACCGTCTGACACTGATGATGAAGATCGCAATGCTCCATGCCAGGTATGTGCCCCTTATCAAGAAGCTTTACTTGATCAGATGCAACTTTCAATGCACAAACTTGACTCTTACAAGCTACTCTTAAAAGAAAAAGAACAACTTCTCTCATCTATGGAAAACCGTGTCACTAAACAGTCTGAATTTATGGAAAAACAAAGCTTAGAAATTTCTAGCTACCTGTGCACGATTTCTAATTTAAGAGAAGAGAATGAGAGTTGTTCAACAGAGTCACAAAAGCTAAAGACCAAAGTAGTTGACCTGACCGATGAGCTACGTACGTCTGAGACCGAGAAAATTGATTTGATAACTCAAAACATGGCTTACAAAAATGAGAACATAAGGTTATCTAATCAGTTAGAAGAGCTTGAAAAGAAACTCTATAAATTTGGTCAATCTGATCAAACGCTAAAGCTAATCGCACCAAAAGAACCCAAGTATGGAAATGCGGGTATCGGTTACGATAACCCTAATTATTTAAACAAGGCTTTAATCAAAGTTCCTACTTTATATGCATCTGAATTCTTTGGATTAGAAAAAATCTTTCCAGAATATAAAATACAATGGGCCATACCCACTGAGGAGGAAGACTTGGAAGATAAGTTGAGAAGGGAAAACTCCGTTCTTACTAAAAAGACAGTTCCTTTTGTCTATGATTCTTTGAATGCTACTTACTATGATGACAAACCCCGTTCTCTGTCAACCGATTATTTTCACAGTTATTCTCAAGCTGAACTAGATGCTAACACTGTTAAAACTGAGGAGGAACCTCTAGCTCACAAAGTTTATGTTCCAACTCTGATTTTAGAAAAGAAACTTGTTCAGCTAGAAGAATCGTTTGCACTAGAGAGGGAAAATTTTCAAAAGGAAAAACAAGTTCTTTTATCCCAAATTGAGTGTCTCAGTTCCAACAAAAAGGAAACTATGTCTGATGAGGAAAAAGAATATTTCCAGACAGAAATAAAGAAGTTACAATCTCAACTGGCTGCTATGGCAGCAGATCAACTGAAAGAGCAACTTCAAAAGGCTGAGCCTCAAACTAAGCCTTCCATTCTCCAAAGTGAGAAATCTCATCTGTCTGAACACTCTTATCCTTCCTCTGACACATCTTCCTGCAAAGCTTTTATGGGTGACTCGTCACCAATCATTTCAAATAAGGGAAAAGAGCCTCATGTCTTTGAAACGGATCAGTGTTCTGATTGTAAAAATGCTTCCGCAAATGATCCGCTCTCAACAAACTCTTCCGCTGTCCTGAACTCCTCAAGTGATAAGGTCATTTCAGATGAGAAACTAGAATTTTCTGCATTCTTGAATTCTGAGGTGTGTTTAGCTAGTGATTTGAGCCAATTTGATTTTAATCCTTCTCTACCTAGCCATGTTGATTTTATAAATGAGTCCTGTGAGTAGGGGTGTACAAGAAATCGTCAACCCGCGAAACCCGCCCAACCCAACCCGCTAACAACCCAATTAAACCCAACCCGCTCACCCGCTAAACCGCCAACCCGCTAAACCGCCAACCCGCTAATTAGGAGGGTTGAAATTGGGTTAGCAAAACTCAACCCAACCCAAACCGCCAACCCGCCGCTAATATATATTATTTCGATAAATTTATACATATATATATAATATTTACAACCATTATAATTTACAACCCAAAAAATATATACATATATTAGTCTAATTAACAACCCAAAATATATATATACAAATATTAGTCCAATTTACAACCTAAAGACCAAAATTAATCCAACTACGTAAAGGCACAAATTAATTCAATTAGGTCGATCGATATGTCTCAATAATTACGAATTCACGAGCACTGAAACAACTAGATCGACGTTTTTTTTTTCATTGCATAAATAAACATACGAAGTATGTTTCAAACTTTAGATTTTAAATTAGAAGTATAAACATAAATGAATATAAGGAGTATGTTTTAAAATAGAAGTTGGAACCATGAATTTTTGTTTTCATTGCATTGATGTTGTTAAAAGTTTGATTTTTATTGCATAGAGAAATATAATATGTTTTTTTTGTAGGTTGTAACTTTGTATTTTTATATCATATTTCTTATGTATACGAGCAATGGAAAATACTCCTAAAGTCTCCAAAAATCGAAGACAATGATAAATCAAACACATTTAAGAAAATGGGATGTAGAATCTCGAACATTTGTAATCACTAATAACTTTGTTGGCTACATTTTTAGTATTATTTATCGTATTTCAATCGTCAACTTTATGTATATTTATAACCCGCCAACCCAACCCAACCCGCCCTAACCCGCAAGGGTTGGGTTGGGTTGGGTTATACTTTTGAATGGGTTGGGTTGGGTTGAGAATTTTCAAACCGCCGTAATTGGGTTGGGTTGTAAAAATGTCAAAAACCGCCCAACCCAACCCGCGTACACCCCTACCTGTGAGCCTCCGGTTAAATTTTATAAGGGTGAATGTTCCACATCTGCCCCACAAAAACCTTCTGTGAACAATTCTTCAAAATCTTCAAAGTCTAAATCTAAAAAGCGTTCACAGAAGAAGAAAAAGACCGGTCGCTCTCAAAGGTCACAATCTTCAGTTTTCAAATCCTCTGACTATGGGTTTAACGGCATTTCAGATACGTTTGGTCGGCGGAAAGAAGTGAAATATGCTTGGGTAGCTAAGAAGTCAAAAGAAAGCACGGCAACATCAGAATTAGTTGATCCTGTCTTAAAGTCTAGAAAGAACAATAACAATCATGATGTCTTTATTTCTAAACCTTTAGTTGAATGTAATGGAACTTTTCCTTTAAAAGTTTATTCAATTCCGCAATTACTTCAACTGTCTCATGATTGTCTGTGTTGCTCTTATTGTGGATCAAATGATTTTGTTGATAGTCGTTATACATCTGATTGGTTTGGCTCATATCATATTGCTCATAATCATTCTCATTGTGATGTTTCCCGTGATAGAAAAAGACCCAAATCTAAATGGGTCTCTAAGTCGGGTGTTAAATCTAACCCCAAAGGACCCATTTACAAATGGGTACCTAAAAAGAAATAACCTGTTTTGCAGGACGGTCATGTGTGGTATCTAGATTCAGGCTGCTCCAAGCACATGACCAGAAGAAGGGAGCTTCTCACAAACTTCACCGAGAGGTTTTGTGGGAATGTGCGTTTCGGAAATGATCACTACTCTCCTATCAGGGGTTACGGGGATATTGTCAAAGATAAAATCACGATAAAGAAAGTCTCTTATGTCGAAGGTCTCGGTCACAATCTCTTCAGTATTGGTCAATTCTGCGACAAGAATCTCGAGGTTACTTTCAAGGCTAAAAGGTGCAGCGTTCGGACTGAAGATGGAAAAGAGATCCTTGCTGGAACGCGCCGCACCAACCTCTATACGATTGACCTCTCGTCCTTGAAACCCGATAAGGAAGTCTGTTTGTTGTCCAAAGCATCTGCTGAACAAAGCTGGCTATGGCATCGTCGTCTCTCGCACTTGAACTTCAAGAATATCAACAAGCTGGTGCTCGGTGGACATGTCAAGGGTATGCCAGATCTAAAGTTTGCAAAAGATCATCTGTGCGCTGCCTGCGAAAAGGGCAAGATGAAGAAGTCGTCCCACAAGCCTAAAGCCGTTCTTAGTACTTCTCGGTCCCTTGAGCTAATCCACATGGACTTATGTGGACCGATGCGCGTTCAAAGCATTAATCACAAGAAGTATGTCCTGGTGATGGTTGACGATTTTTCTCGTTACACTTGGGTCCGATTTCTCCGTTCAAAGGACGAAACTCCCGAGTTGATAATCTCACTTATGAAGAGCATTCAAGTCAGTCTCAACCAAATAGTTCAGACCATCAGGATGGACAACGGCACTGAGTTCAAGAATCAAGTGCTCACCGGTTATCTCACCTCCGTGGGTATCTCCCATACTTTTTCAGCCGCTCGTACTCCTCAGCAGAATGGGGTGGTAGAGCGTCGAAACATAACTCTGGTCGAAGCAGCGCGCACGATGTTATCCCACTCCAAGCTACCACTATTTCTTTGGGCAGAAGCCGTTGCTACCGCTTGCTACACTCAAAATCGGTCTATCATCAACAAGCGGTTCAACAAGACACCGTACGAGATCATCAACAAGCGCGTCCCGAACATCAACTACCTTCATGCTTTCGGATGCACCTGCTTTGTCTTAAATGATAAGGATGATCTTGGAAAATTCAGCCCCAAAGCGGATGAAGGAGTGTTTATCGGCTACTCCCAGCAAGCCAAAGCCTACCGTGTCTACAACAAACGGACGAAGACCGTCGTTGAGAGCGTAAATGTGACTTTTGACGAGGCCGCTGATATGGCTTCTGAACACCTCAGTTCAGAACCCGCTTTAACTGGTGTGTTAGCTTCTGGACAATTTCGTTCCGGAGCTACACAATCTCCAGTAGATCCAAATCATGCGTCTACGTCAAGAGCACATCTTTCTATTTGGATTTACTTTTTGAGTATTTCTATGATGACTTATTTAATGTCAAGACTAATACTACGTCTTGTGACAGGAATACTGCTCAAGCACCAGAAGTGACACAAGTCACTGGTCCAACCGACTCAGGTGGCCCATCCTGGCCCGGTGCTCCATCTTCTACTGCTAATGATCAAGCTTCCTCGAGCTCAAGTGATAGACATCCTCTCGCTCAAGTTCCTGATGAAGTGCAACCTTCAGTTTTACCCCCTGAACCGACTCCTGTTGAAGGTGCACCCGAAGCTACCTCTCCGGCAATCCCGGATCCTTCTATCGTTTCATCACCAGCTGAGTCGTCTTCTACTCCTTCCTCGACTCCCACTAAGGAGCTTCCACCTCACAGGCCGTCATCACTCGAAGCAGTTTAAGACCTACCCCTCGGTGGTTATGTGGATGCTGACACTTCTCACCAGACATATCAACCTCATCCACACACCACCAAGTGGACTCGAGCTCACCCCCTTCATCAGATCATCGGTGATCCCTCCATACCAGTTCAGACTCGATCCGCCACCGCGAACGACTGCTTATTTTCCTCGTTCCTCAGCCGTATCGAACCTTCCACCGTCTCTGAAGCACTGAATGATCCGGACTGGGTAATCGCTATGCAAGAGGAACTCAACCAATTTGAGAGCCTCAAAGTATGGCGCCTAGTTCCCCGACCTAAGAACAAGATGGTGATAGGGACAAAATGGATTTTTAAGAACAAGAAGGACGAAAACGGCATCATTGTTAGGAACAAAGCGCGTCTAGTGGCTAAAGGATATCGCCAGCAAGAAGGAATTGATTACGATGAGACGTTCGCACCGGTTGCCCGCATTGAAGCAATCCGCATGTTCCTCGCCTACGCTGCTCACAAGAATTTCATCGTCTTCCAAATGAACGTGAAATCCGCGTTCCTCAACGGCGTTCTCAAGGAGGAAGTCTATGTCTCGCAACCCGAAGGCTTCGTGAGTTCTGAAAATCCGAATTACGTCTATTTTCTTGACAAGGCCCTATACGGTCTTAAGCAAGCGCCACTAGCCTGGTATGATGCACTCTCATCCTTCTTAGTTAAGTCTGGCTTCTCTAAAGGTAAAATTGACACTACTTTATTCATTAAAAGAGAGAAGAAAGATATCATTCTTGTACAAATTTATGTTGATGATATAATCTTTGGCTCCACAAACCCCAAGTATTGTCAGAACTTTTCTGCCTTAATGAGTAAACATTTTCAAATGAGCATGATGGGGCAAATCAATTTTTTCCTGGGTCTTCAAGTAAAACAATTACAAACAGGAATTTTCATTAATCAATCTAAGTACATCTCGGATATTCTTCGGAAATACCAGATGAAAAAATCTTCACCTATGAAAACCCCCATGTCCACTACTCTCAAGCTTCACTCCGATCCTGACGGTAAGGAAGTGAATGCTACTATTTATAGAGGCATGATTGGCTCTCTGATGTACTTGACGGCTAGTCGGACTGACATTATGTTTTCGACATTTTTATGTGCAAGATTTCAATCGAAACCTAAAGAGTCTCACTTAGCTGCGGTTAAGCGAATTTTTCGATATTTAAAAGGTACTGCTGATCTTGGTTTGTGGTACCCAAAAGAGACAGGTTTTGAATTGACAGCCTACTCGGACGCTGACCATGCTGGAAACATTCTGGACCGGAAAATCACGTCGGGTCATGTTCAGTTCTTGGGCGATCGTCTTGTCAGCTGGGCTTCCAAGAAGCAAAACTGCGTGTCCACCGCCGAGGCGGAGTATGTAGCAGCCGCCAGTTGCTGTTCGCAAGTCATCTGGATGCGCACCCAGCTCAAAGATTATGGGTTTAATTACTCAAGGATCCCCATCTACTGCGACTCGAAGAGCGCTATAGCCATATCAAGCAATCCCGTCCAGCACACGAAGACGAAGCACATTGATGTGCGTTATCATTTTATAAAAGATCACGTGGAAAAAGGTACTATCGAACTCTATTTTGTTAATTCAGAGCATCAGTTAGCAGACCTGTTTACCAAAGCCTTGGACGAAAAACAATTTAATTACCTTGTGTCCAAGCTAGGTATGCTAAATCTGAAAGTTTGATCCGTTCGCAGCTCTCTACGAGTTTTATTACAATAACGAATGACTGTGACAACTACACCAGTGACTTGTCTCTGGTTGCTATTATCCACACTCCTTGGTTATTGCATTTTACTCGTCCAATTCTGTGTCAGTTCCAAACTTCTGTATCAACAAAGTAGATTTCGTTTCTTTCTCGTTTATCTTGTGTTCTTGTTTTTGGTTTCGTGGTGTTTTCGTGATTCTTTGTGCAGTTAATTCTTTGTTCCCTGAAAAGTGTAAGTTGATTGTGGTGGATCTACAAGCCGGTAATGTGTTCAGGGGGAGCACTCTCGTCAGATGGTTGGTAAGTCTCACGAGTCCTCTGTTCGAGGGGGAGCAGGTAAGTGGATAATGTGGTTTGCTCTCCTCATGGTAATCATTCGAGGGGGAGCTAAGTCTCGTGCGATATTCCAATCTTTGAGGGGGAGCTGTCATTTTTTTTAGGTTTTTTTTCTTATTCGAAAAAGTCAATATTTTTTTTACTTAAGAAAATCCCAAAAATATTTTCTTTTTCTTAATTTTTTTTTTGATGTTTTTGATTGTTTTGTTTTGTGTCGGCCCCGGCCCATGCCACCGGCCTCGGCCCCGGCCCAAGCCCAAGCCCAATTTCGGGGGTTTAAAAACCCCGATCGAACCCATCCTTCCCTCATTCGATCGATTTCCTTTTTCTCATCGTCTCCCTCACTCTCTCTCGCCCGGAGTTCTTTTCGACCGAACTCCCAATCGACCGAACACCATCGTTTCGCTTCATCTTCGATCGAACAGGTAGGTTTAATCGATTTTTAGTTGTTTACATCATGTATCGATCGATTTTCCATTGTTATCGCCGACTATGTGTGCGTCGGCGTCGTCTCCGCCTCTGAGTGTCCCCGGGGTTTGCGCTGTTGACGCCTTGACTTCTCCGGGGGTTTCCTCCGATCTAGGGTTACGCCCCGGTCGAACGCACCTCCGGTCGAATGTTTCCTCCGGTCAAATCAAACACCGGTCGTTGATTAACCCCGGTCGAAAATCCTTCGGTCGAATGTAAGCACCGGTCATTGTAAGCACAGGTCATTGTAAGCATCGGTCGAATGACATCCCCGGTCTTTCCTATCCTCCGGTCGAACTCTTATCCGGTGGTTTAGCCACCGGTCAAATATATGCCCCGGTCGAATGTGCTATCCGGTCTTAGCTGATCCCCGGTCTAAGACCTATCCGGTCGAAGACCTTATCCGGTCTAATCCTTGGTCCATTTTGTTGCTTTGTCTATGATGTGAATTTGGTGGTTCTCTGTGTTGGTTTGACTCCATTAAATGGGTGTAGTTATATGCGCCTTGGTGACTGACCCTCATTCCCGAATAAGGGTTTGTTCTTCCAATCTTATGGAGTTATTAACGGTTGTGGTTTAAACCATGGCCATGTAACTCCAACGGCTTTCTTTTATTTCACCTACCTGGGTACTAACCGACTATCTCTTCACAGGTATAATGGCGCAAAACCAACCACCTGCGATTGATCCAATCGCCGATGCGGAACTGATTCCCGAGGATCAGTTCCTCCTTCTTACAGCCAACAACTACCATCTCGATGCAACCCAACCTGCTATTCAATATCAGGTCATCATCGAGATACTTCTGGGGCATCCAATCTCGTATGCTCTTACGGAGACTGCGACTGTTCCAGTTCTATACTTACAGCAGTTTTGGCACTCTCTCCGTGCTTTAGAGGCCGATGGCGAATTCCACCTTGAAGGTCGGATAGATCATACACCAGTGCTTCTCACGTGTGATCTCTTCCGACAATTCCTTCGTTTACCGACCGCCAGATCCGTTCCAGGCAGGAATAGCTTCGACCCGATGGTTTCTGATGCTACACTGTGCACCGACCTCATCTCCTTAGGATACGGCGCAGATCTTCGCATTCCATCGACCTTCAACTGCAAGTACCTCTCGACTATATGGTACACGATGTTCACTTACATAAATCGGTGCCTTTCGGCAATAACGAAAGGCATTGATCAGACGAGTGCCCCGATTCTTCGCATATTTCACGCGGTGGCCTTCAATCGCCACATGGATTTTGCCGACTTTCTTTGGTTTGAACTCGTTCAGAGAGTTCGGTCTCCAACATCTCGCCGACAGAATTTCATTCCTTTCATGAGGTTCTTACAGATTGTCATCCGGAACTTCATGAATCTATATCCCGAGATACAGCGCCGGTCTACGCACCCAACTTGCCCCCAACATTCGACGCGCAAGATACCTTCCCGCGCTGATCCAGAAGGTGTTGTCGCCCGACAAATCCCAGTCGGGTTACTAGACTATGCTCGTCCTACGGCACTGAGTGTGATAGCTTATAGGCACACACACAACATTCCAGCTCCTATGGTCCGGCCAGGACCGGCAGGACCTGCCCAGGGAGCACGACCTGAGCAACGTGAGGGTCCGCGTCCACGATCGAGAGGCGGGAGCGTCCGGATAGCTGGGGCTTCCGGACAGGGTGTGTCGAGAGAAATAATCGTGAGGGGAACAGGCGTAGGCAGTGCCGTTGGAACGAGCCAGGCTAGTTCTTCTAGACAACCATCTTCGCCGACGCCAACCGAGACTCAAATGGCAGAAGAGGCAACCGATTCTGAAGCTTTTCATGTTTAGTCCTCTTCTGTCGCTGCTACTGAAGACACGACAGCGCATTCTGACTCGGAAGAAACCCAAATTGCAGCATCGGCATCAGCTGAGTCTTCTGACTCAGATGGTGACGATGATCAGCCCCCATCCGGAGAGATAAGGAGAGCGGAGGGAGTATCAGTTGAAAATCGAGAAGTGAACCGTGTGAGGGAAAGACGGAGTAAAATACATAACGAGCGTACACGAGTGACGGGACAACCATCATCGGTTGTATCCCCCTTAGCCACGTCTAGCCAGGTAGCCACATCTGCTACCCAGTCTCATGTGTTGAGACAGGGTATTGAAGAAGCCGCCGTGGACCTAGCGGCGCATTTTCACACCCCACTCAGCCACTCCACCATCTCTCAACAGATGGTGGTTTCACATTCTCACGGGGATCTAGTACATCCGCTATCGGGCTCTCACTTGGGGGGTGCCGATATTGAAACAAGAGAACAGCTGCCCCCGTTCTCGACATCTTTGCATGCACGGAGTCTAGAGCCTTTTGCTATATCTGCCATTCCTAGGACACATATTCCATTTTCGGCTATTGCCGGTCGCCTAAGTGGCCCGGCCGGAACACCCATAGTAATTCCGCCTTCGGGTAGTTTACGAGGATTGGGTGGAAGTCCTACCACGGCTATCATCACGCCAACCGTGAATGTAGGCGGCTCGACTTCAACAGTCGTAGCTCAAACTGGAAGTCTAAGTGACCCAAGAGTTACCCCTTCTGAGTCTGTCTTAAGGGAATACCTGGACGACGCCTTAAAGGCTGTCCAATCTATGATGAGGGAAGAGGTGGACAACCTCAAACGCATGATCAAAGGCAAAGGTCCTGCGACTGATCCTGAGCTCACACCTACTCCACCTTCCTTAACCGTTACGGATCTTTCAATCCCTGAGCTTAAATCCATTCTTCTTGCCAAACTACTAGCCCAGTCTCTAACCGAACCCACCCAGGATGCCGATTTGTTATCACTGCTTCGTTCTCAAGCATCCACACCTACCCCACCAACCCCCCAGCCTATTGTCTCTACTGAAGCCTTCCAGATCCAACAAGCCATGCTTCAGTCACTTCAGCAAACCGTAGCTGTTTTTGACTGAACGCCTATCAGTAGTGGAGGATACCTGCCGTAGCCAGGCAGAACGGCTCAAGCGCCGACATGATGATCAGGATGATCCTGATCACCATGAGGGGGAGAAGCGCCAACGCCTAACTGAGCCGGAGACACATATAGTGGAACCAGGTCAGGTTGAACAGGGTTCGGGTTCCGGTACAAGAATAGAGGGACAGAGACAGGAACAGGAACGGGAACAGGTGACAGACTTGGTACTATACGATTATCCGACGGTTGAAAAGCCTGAGGAATTTGAAGATGGTTCTCTGATAGTTCCTGAAGAGTGGGAAATAATCTTAGATCCGTATGAAGTGGCGGACACGACAGAAGAATGTGCTAATACTGAAAGAGCTCTGGTGGTTATGCAAGAAGAAATTGATGAAATCATGCATCCAGATGATCAGTCTTCTGACGTGGTTCCTTTATTGACCTATCCAGTTGATCACCCTGACTTCACCTCAACAGTTTTTCCCGAGAGATCTCCTCCAGCTTCACCAGTTAGAGAACCAGAAAGTACTCCTCCAGTTCGCCCATCCAAGTGGGAAAGAGTCAGAATAAAAGTTCCTTTCCTCGAAGAAAGCCAGAAGAAGATCTTTGCCCACTGGATCAGAAAGTATGATGAAATTGTACTCCATGGTCTACAGTCAGTGAAAAACAAAGAAAAACAGCGTGAACTTAAGTTCGTGTATAGAAAGTTCCAGCAAAAGTATGTCAAGACGAAGCTCAAGATTACGTCAGTTGATCAGATCCTACCTGCCTACTTCAAGAAAGTTAAGTATACGGACTTCATGGTTACAAGAGAAGATGGTCAAAGGTATTTTTTTCTGATGCTGATTTTCCATGTCTGGAGCCACAAGATCTGTTGTTCATACTACGTAACTTAAAGATCAGAACCGTCAGACCCGGGGAAGTCATTGATGCACTAGAAACCGTGATAAGATACATGAAGTGCACAATGAAACTTGCTTCGGTGGAAGATTTTCAGATTGGGTTAGAAAGCGATCAACCGAAGATTAATCTGCTCAAGCCTGATCTGAGTGTTCCGTCTGATGCTCTAAGTGTACCTACATTCACAGTAATAAAGATTCCAGAGTTTGGTATGTCATACATGAACAACAAAGGTGTTCTACGCTTTATCCGTTTTGATCAGATTGCCAGATTCTGTGATGGTACATTGATGCTGCTAAAAGACAAGTTGAAGCGTTTGCTAAGTCAAGATGAAAAAGGAGTTCAGTCACTGGATTCTACATACAAGTCACTTGTTCTTGAAGCACTGGGAATTATTGAAGAACGACTGGAGTACAGAACGCAAATCAGATTTTTCGAGATCAGTTTTGGTTTTCGGAAGATATATGTTCCTAACTGGCGTGAGTTTCAACTTCTATTTAAAGGGGGAGATTGTTAGGGCTATTTTGTTAGTTAAATAGAAGTTCAGGGCATAAATTGTCAAGTATTCAAAGTTGTAAGCTTGTTGGGCCTAAAAGCCCATAAGCCCGTCAGGCCTGCGTGCCTAAGTATTTAAAGTTGTTTTCTATTTCATTTGTAGGGTTAGAAGTTCATAGTTTCATTATTCAGTTTTCTAGTCATTAGGTTTACAAACCCTTATCAGAAATTCTCTTTGTAAACCTAAACCCTTTGAAGTTATATCAATCATATGACTAGTTGCTGTGGCCTATAATCTGTTCATCTTTGATTACTGATTATTCTGTTTTGCACTGCACTGGGATCTACAGGGCCATCCACCTTTTGTTGATTCTACTAGTCCGGTTGATTCCCGCATTGTTGCCGACCAACTTCTCTCTTGCAATACGCTATTGAGTGACTATATTCCTACTCCAAATACCCCACATGTGCGTGATGATTTTGATGAGCACCTCATTTGTTTGGGAGCTTAGTTTTTTGAGAAGCCATGCATGAGCATCCTCTACCATCCGCATATCATAGACGAGCCTGATATGTTGTCAACTTTGAGAGGTGAATTTACAATCGAAAAATACATGAAGCAAGTATTCCACGTTGTTTGCGCAAAGAGGCCAATTGATGGGTGTGGCAACGCCCCTTCCTGCCAATATATTTCGAACAGGAACGCTGTTACGACAGAACCTCTATGCAAAGACTTTCAACTTTGGTCGAATGAGGAGATCCCATATTTTCTTCCACCTGATGAAGCTTTCACTTCACGATGAAATTTTGATATCAACTAATTGAAACCAAAAGCCAAACGACATCAAATATGTTTGGAAATAACACAACCAATTTCATGCAATCTTGTTTGGAAAGAGAGAGAAAAAAAACACTAGGTGCAAAAGACATTGTTGCATTCCAAACACAACCAAGTTCATGCAATCTTGTTTGGAAAGAGAGGAAAAAAAGCACCAGGTGCAAAAAACACAGCCTGCACGTCCATAAACAAAATGCAAATCCTAAAGATAGCATATGTTTGCTCCATCCATAACTCAAATTCCAAGAACGTCAACCAAACTTATTTCTTGCAACTGGCTCTCATTATGTAATCAAAGCGAAATAAATTAATTTGGTTATAATTCAAACGATGAAAAAAACGGAACATATTAAATTATCACCTTATTTTTCTTTTTAACACCATGAAGTTTCCTAACCCAACCTCCTCCACAAATCATGGCTTGTATAGTTTCCGGATTCAACGAGGCACGATACATATCAATCACATGGCCTCCGGCACTAAAAGTAGCTTCCGATGCCACCGTCGTGATAGGAATAGTTAAAATATTAGTTACCATTTTTGACAAAACCCGAAATTTTGTCCTACGTGATTTCCACCAATCAAGAACATTAGATGCAATTGATGAATCGTTGTCACAAAGAAAACATCTTCTAAGTATGCATTAAATCAGACTTTCCCGCCATTAGGGTTTCTTTCTCCCCATTTCTCTATAAATTCATGAATTGTTTAACCATTCATCTTTTGATTAACATATCTTCTTAGAAACCTATGTTTTTTTTACTGTGTGTTGTTTTCCAGGCTATTCAGTACCACTATACTTGATTTCATCCCCAATCGGGTCAAATTGGTTCTTCCCTATAAACAAATTCTCCATATTTTTGTTTATGTGTGCTCATAGAATTTGTCATTTCAAAGGGTGAGTTAGCCTTACTTCTCTAACCTTTAAGGCTCCAACTACAAGACCAATAAGATAATGAAAGCAACATGAGAATTTTTGCTCATTTTCAGCATGATAAATAGAGCAAGAGGTTAAACAAATAAAGGATTCACATGTTTGTCATTACAAGAACTTTAAATAGATGAAGTTGTAAAAGTTGTAACATCGATTCGGTCGAGAGACCGATATCACAAAACAAAAATAGACTTTGATCTTACACAAAAGAGACAACATTTTTCTGTGTGGTTTTAAAGATGCATAATCTTGATGATGAACCTTTGTTACATAAACATCAACCATTATTCTTTTAATTCACTTATTTGTTGTTTATTTGATGGTAAATTCCTTTCACTTATTAAGTTTACCTTAAGATGGATTTAGTGGAGGGTTTTTATTGTTTAACATGATGTTCGTTGTTGACGTCTTATAGGATTTGGGGAAGCATCACATCAGCCAAAGTAGCAAAAACGTCCACAATTTCGTTTCACAACATGAGGTGTGTTTCTTTTTATTACAATTCATACATGGTTGTGTTCCTTGTTGGCTAGTGCTACAGAATTTAGCCACCCGATCAGCATAATATCACCCTTATCTCTCTAGTCCCAAATCCTTATACATATTACACCAAACATAGATCTTAGGGGCTGCTGAAGATTGTCCAAAATCCAATCAACTTTGAAATTACAAACTGCTAAAACATACCTCCATTGATAAATTCATGTCTGACTAGAACCTATATTCCATCTTGAATAATGAAAACTGATATTAACATATTTAAACCAAGTTGCCAATAATTTCTTCACAAAAAGTTGATCCCAGTGGAATAAATCTAAAGACACAACAACCTCCATAAGAATGTAATGATTTATATCCTTTGTTTACACTCACGGAGGTGGAGTAATGTTGCTTGCCCCAAAGACACAACAACCCCCATGAGAATGTAATATATCATATCATATGTTTACACTCATGGAAGCGTCATAATGTTCCTTAACCCCATTTATTTATTTATTATGTTTTCATTTTCTGAGACTCTTCCATGGTACAAGAAACAAGCAGTTGTATGATCATATATAAATTGTATCCTTGAATGTGGTTTCTTGTTGAGAAATTGATGGTAAATGCAATATCACCGCAATCACAACATTTAATGTCCAAACCCTCTGGTCAACCTCACTCAACATTACTACTACTGGCCAATTGTGTACATAATAAAAGTGCCCATCTAAATGCATAAATATTGGGACACTGAGTACATATGTGTTCGATATTTGAACTTAGATGACATGTACTTTGGTACATCCGCCATGGCTCTGTGAGAGAATATAGTGGTTTATAGAATGCATATTATAGTATTTCAACTGAAATTAAACTGTAAAGATTTAGAGTTGAAATTACACCCGGTTGAAGCAAATGATATATGATATATATGGTAGTAATGTAATTAATATTTTTGGAAGGAAGTCTCTTCTTAAGCCATATGTTATAGTGACAAATTAAGAAATATGCTATAGAGAATACTTAAGGTCTATGGTGAGTGTAAATGTAGTCCTACTCAGCCTCTGCACGAACCCTTCTCTTCAAGGACTCTTCATGTTTGCTTCCATAGTCCTCCATCCCCATCACCCCTGTAAGTAATTTGTAAATCATGCATCCCCAAATGATTAATGGACGGGGTTTGAATTAAACTACCTGGTAACGAGCGGTTGATAAATTGACAAAAGTAATAATTGTTGGAAGATCTAAACTCTTCCAAAATAGTACTTTGTTAACATAGATTTAGAAAGAAAGACTTAATGACAGTAATTTAGTAATCCAATCAAATTGATAACTTTTGTTAATAATTTAAGCTTCCATACAACTCATTCACAATAATTCATAACAACAAAACCCTAAGCCCACTTCATATATTCATAACAAAATCATCATATAATTAAACAAAACAACCAGATTTAAAATTAATAGAATGCAAATTTCAATCCACTACATAAGAAGATTTATAGATAATACTATTTCTCTTATGATTGTAGTTTGTCAATTACGCGTAAAGTTCAACCATTGGCTTCATTAAACCCCTATGAAACAATGTGGAGAATCAAAGTGTTGTTGACAGAGAAAGGTACCATGCGTACATACACAAATGCGAGGGGTGAAGGTTGTGTTTTTAATGTGGAGTTAACTGATGCAGATGTAAGTGTACATATTTCAAATTTTATAACATCATCAAATCACCATAATTAGTGATGAATATAAAACTAAAACATCCCTTAATCACTACTTTTGCAGGGTATTCAAATGAAATCAACCATGTTTAATGAGGTTGCAAGAAAGTTCTTCCCCGTGTTTGAAATTGGGAAGGTCTATTACATATTTAAAGGAACAATAAAAGTGGCTAACAAGCAATTTAGAACCGTTGACAATGATTTTGAAATGATTCTAAGTCAAAATTCTCGAGTAGAGGAGGCGGTCAATGAATCGATGCTTGTACCTGAAAGAACATTCAACTTTGTTCCGATTGATGAGTTGGGGCGATATGTCAATCAGAAATCTTGTTGGTAAGATGCATGTTTATATATATTTTTTCTTTACATTGTATTTTCACCTTGTGCTAAATATCGATTTACATGTAACGTAATTACAGATGTAATCGGAGTGGTGCAACATGTTTCACCAACAATAAGCATTCGAAGGAAAATAGACCAACAGATAATTCCAAAAAGGGATATAAGAATTATAGATGAGACGTACAATACTTCTTTCTCTTACATTCTTCATAGTTTGTGTGGCCTTTTATTTAGTGTACCAAACTCTAATATAATGGTCTTCTAGGAAGAAGAGTGTTATTGTTTGTCTATGTAATGAACATGCCACTTATGTTGGGAAAGAACTTTTAGAGATGGCCGACAAATCCCCCCATAGTTGCAATGAAAGCTTTGAAGGTTGGAGACTTTCAAGGTGATAATCTCTATATTGCTACCCTTATTTTTAGTGATTAAGGACGCATGATTGCTTGTGTTGAATTAGTTTATATTCTAATTTTTCCTTTTTACCTTTTAGGCGTGTCTTTATCTATACTGAGCAATAGTTATATTCGGGTAAATCCAGATATACCTCAATGTTTGAGGTTGAGATCATGGTAAGACATCGAATGCAATCAATTGTCTAAGTGGTCTATATCTACTAACCTTTATATTTGACATGGATACATGTTTGACAGGTTTGATTCTGAAGGTAAAGAAACTGCATTGCCTTCTACAGGCTTATGTTTTACCCCGTCCATGAAAAGTCAAAGTCGCTCCATGTACTCCGATCGGGTGACACTTCACGCTATAACCAACAACCCATCTTTGGGAGAGGACAAGGTATACACTTAACACATTGTTTGTGATTTACCATTATGCATAAGCTATCAATAAATTAATCTATTTGTGTTGCAGCCTGTGTACTTTAACACATGAGCGTCTATGACATTCATTGATCCTGATCAGACTATGTCATATCGGGAATGCAAGACATGTAATAAGAAAGTCATTGAATCTACTGGAAAAGGTTATTGGTGTGCACGGTGTCAAAAAGATGAAGAATCATTTACATTGAGGTTTGGATCACTAGCTTGCGACATTAGATAATTAAGAATGGTTGAAGATTACATTAATTTTTTTTATAATGTTTAGATATATATTGTTTGCAAAGTTTTCTGATGCAACTGGTGAAACTTGGTTTTCTATATTCCACGAGCAGGCAGAGATATTACTTGGTTGTTCTGCCGATGAGCTTGCTAAAATGAAAGCACATGTATTTTTCCCTTTTACTTTCGTTTTTCATTGTCCTCTAAAATTTGTACTTTTCTTAGGTTGTATTTACATTAACTGACATTGTAGGAAGAAGGAACCAATTTCCTATTCCAATTGACGAAAGCCAAATGGGTCTCATTCCTTTTCCGAATTTGCGTTGCACGGACAAAGTACAAAAATGTGAAACGACAAAAGATAAATGTCATTGATATTGCCCCGATTGCTTTTGCAGCTGATACAAGATTTTTACTCAATGAGATTTATGCCATGAAAGACTATATTTTGCTACATTTCCAAACTTTTTAAACCAACATTGGGGGTCAACTATGGTTGTATTATCGTTGTTTTCTATCCAACATATTATGTTTTATTGTATGTAAAGACCCCGTTTATGTGATGCTATGATTGTGTTTGGTCTTTAATGAACATCCTACATTTGTTATAATCTAACTTTCCAAAGGTTGATGTTTCTTAAAACCTATTACACATTGAATTTTACATTGAACAATTGACTTTCTAAATCAAACTAGATCTTTAATTCTTAGCCAAAGTAGTACTAAATAAAAAGGCTATCATTTGACATTGATCTTTACTGCACCAAACTGGCATGCGATCCTTTTCAAATAGCTTGATCAACAAAATTGGGAATCTAAAAACTATCAAATAATTATATTGGTCTTTACACAAAACTTATAAAAAAAATTATGCAAAACATTGCAACTTGCTAATTTTATCTTGGTTTACATTTCAAGATTCAAAGACTTTTACATTTCAAAATATTTTGTAAAATTGCAAGTCATAAAGAAAATATAGTATGACCAAAAAATAATCGAAAAATAAAGCCAAAATCTGGAACAAATTAAAACAAAAAAATATAATATCATATGTGCAATTAATCGCCATACACACCGGCTAAAGTATCATACGATCATCATACATGTAGCTACACACACTTCTAATCATCAGGTTTCTAATTTATTGCATCCAGATTAGAAAGTAAATATCTATTTCATAAAAGGAGCCTAATCTTTTATTACAACTTCTTCTCCTTAACACTGTATTTGACATGATATCAAAAAAACATAATAGGGATTACTGTTTCATGTTAGGCAAAACTTTTATGTGGAATATACAGGAACAAAGTGGAACAAGTCTGTTCCACTTCCACCCTATGGAATAAGTTGGAACAAGGTGGAATAGACTCATGTTTGACCAATATAAAAACAACAAATACGCCTTCTTTCTTTATATTTTATTCACTCTTTAAATTTTATTTATTGTATTTTATTTCCTTTAAACTTTCAATTTACTGTCCTAAAAATATTATTTTTATATGGTTTTTATGTTTTGATTAAGTAAACTGTTAAATACTAGGCATATACCCGTACGAAGCAGCGGAATGTAAGTAAAGAACGAACAATTAATGCTATTTCTTTATATACATTTCATCAATAATCAACCATGACCTAAGAATCATAACTTATGAAACCTAAACCCATAAAGATATTCAATAATTAGTTTATATTACAATTATTGACGAAAAAAATTATAATGATATTATTTATAATAAGAATGAAACGTATTTTACGATTATGTATTTTTAACGTGCTAACGGTGGAAAAAAAATAAAACATATGGATAGAAAAACAAATTATTTCGTAGATATTCATGATATTTAATAGTACGGTTAAACTAAAAAATATTCAATATTGGGCTCGTTTTGAAGATATTGAGGAGACGCTTATAATGATATAATTTGTAGAAAAATGAACGTATTTTTCCATTGCATTTTTGTTAATACTAGAAGTGTACTCGCGCAATGCAGCTAGATACATCACGATTTTAATGTTTCATTTTATTTTCTGTTTTTTGTCGATTTACATTATGATTTTGGATGGTTGTGAGAGAGTGATAATGATTTTTTTATATAAATTTGTTTAATTTAGACTTAATAATATAATGTAATTTATTTTGGTTTAATAATATAATGTTTTTTATAAAATATTCTGTAAGATTTTTTAATTATATTTTAGATTTTTTATATCTAAAATGTGTTAAAGTGGGAAATGATTTTAGGGGAGTTAAAATGGTTAGAGATAATGATTGAAAATTAATGAATAGCATTAAATGTAGTACATACAGCTTTTATGGTTGTTTTTTAAGTAATTAGTATTAAATAGCGGTACATTAAGTTTTAAAACTTGTTTTTAAGAGTTTTTTTATGTCATCTTTATAATATAGTATAGATATAGATTAATAGTAAAAAAATATAGATAATGTTAGAAAATAAAAATTAAAGACTACATAAACTTTTACTTTTATGTTACTTTAATTGTCTTGAATTTTTTTTTCTTATAAGCATGTACTAGAAGAATATTTATTTCATTTTTACTTAATAAGTTACAAAATTAATGAAAATATATAAATAAATATATATATATATATATATATATATACACATCTATTAGGGGTAAATTGGTCATGTTATATGTTATGCTCTCTCTCCGGTCAGTCTTAGCAAACGCTGAACAGGTGTTTTGTCCTGTCCTGTCCACCCTAATTTTTTTGAACTCCTAATTTTTTTGACCAAACTGAAATTTATTTCTAAGACGAGGGGCTAACATGAAACAAGAAAAACTAGGGTTATTTGTGAAACACTACAAATATTGAAGGAGGCAATTGGAATTTTGTAGGGTTTAGGGTCGTTCAAAAGAATCACAGTATCCGGGAGAGCAGTTGCATTACTCACAGTATCCAGGAGCATCCATTCTCTCTTCTACTATCATTCATCTTTTGATTAACATATCTTCTCAGATTATGGTGATTTCATCCCCAACCGGATCAATTTGTTATTCCCTGTAAGCAAATTGTTCATCTCTTTGTTTATGTATGTTCATATGAAGTGGTACCAAACTGAAATTAATACTCAGTTCGTGTGAACACGCATAAGAACACGATTAGCAATCCAAACATAAACTGAAATTAATAATCAATTTGTTTATCTCAAAATGATCGACTTTTATCCCAATAGGTAAAAAGTTAAGGAGGTTTTTTTTATTGTGTGTTGTTTTCCACTACACCTGATTTCATCCCCAACCGGGTCAAATTCATTCTTCCAATTTCTTCTCTCCCAATATGAGAACACCTCCATTGATTACCACAAATAAAACTTCGGATCCTTATGCCTCAATCTTATGTGTTGGTTGGTTCATGGAAATGAAATATTAGGATGTATGTGTTTAGGTGTTAAGTAGTTGATTTAAGATCATTGTGATCTACAACATCTATTTGCGGCTTAGCTTATCTAAATCTCCTTTTCTTTATGTAGTGCAAAGGTTTGATCGTGACCAGAAGAAAATCGAAGACTTTGTTGGTTCCAAGACAACAATTCAGGTGTATATTTTATGACCCGATTATTCCATTTTTCTACTAAAACACAACATTGTTACTGATTTGCAAAAGGTGCATATTTTTGTTACTTTATTTTATATAATTTGAACTAATACACTAAGTACTAAAAATAGCATTTTCACGACATTGAGTATAATATCAGACATCACCGTCAACCCAACATTAGAATGCCTTGACAGAAAAAGATATGATCTAACGATCTTGTAATCATCTTTTGATTCACAGTTATTCGGGCACAATTGAGGTTTTTTGAAATTGTTTGAAGAGGTAAAAGGAAGGGCTTTTTTTCGTTTTCAAGTGATTGTTGTTTAATATGCTTGCAGGGAAATCTCGTGGCGATTATTCAGATGGGAGTTGAAATTTTGTGGTTTTGGTTGTATCTGAAGTTGTTTGGAGTTTGATCGTGTAGACTTGATTAGAATAATAGAATGTATGGTGTTGTCGTGAAGTAGTTGATTTGTGCATGCTTAGAATTTTAATCTATGTTTTCTGATATTTTTGATTTTCAAGTGATTAGAGGTGAAGTGGAGTATGATTTGTGTAAAACAATTTGAGGTATTTGTGACATTGTTGTGAACTAGACAACTGGGCCATGTGGTTTCTAAAAATAGAACACTAATCCTTGCCCCCGATTATTGAGATTAATAATTACCATGTCTCCTACTGTATCATAGGAACAACATCAAGCCTTCATATTTTTACAGCAGGATCATTGTCATCGACCGCATCCCGCACACGGTGCATCTAACCACGACTATGAATAACGACCCTACGTATTTTAAGATGTCTTCTAACAGTTGGTGTAGAGTCGGCGGTGTCAACCAACTCCTCATCAACATTCATATTTCCATTTTCTTAAAAAAGATGACTCTTTTGACACTTTTTGATTACGTCGGCCCCTAAATTAGTCCATGCTAGAGGTCATATACTAAAACATTTTTAAAAGACAATTTTAATCATGACAAGTATACTTATTAGGACATAAGTTGTCATAGATTTTGTATTTGTAAGACTTTTGCTTTTTGGCTTCAAGTTTCTTCTTGCTTGCTATTATATACTCAGTTGCGGGTAATTATCTTTCATTTATAATCTGGTTTATGCCATTTCTTGCTTTTATGGATGCTTTAGCAAATTACTTTGCTTATAATCATGCAATCTACATACCATTTTTTGATGGTGAATACTTTCTTCTTTTAAAATGACAACAAATACTTATACAAACTGAAACGTTGTAAGCCAAAAACCCCTACACCTATGAATAGGATGTACGAAATAAAGTTAATATGATACATTATAATTACATATTATTTTTTATAGTATAGTATATCTATACTATAGAGATATATACAACATGCAGTAACCTTACATACAATAACTCTTGTTTACATTGATAATGAATATCCTATATCTTAGTATATCGATGATTAAGTGAAAGCTGATTTTGCATTATTTATTATTGTTGCAGAACAAAATCAACTTACAATACACGACCTTATGCTCGAAAAAAATGACAAAAGGTGTGGAAAATGATGTCTCTCAAGTTGATGTAGATTCATAAAAAGGTACGTAGACCATTTATAATAAAGAGAATTTTTTTAACATATTTATCATGATCTAATCATTCATAATGTATATGCTATTACAATTATTGTTGCAGAAAAACAAAAAACATATAATAGAGAATATTATGCACAACACAAGGAGATGATAAAAATGAGAAGAATAGATAATGGTGAAGGAAGTAGTCAATCTACACCACTTATAAGAAATATCAGTGAAGTGGAGACGACTCAGATGAATATTGAACCTTCAGAAAGGGTGCCATTAGGTAAAATTCTAAATCAAAGAATAATTATTTTATCAAATTATGCCAACAATAGTATAATAAATTGTATGGCCTTATGTGCAGAGAATATAACAAACATGGTTCATACTGTACCAAGAAACAACCGTGATATGGCAACATCCCATCATCAACTTCTTAACCAGTTGAGTACTGAGGGAACTCCTGTAACTTCATTAACCATTCTTCAACCGACGATGATTGATAATAGAAATTATTAACGCCGTAAGGAAAGGAACAATATAATTACTGGTGTTAGCACACAAGGAAGCTCTCAGCCCTTAACAAATACCATTCAGACCATGCGAATGAAAAATGTCAATGGTCGAGAAGGAACACAAAAAACCTCTTCAGGATTGACCAATGAAAATTTCAACGGTAACAACTTATAACACCATTCTCAAATATTTTCTAAACCCTGTTTATTATTAACAATTTTGGCATTTAAATTTGTAGATATCGAGCCTTCTACTCAGGTAAATATCATATCATTAGTCAATAATTATGTCTCCCATGTTGATGTACATTTATGAAAAGGTATGTAGACTATTATAATAAAGAAAAAACATTTTACATATTTATCATTATCTAATCAGTGATAATGTATATGCCATTACACTTATTGTTGCAGAAAAACAAAAAACATATAATAGAGAATATTATGCACGAAATAATGAGAAGATAAAAATGAAAGGAGTTTTACTGCTTTATGTTTTTTTTTCCAATAAAGTGTTGTGAATAAAACTTTGTGCTTTGACGACTTGTGACTGTTTGCAGATTTGAGAGGAAACTTAATGATCATATCATTTTGTCTTTTGAGCTGACTTGATGAGATTTAAGACTGTGCATGAAAGGTTTATTTCTAATCTTAATCTCATATATGGTTGAAAGAAGGACGACTTTCAATCATAGAAAACATGTTTTTAAATGTTCAAACCACTTCTGATTCTTAAATGATTTCATGAATATAGAAGTGTGATTTTAAATGTTTTCATTATTTGATGAGCCAAAATGTCTATAAACCGTGTTTCCAAAGATTAATACTTGCGTATTATCTTTTCCATATACTTTCAAGTATTCACACACACCGGTTTAATTTTTGTTGAAATTGTTCTTACCATGTCTCTAAATTGAAATAAATTTTCGATGGTAAGACACCCCGATTGAACTTCAATGAATTTTGAGTGTGATTTCATTTCTAAACGTTCTTTCAAGAATGTCTATATTTTTGGTTCATATAGACAATATCCATTTTTTGTTGACCTAAGCCTTAATCGATAAATCATTCTATTTGATCTTTATAATACAATGTCAGATTTTCAAACAAGTTTCTTGTACTAGTTTCATTCATTCAATTATCTTGTTTGAAATATATTCAATGTTTAAAATGCTCAAATCTTCTTGACTACATCTAAGAGCATACAGACATCTGACTTGTATATTTGTGCTTTAACTAATAAAGTTAAACCATTTTTTAGCAACATTATATTTTCATAGGAAAATATGGGTTCATTGTGTAGGACTTAAATGAAACTTCTATGGATTCACGTTATCTAGTGTTTCCTACCCAAGAAGTTAATCCTTAGTGATCGAGTGTGAGGAGTCAAAAAGAAATGAGTGTGGGATGTGTGAAGAGGTAAACTGTAAGAGAGAGTTTGGTTAGAAGTGACCTCAATGATTAAAAGAAAGAGGGTGTGAGTTCAGACTACAAGAATATCAAACTTTGCACCAACTTTTTCTGAGTCGGTCAACCACATTACTAGTGTTTCACAATTCTTCGTGAACATTATTGAAACAGGCAACTAGCCCATGCCAACTCTTGATAAAAACCCCACCAGCTACTCATTTTCTTCTTAAAAAGAAAATGTTTAATATTTCAAGGGGACGCAACACATAATCTATCTTATTTTCATTTGGAAAATCTGGATACTGAAAAAGAAGGAAGTCTACCCCACCTTAGCACTTTGATCATGCACAATTGAGTCTGTGTTATACTACTGTTGTCTCAGTGGTTTACACAATTTTGAGCCTTATATAAAGCAATAATCACGTGTTTAATTCTTTCTAACACTTGCACGAACAGACAAGGAATACGTTTTCTTGTCATAACGTTCATAGAAATATCTTTGTGGTGTTTCGATGATTGAATGGAAGACCTGAGGGAGTGAACATCACTAAAGCTCCTTTCCAATGTGTATTTGTTACACACAGTAAATTTGTGTTACTGACAGGCATCTTAACTGATTCATTTGTTGATTCAGGTGTTACACTCTAGTTTGTCTGGATTTGAAAAGATCTGGATAAATATTTTTTGGATCGACGATGAATCAGAGGCTTAGTATGACAGATCAGTGGTCAGAAATTATATCAAAGACATTTCTTGTTGAAAGTTTTGATGATCTCTATGCCGCAATCATCAAATAGGGGGAGAAAACAAAGTTAAAGAAATGTCTGGAAAGAACAATTTGTATCATATATGGGGAGAGAGAATCAAGAAATTTTAAGTAATGATTGTGAAAGAAAGATGTTAAAGAAAGATTGTTGAATGAGTTCAAAGATTTCAGAATTGTTGAAGATAATTTGCTAAAGCAATCAGAGCTATGTCTAAAAGAGGTTTGTTTATAACCTTGGGGGAGAATGCTATTATTCTTGAAGATCAGATTTTGAGGAAGATTGTTGAAAGTTTTTGAAGATACTGTGTTTATCAAAGAAAGGGGAGAATGTAAATTTATTATATTAATAGGGGGAGAATGTTGATTGCCTGAGAAGATCTTGTTTACATCAAATGGGGAGAAGATTCAAATTGAGCTTAAAAGAGAAGATTGAATTGCAATATCTTTTTAGAGATGATCTTGATCCAAAGGGGGAGAATGTTAGAACACATATTTGTTGGATGCAAGATCATAGAAGACAGAAGATAAAAGTAAAGCAAGTCAAAGCTCAAAGTCAACTCTCAAGCAAGAATGTCAAAGTCTTTGTAATAAAGTCAAAGTCAAATTATTGTGTTTTGTATCTTGTGTTGTAATGTTGCTAGTATAAATAGGTTCCTTGTCTTTGTTGTTGGATGTAAGGAGTAACAATCAGATGTTCACACAAAGCAGATTAGAGAAGAGGTGATTGAATATCATTCTAGTGAGAGAAAGTGAACATTGTAATCTTTGTTCTTGTAATCAATGACATGTGATTTCCAAATTTGTTCATCTTGATTATTTGTAATGCTTAGAACTTGAATTAGGGACATTAACAATGGTGAAAGAAGTAGTCGATCTACACCACTTATAAGGAATACCGCTATCGTCTCATCGATCAACGATGACATCCTTCACCAGAACCAATACGATTTTGTTTATGATGGTATCCCTACAGAACATCGTGTCTTACTGGAACAGAATGCATGCGTCTATTGTGGAGAAAAAAGGGCTATGTTTCGAATTTGATGGCTTTTGTTGCATGAGTGGGAAGATACAGTTGGTGTACTCACCCATTCCTGAAGAGTTATATGAACTCTTCACATCCCAATCTGAATTGGGCAAAATCTTCAGGCACAAAATACGTGCATACAACACGAAATTTTCCTTCGAATCAATGGGTGTGACATTGGATAGTTCAACGACCAATATGACATTCGGAGTATATACTTTTCGTGCACATGGAGCAATATATCATAAAATTGATCAATCGGTTCCAAGGGATGGATAACCTATATACTTACAATTATATTTTTATGATGACCAATCAAAGTTTTCACATAGACTCCGATGGTCAAATAT
The DNA here is from genome assembly GCA_954870635.1 of Arctium minus. NCBI lineage: Eukaryota > Viridiplantae > Streptophyta > Magnoliopsida > Asterales > Asteraceae > Arctium > Arctium minus. The sequence goes on along the minus strand of OX941081.1, from coordinate 41,665,129 downwards.
TGATATAAACATTGTTGAAATATTGACACGTGTTCTTGCTACGAACCCATATGTGATAACATTTCGAAGCCTTGCTGAGCTAGGACCTCTTGACAATTATAGAGTCACTTTGATCGCATCAGAGGGTATACAACCGACCTACCACATCTGAGGTTTGATTAAAATAAAATGAACCCTGTGCGTAATACACATACATATTATAAACCACACTTAATTCTACCATTCTACAGGTTGATGGGATTTGGGTTGAAGGCAATGACAACATCACCACACACAAGAGAAGTATTAATGTCTACGGGAGATCTGACTACAGTCAAACAATCCAATCATACTTTATACTTCACTTGTTACAATCCATTGGGTTATCCATTGTTCTTTCCCTATGGTGAGCCTAGATGGCATTCCAGCATACCAAGACATGGAGTGTCTATTAGTGAAACTGTTAATGAAGAAGAAAACATTGAAGAAAATGAAGAAGGTATGTATGCTAGATATTTAAACTTCTAACGTTATGATAAAGGTAGAAAATATTACATTAAGCAAACATATTGTTGCTTTATAATTTTCCATTATCAATATGCAGAGGCTAACGACCAAAGAAGGAGGACTAATGTAACTATGCGAGAATAATATTGCTACAAGTTCCGAATTCGACCTAATGAAAACGTGCTTCTATTGGGTGGGAGATTATTCCAACAGTTCATAGTAGATACTTATATCAAGATCGAGACTAACCGATTGCATTATATTGAAAGAAACCAAATGAGGATAAGATCAGATCTATACCAAGGTGTTGTACATTGTGTCAATGCGGGTGAGGTTCAACCATGTAGAATTGGACAACGGGTTGTATTGCCTGCAAGTTTCATTAGAGGGCCACGTGACATGCGGCGACGTTTTTTGGAAGCCATGACTTTGGTTCAAACTGACGGAAACCTGATATGTTTCTCACGGTGAAATGCAATCTAAAGTGGACTGAAATCCTTACTGAGTTATTGCCCAGTTAGACCGCGCAAGATCGGACTGATCTTCTTGCCAGAGTCTTTCATGCCAAATTAGAGGATCTCAAGGAACAACTTTTCAAGAAACACGTTATAGGCATCATCGAGGCATATGTTTATGTTGTGGAGTTCCAAAAGTGTGGATTGCCACATGCCCATTTTCTCTTAATAATGGCTCATGGACATAAGATGACCAATCCATACCATTACGACAGAATCATTTGTGCAGAAGTTCCAGATCCGACAAAGCATCTAGAACTACACCGCTTGGTCGTCAAACACATGATGCACGAACCCTGTGGTCATTTACGACGGTCCATTCCTTGTATTGAGGGTGAGCCAAGAAAATGTCATTTTAGATACCCTAGGCAATTTAGTGACAACACGACACATGCAGATGACTCATACCCATTGTATCGTAGGAGAGATAACGGAATGCAAGTAGTTATACAAGGAAGCACCCTTGATAATCGATGGGTTGTCCCGTATAACCCAAAACTCCTAATGATGTTCAATTATCACATCAATGTTGAGGCTTGCTCCAGTATAATAGCTGTAAAATATATATATATATATATATATATATATTAAAGTATATTTACAAGGTTCATGACAAGCATGGCGTCAGTATCGATCCACATGAAGATGGGGCATTTATTAACGAGAAAAAAGGTTTGAAGATGCACGATATGTCTCGCCTCCAGAGGCATTATGGAGAATTTTTAGTTTTAGACTCTCTCAAATCCATCCTAATGTAATGGCCTTGCAACTCCATCTCCCGAATAACCAGTTTGTTAGGTTTTCAGAGAATGATATAATGATAGATGTTGTTGATAGAGAGAGAGATAGAGAGAGATAGATAATAGAATAATGTTAACTGCCTTCTTTCACAGGAACATATTTGATGTCAGTGCAAGAAACTATTTGTATAAAGATTTTCCAAAATACTATACATAGGATGCAAGATCACGACAATGGAATCCTTGAAAAAAAAGGAACAATGAGAGGACGAATGGTTTATGCTAATCTAGTTGAAAGAGAGCGGTTCTACCTGCGTCTGCTTTTGTCTCATATTAGTGGGCCTACATCATTTGAAGGTCTTTACACAGTTAACGAGTTACGTCACCCAACATTTCGAAAAGCAGCTCTAGAGAGAGGGTTAATAGAGAATGATGATAATCTTTCCCAATGTCTTGCAGAGGCCTCCGTGTTTCAGTTTCCAAGTGCTCTTAGAAGGCTATTTGCGACAATATTGATTTACTATGAAACAGGATGTTCGCAAGTTATGGGATGACCAGTATGATTCCTTTTCTGAAGATTACATGCGGAAATATGGATGTGTTCAACGAGTCCAGGATATGGTCCTCACTGACATCATGGTCTTTCTACAATCGATGGGTAAGGATTTGAATGATTTTGATCTTCCAACAGTAAATACAAATGCCAATTTACAAGATGGAGGCTTTCGTGAGATACAAGAGGAGTACTCCATTATCGTCGAAGATGAACACTTACAAGCACGAGACTCTCTGAATTCATACCAGAAATCCGTTTTCAATGAGATCATGAGGCACATTGAGAATGATTCTCCATGTATGTTCTTCGTAGATGGTCCAGGTGGAATTAGAAAGACGTTTTTGTACAAAGCTTTGCTTGCTGAGGTCCGTTCTCGTGGTCTAATTGTACTTGCGACTGCTTCATCAGGAGATGCAACTAATAACATGTCGGGCGGGAGAACTACTCATTCTCGATTCAAGATTCCCCTCAATTTGGATAATAACTCTGTATGTAACATTAGACAATAGGGTGGAACTGCTCAACTATTTTTGATGCAAGACTAATCATTTGGGATGAAACATCGATGGCTAAGAGACAGACGGTGGAGGCACTCGATCAAACTATGCAAGACCTCATAGGGAACATAATTCCATTCAGTGGAAAGATAATTGTGATAGGAGGTGATTTTAGATAAGTGTTGTTGGTTGTGCGTCATGGCACCTGAGCACAAATTGTAGACTCTTGCCTACGGATGTCACCACTTTGGTCTTCGATTAAAAATATATGATTAACTATTAATATGAGAGCATTAAGAGATCCATGGTTTTCAGAATTCCTTTTATGGGTTGGTAATGGAGATGAGGAAACGGTAGATGAGACTTTTATTCGAATACCTAATGACATGATAATTCCATATGACGATGAAGGTAATTCCAAGGATGCTTTGATTGATGCAATATTTTCATCTCTGCAAATCAACGGAGCTGCATCAGATTATATCATTTCTAGGGCGATATTATCAACTAAAAATCAGAATGTCGATGAGATTAATGATGAGTTGATTGAACGATTCTCCGGAGAAGAATTTACTATAGTTTCGACGAAGCACAAGATGATAGGAACAACTTTTATCCAATCGAATTCTGAACTCGCTAACTGTTAGTGGTTTGCCACCTCATTATTTCGACTCAAAATTGGATGCTCGGTGATATTATTACGAAATATCGACCCTACAAATTGATTATGTAGCGACACGAGATTGATATACAGAGGTTTTCAGTAAAACGTCATTGACGCAGAAATAGCCGTTGGTCAACATGCTGGAAAGAGGGTCTTTTTGTCGAGAATACCTTTATGTCCATCCGAAGACGGGATGTTCCCATTTAAACTAAAGCGAAAACAGTTTCCATTTTGTCTGAGCTTTGCTATGACAATCAATAAAGCTCAAGGATAGACGATTCCAAATGTAGGAGTCTATCTACCGGAATCAGTATTTTCGAATGGTCAACTTTACGTAGCATTATCCAGAGGTATATCACGGGAACTACAAAGGTATTGGTGAAACCTGCTAAAAGAATTAATCGCCATGGAGTCTATACATCAAATGTGGTGTATCAAGAAGTTTTACGCGATTAGTAAGGTACAATCAACTACTGATTTTGTAACATTTGTTAAATTAAAAGTGTGTCTATATATATATATATACACTACTTTATTAAAAGGCCATTAGAGTTTTTTTCAAGTTTCAAGATTACTGATTTTTAAACTTAATGTACAACCTATAAAGCAGAAAATTGAAATCAGTTCTCTTCTCCATACGACCTCTCCCCTCCGTCTGCTTCTCCGCGGCCTCTCCCCCATGTCTGCACCAATTTCTCACATCTTCAATGAACTGCAATATGTGTTTTGGCACACCAATTTTTCTCGGAATATGAGGTTTTTTTGTGTACTATTTTGTTTTCCAGGTTATTTTCACCTGATTTCATGCCCAACCGGTAAGCAAATTCTCCATCTCTTTGCTGAACAATTTGTTCAACACCCCACAATAAGGATTTTAATGAAGCACCTCCTTGAACCGGACTCTCTTCCGTGGGCAGGCCGCATACACTCAGGTAATCTATTATCTGTTTCCATATGTGTCATGTAGGTTTTACAATTAGCATTTACATTCTTGGAGGAAATTCCATATGTTACTACTTGTTTAAGCTATAATGATTTGTATGCAAACATCATCACAAAATTTTCTTTTCTCAAAAAACTGATTGTATGGACTCTTTTTATTTTCCAAGATTACATGCTCCGGTAGGGAATTTGTGAAAGGTAGAAACCTTTGCTTCATGATAACCATCGTTAATTGGTCTTCCCTTGTTTTCTTTTGAAACATATGAAAGGATAAGGTTTCATCTGAGTTAAGCTTTTTATGTGCTTTGGTGCTTGGTGGATGATTTTTAAAAGTTTGTCTGTGTGTCTGGAGTTGCTCAAGTCATATTTTGATCAAACTATGATGGGGTTTTTGTTGTGGTTGTGTATGATAGTAAGCAGACATGGATGAAAAAATAATTTTTCCCAGGTGGTGGAAACTAAGAACCAATGTGATTAAGTATTGGATGGAGGGTTCATGGTGCCTAATAGTGGTGGTTTTCGTCACACATTCAACTTTGTTTTTTTGGTTACTCTACCATGGAGGTAGACAAAATGATAAAGTATTTCACCAAATCCTAAAATTTTACCTTCGCGCTGCATCGCGCACGGGTATATGACTAGTGTTTCAACAAAAGAATTCATAATTTCATTAATTAAAAGTCAAATAATGGTTACAATTGAATTTTGTTTTATTTTTGAAGAAAAGGAAAATTTTATTTAAGAACCAAAGTCTCTAACATGGAGGACACAAAATAACATTGTAGTAATTAAATTGACAAGGGATTCTAACCATCAAATGAGTAGCCTTTTTAGCATGCTTTCGATTTAATAAAGATATCACCACAGTCTTGGAGCTTCAAGCGACAACTTTCAATACAGTTCCCAGCTTCCAGATGATTGTGGTATGTCCTTTCTAGTGCCTTCACTATCAGAAGAGAGTCGATCTCAATAGTGACTTGTTGGAGGGTTACGGTTTTATTTTCCGCTGTGCTTGAGATCCCGTAATCTAACAGTGGTATCAGAGCTACTTACGAACCTCTAGATCGATTTTTTGTGACATGCATGCTATATTAAAAACTGTTTTGCTGCCGTATGATTTTGTTTCGTAAATCTTTTGGTTTTTTCATCTCAAAAATATTCTGAATTTCGGAAAACTTAAAACATGAAAAATGTAGATCTTTCTATTAGCTTTCTACAGGCTTTTGAATCGCATCATTTCGACTTTGTATGAAATTTTTACAACAGTGTCGCAATGATGTTCGAAAATCGAACCCCCTACGGGTTTGACTTGGGTTTTGACCCATAAGGGTTCTAGATTTTTGAAATCCTAAAACATAAAAGCTGTAAATCTTTTTGTTAGTTTTTCAAAGAACTTTCAAGCACCTTTTTTTCCGATATCGTATGAATTTTATATTATTTTTATACGGTGGTGTTGCAAATCGGTTTTATGTTTCAACATGATTGAATATGTATAATGTGTTTTGCTTGGTGAATGGTTATAACCTTTAGTCATGGATGTATTATATTTGATAAATACGACTTGCACGTCGTGCATTTCTCTATATACTATTTTTGTACATTCTCCTCTCATCCAATCCCCTAGAATGTAACTCGAGGTTTCTTTGTTTGCAATGAAAAATATTTTTTGTATAAAAGAAAGCAAGAGATGGAGGCGTCATGAAGATGAGAAGACTTAGAACCATAGGAGTTTATTTTATGTAATGATATTCATACTTAGTTCTATGAATACCGCATTGGGAGGGGGGCTCTATGTTTTTACACTTTATTTTATGCTTTATATATATTGTGATATATTATGCGTGGTTGTATGTATGTGATACTTGTTACAACTTTTTAAAACAAAATATGATTTTAAAAGATATAAGTAAAAGGAGTTTTACAAATCAAAATGAGTTTTGGTAAAATAAAAAATTGATATTTATATAAGATATAAAATGGGCAGTCGATCTTGAGTTATAAGGTCTTAGTACATCATAGTAAGATTTCAACCGGTTTTGTCACAAAGGCCTAAACTGTCCAAGAAAGGAAGGTATTCAAGTGATCCTCGTGATCCTCCTCCAATCTGGATTCCGGTTAAATCAAGCTATGAGGAAACAATTTATTACAAAAGAAATAATGTTAAAATCAAACTAACTAAAATCCCTCACCAATATATTAAGTTTAAGATGTCTTCCAAACATGGCACTTGTCAAGACTTTGATCATCGAGGGTGGTCATGCTAAAGTTGGGTAATCTCTTTAATCCTAGTAAGATAATGTAAGCATAGGATTATGCTTTAATGCAATACCGACCTGCAAAAATAACACAAACAAATGATGTCATGCACATATTTCAAGAGTTAACATGTTTAAGTCATTATAACTTTATAAGCAACGAAGTTACCTTAGAAGGCACTTTTTTCATAATGTGACACATACACAATCAATGTTTTGATTCTGTGAACACCAAGGGGACAACTTGTCTCTAATAACAAAAACAGGTTGCCTCTCATGACATTCCAAAAAGGCTCTGAGTACCCACGTAAAGTTCTCAATCATCTTGCCACTTATCAAAGTCGAACCAACAACCACATACGCTTTGTGATTGTCAACAGCCAAAAAAGAAACAAAAATCATCGCATGCATATAACAACCTGTACATTGCTATTATACATGACCGCTAAAAAGGGAAATAAATGACAATTTAAACTTTTGACTCACCTGTTGGTTCGGAAAGTTCCATCAAACGAAATGAAATCACCAAATTCTTTGTAGGTGTATCGAGCGACTTCATCGGCCCAAAATATCGCATTCAACTCCCGTCCATCACACTTGTACTCATAAAAGTATTCAGATACTAGATCGCGTCTATAGCAAGCTTATTTATCAACATCTTCGCATCTTTATTACCGACAAATGAAACGATATCCCTCTTAAAGTTTTTATAACCGACAAACGTACACATTAGGATTGCTCAAACCCACTATTCAGAACAATTTGGTAACGATGAGCTCTAGTCGCACCAACCTTATAACTAGAGCTATTCAGATTATGTTTGTAGTCGGTATATTGCATCTGCCTATTATTCATAGAGAATCAACGGTCGTTTGAATTGAATAAAACATGGTTCTGCGCTTCGACGAACTCATATATCTCATAACGGGACCTATCCTTGGTCAAATGAATTTTAATACACGCCTCACACCATGACCGTTTTACGTTTGAATTACGATAGCGCCTATCGCCTGGACGAATATCAAGGAAATCAAAAATTTTTTTTTTTTGGAATGCCCTCTTTACTACATATGAACCACCTCGTCTGAATAACACCATACTTATTCGTCTTTTTAGCATTCAATCGAAAATCAAACCCATCCTTGTCTGCATACTTGTTGTACATTGTTTCTGCTTCTTTTAAAGAGTTAAACATGTCGTTGATCTTCATTTTAAATTCATCATCGACACTTGGGATAAAAAACTTTGTTTCGTTCGAGGACTCCACAAGATCATAATCTATTTCATCATCTGCCAAAATAACTTATATCACAACCTACGTGCATTCATTTTCTTTGTTACTTGCATGTGAGGGTAAAATATGAACAAGTTAGGGCACACATGTTCATGCCAAATATAACTTACATGGGGTGTTCACATATATGAATAAAAAATCTACTAAATAACATGTGTGTACACTTATAAGTGCTTGATCATCCATGTTCATATTCATAAGATTATTCAAAAGAAAATAACCATGTTCATATACATGGTCACTTATAAGAGAAAGCTTGGTTGGCATATTTTTCACATATGTTCATTAACCAATGTAAATGTTCACTCATTCACCCCTTGGTTGGCGGATTATGTAACCCAAAAAATTACAAATGGAATCCCATGCAAGTATACATGTTAAACCACTATCGTCTGATCAAGTAATAAAGTGGTACTAAGTACCGAATATCGATCCCACATAGACAATATAACAAGCCGTATTCCCAAGTCAGTCTTAAAAGGTGATTTCAAAAAGAGATTTAGAAGGAATGATCTTTGAGTGTTGTTGACAGTAAATTAAAATACTTAAACAGATTAAAAGAAAGCAAGGGTGTAAGATCCGGCTGGAGTTGTAAGCAACTATATAATAGGAGTCATGCTACAGCATAAGGTCTCAACTTCACTATCGGTTCGCACAACCTTTTTGCAAGGTTCATATTAGGATTAGGGTTGGCAACGGGTAGGGTATGGGTAGGGTAAGGGTTAATCCGTTATCCAATCCATTTAAAATAGTGGGTAACGAAACGGGTAATTATCCATCTCATAAAACTCTTATCCGTATCCTACCCTACCCATTAAAAGTTGCGGGTAACGAAACGAGTAATTATCCATCTCATAAAACTCTTATCCGTATCCTACCCTACCCATTAAAAGTAGCGGGTAACGAAACGGGTAATGGATAAATGGTAAAACAAAATTTCATTTTGAACTATAATTAATATTGTTAAATCTCAAACATATAAGTAAAACATAAGTTCATAAATATATTTATTATTTTATATCTAATTTGTTGTAGTAAACATTTAATTACTCTAAATATAATAGTATAATATTTTAATCAACATGAAATCTTTTACTCGATAAATATAAAAATAAATTAAAGTATATGTTAATATACGATAACATTATTAAAAAAATATTAATTATTAACTTAATATAATTATGTATATATACACTAATATTTAATTTTATATAGTTATACATATAATATATATTATATCGTAACTGATAACGGGTAATGGATAACGAAAAACCGTTTATCCATATCCTACCCACTAAAATTTCGGGTAAATGGGTAATGGATAAGTGGATAAATGGATAAAATTTTCTTTATCCATACCCTTATCCAACGGGTCGAAACATAACGGGTAAGGGTTTACCCTTACCCATTGCCAGCCCTAATTAGGATAGGTTACCAGCAGCGCCTAAATAGGAGACCCAACTGATGCCACACAAATATTATTGTTCTCCCCGTATAGTTTACAATTAATCAAGATTGAAGTGGTTTGTTACAACCTCTATAACACTTCAGTGTTCTGAAGTTTACGTTGTCTTGCATTCAAGCCAACTCATCTAAGTGAAACAATGTACGTCACCCCATCAGGAAACACTTGGATGAAACTCAGAAACAAGGAGTGAATAGTGAAATTGATAGCTAGTAGCAAAACAATTATCCAAAGTTACATAGGTTTTTATCTCCCAACCGTCACTTACACTCACGCTAGGGACTTACCCAATCATCGTTTTACACATGGTGTACGACATTATTGGAAAGACAATAAGCAAATGCATTAAAGTAAATGACTTGAATTGGAATGCATAAATGTAAAGAACAAAAATGTAAAGCATAAACGTAAAGCCGAATTGTAAATGACAAGGAAATATAAAGGTGTTGTGAACAGTGCTTTGACACTGGACAGTAGCGTACTGAATAATTAAAGACTTAATATTAAAATTACCTAAAGTAACAAGTTAGGATAGCTAGGTGAGCTATCTAACCGGTGGAACATGATAAACAACTGAAGTGAGCCCTCTATTTATTCTATAGGAGCTCCTAAACTTAACATCTAAGAAAGCATCAAAGTACAAGGGGACAAGGGGCCCACTACAAAAGTTGGAATTAAAGGTACAACAAGCATCTTTTAAGGAAACAAAAGAAATAAAAAGAGCATATATGCTCTGCTCCACTTCCTCCTTAACCGAACTCCTCCAAGTCTCCTCCAAAGATCTTGTTACACCAACCAAAAAGGTTATGAAGCTTCGTCCTTGACTGCAGTCCCATGTTGTGACTTTTGCTGCAACATTACTCATCAGTGATTTGATACTTTAAACACATAAATAAGGTAAATTTCTCAAACTTAGCTCCCAACTTAATAAATAGTAAAAAGTAGAATAAAAGACTCAAATATGATAATTGGGAAAATAAAATAGCTAGAAAATCCTAATAAAAAGTGATGGAAAGTGTGATAAGTTATCTACTCATCACATCCCCACACTTAAACTATTGCTTGTCCCCAAGCAACGAAAAAGACAAACATAAAGACTCAATTTGAAAGGTAAAAATTAAAAAGAGAGGTAATAGTGGTCTGTTTAACAAACAATAGACATAGCCTTTTATAAATCACTCTTTATTCACTTCACAAACACCAACACCATAGGCCAAAACACAAGTTCCTATTGTTAGGCCTAAATACTTTCTGAAAATAGGATCAATAGGGTTTTATAGGTTTGCAATTTTTGGGCTTTCGCATTTTCTCACACACTCCTCACTTTCTGTGTCTAGATGATGCAACATCTGCTGCAGCCTGTCCCTAATTTCCATATTTGTTTTTGGTGGCCTCGATAGGTATGATTGAGCCATGATATGCCAATATCACAGTGAAAAGAACTTGATTAAGCCAAAGTTGCCAATATCACAATTGATTGAACCTTGTGATGCCAATACCACAGGAATGATTAAGCCATGTGATGCCAATATCACAACTACTTGTTATTATTGAACAAGACTAAATGACTCAAACCTTTTCATCTTTTTAGTTTTGACACAAAACTCCCCTCCCCACACTTAGAAATAAACAATGTCCTCATTGTTTTGGAAAAAATGTATAGGCTCAAAAGGTTAAAGGGGGCAAGGAGAGTGTTGTCAGGATCGAATTCTTAACAAGAATTAATACTCAGAAACTAATATCAAAGAAGTTGCGGAAAAACACTTTGATATTTAATAAAACAGTAATCAAACACAGTATATAATTATCAAACAGTAAACTTGTATTGAATGCTTAAAGCTACAAGTTTACACACTCAACCTCAATATTGATGAACAGGCTCACCAATACGAATTCTACTTCTCTAGAATTAGGATCTATGCCTTGAGGTTGATTTCTCTCTTGAAAAACAATTATCAAAAATTATTTCTATCTATTCTAAACATTCTATACATATACTGATAAAAAGATAATTACAAAGAATAAACAAATCTTCAGTATATCTTCCATGTATATCTTCTAAGTATATCTTCAGTATATCCAGCTGTCGTACATTCCATCCGGATCTCTTTAGCAGCACTAATAATGCTCAGCAGCATTAACTTCATCTAGCAGCATTAACTGCAAGCAGTACTAACTACTAGCAGTACTAACTAGCTAAGCAGTACTAACTTTGTTCAAGCAGTACTAACTTTAACTAGCAGTAGTAATTCTACTAGCAGTATTAATCTTCAACTTGTTCTGGCAGTAGTAACTACACTTGTACTAGCAGTAGTAACTACACTTAGTAGAATCTTCAGTTCCCAACAATCTCCCCCTAACTTGACTTTTAGAAGAGAAGTCAAGTTCTTGAGATATTCTTCCAGATGCTCTTTTTGATGCTCCCAAAACTTCCAAGATCATGCTCCTAAGTCTGGATTCAGTCCCAAACTCTGATTGATTATCCTCTGAATTAGATACTTGGCCATTTCTGAATTTGGTGCACAACCCAACTTCTTCTTTAGCATGGCATGAACCTTCAGTCTGGTGTGATTATATACTCTATCCACTAGGAAGTATTCTGTGTGATTTCTATCCAAAGTCACTGCATATACTCCACTAGTTTCATATAGAGTCCAACTTGTGACTTCTTTAAACACACTCTTGATGACCTGGTCCACTTCTTCAGGTTTGAACATCATGCATAGATACTCCATCACCAGTTTTGTAAGAGAAATTCCTGGAGTATTCAGATGATCTGCATACAGCTTAATTCCTATGTCAAACATCTCTTCTATATCAGATCTAGAGCATGTTCTGACAATCTTGACCCAAGTGTTAAATACTTCATACTTATCACCCTTCCTCTTGAGTCTGATGTAATCTTTCCCATCCATTGTCAGTATATCCCAGTGAATGATCTCAGGTGGCTTAACTCCAACAGGTTCTGCAGAAATTGGTTCAGGCACTTTGTCCATCACTACCATATATAAGCTTACATCATCTTTGATTGATGACCCTTGCTGACTTGATGACTCAGGTGCCACTTCTTCTTCATCAACATTTTGTTCTTCTTCTACTCTAGGCTTCTTATCTTTCTTTCTTTTGGCCATCATCTTGGTTCTTTTCAAAGTCTTTTGAACCTGTACTAGAGTAGCTTCCTTCTTCTTTTCTTCCTTTTCCTTTGCCATTTCTTTGATAGGAGTTCCCTCTTCACTTTCAGGGAATGGTTGATTCATATCTATATCATTACTCTCCTTGGCCTTCTTTTCAAACTCTACTCTTTTCTTTTCATTGCTCTTCAGATTCCCCATTTCTTTTTCATAGAGCTCTCTGATTTGATCAAAACTCATCTTCGCAAACATTTCTTTCTTTACCCCAATTGCACTCCTCAAGAAAGTTATCATTTTGTTTCTTTCCTGAGTGGCAAGGTAAGTTTGTGAAGGTCTTCTTTTCTTTGCACTTGTATTAGCCATCATAGCCTTTCTCAGACTTATAGCCCTTTGTTTAGCCTTTTCAGTTTCAAGCCCCTTTTGATAAGCTTTATTTAGCTCAGTAGCTAAAGCCTTTGCCATTTCCCTGTCCTTCTCCACCTGAGCTCTTTCTTCTTTTTCCATCTCCTTCTGCATTTTCCTTGCTAAAGCTTCATCTGATTCAACCAACCTTTGCTTCTTGATTGGTTGATCAGATTCCACTAACTTTGCCTTACCTTTATCTTTACCCATCTCCTTCTCAATGCTAGAGTTCTTTGCTGCATCACCTCTTTCTTTTATGACAACTCCTTTGGCCTTTGAGGTGACCTTGGGAGTATCATGTTTTGCTTTGATGAGTGTTTCTGCAACCTCAAGCTCTGTAAGGACCTCTTTTACTTGTTCTGCTGCTTCTTTCAGCTCAGCAGTATTAACCATTTCTGCTGCTTTACTTGAACTGGCAGTATTAATGGTTTCTGCTGCTGGCTCTGTTTCTGCTGCTTGCTCATTTTCCCCCTCAACATTATGTTTTTCCTCTTGCTCCCCCTTAGCTTTGGCATCAGCTTCTGACTCCCCCTTTTTGGGAGCATCAGTCACTGGTTTCCTCCTTCTGAGCACAAATTGTTTCTTCTTCTTTTGCAGAATCAGTTTCCTTACCATTTGCTTCAACTTGATGATTTGTTCTTGTTGTGACAGTACAATGAGTTTTAGCTCTTCTATATCTTTGCCCTGTTTGAGTACATCCATGTTGATGTTGCCCATTGCCTCCATCAATTCATCATAGTTATATCTGTCCTCACCTTCTCCAGGAGTGTTACCCCCTATTGAAGGATCATTGGATCTTTTAGTAGTGGAAGTCTTCTGCCTAGCAGAAGCACTATCCACCCCTGTGGTTTCTTGGCACCAGGGACCTTCAAATGATTGCTCATTCAAAGTTGCCATGGGGGAGGTCTTATTGATGTTACCACTTTCCTCCTCTGTGCTAGCAGGAGTAGTGGCAGCCTCATCACCCATATGCTCTACCTCCTCCTCAGAGAGCACCTCCTTGGGGTTGGGAGACACCCCTGTGGTTTCCCTTTGGATATTCTCTAAAGGAGTATTCTCCCTTAGAGGGCTTAAAGACTTAGGGGTTTCTGGTACAAGAAGGGAAGGAGCCTTCTTTACCTGTTTTCTCTTATACGTATGGGAAATTGGAGAGGTTGGTTTTGTAAGAATGGACTGGGGAATTGTTTTTGAGTGAGAAGGTTGGGCTTGGCTAGCAGTGGGATGGTCTAATGAGGGCCTTGACCCTGCTGCCATACCTTCAGTGTTTTGGGACACCACCATCATTGTAGAGAACAATGGGGTGTCAACTCCTTCCGAGTCCCCAGCAGATCTTCTCATATTTGAGAAAACCTTGCCTTTTGGGGGTTTAGGTACATATACCCCAACAGGTTGAGGTATATCCGTCAATTCATGGTTAATTACTTCCTGAACAAATATGGGATACATAAAGAAACTCTTTTTGTTTCCCATATTTGATACAAGATCACTGAAAATCATCTTTGAGAAATTGTACCTTCTGGATGTAGCCAAGCATACCAAAGCATATGCAATTGGACTGCTGAACTCACTCCATCCAGTGGTCTTTTTGGAGATGCAATGCATCAGGGTATGAACAAGAAAACGCCATTGGGGTGAAAACTTTGCTTTTGAGAATTTGAAAACACCCAATGGGCCTCCATACCCCATTCTAGTAAGATTAGAAAACAGTTCATCATTAGAGATAGACGTTATACCAGAGGCATCGTCTAGACGTAGATTGATGCGAATGACTTCTTCAGTAACTGTAAGTGAGTGATCACAGATTCTTGTCTTGATCATTTGCACACCATTTTCCACAACAATGGTTGCATTAGCCCAGAACTGCCTTTGGTGCTCAATGTAGATTGTAGGGGATACAGTAAGAGCATGAGCAATGTGACTTGACTTGAGGAAATCCACAATCTGATGAAATCCTGAAGCTTGCTTTGGCTTTTGTAGCATCGCAATCTCGTTGTGCTCGTCAATGAACGTCATGGATGCCATTGATCTTAGTGAAAACTTGCCTGAAAACTTCGAACTTGAGAGAGAAAAGGTTTTGAGCGCAAGAGAACAGTATGCAAAGAGTCGTTATGAACTTTTAGGCGGGCAAAAAGTATTTATAGTATTCGGAATATAAGCAGTATTAACCTAGAGCAGTATTAACTACTAGCAGTAGTAACGGCTAGCAGTATTAACTAACTAGCAGTATTAACTACTAAGCAGTATTAACCACTAGCAGTATTAACTGAAAACAGTATTAACCACTAGCAGTATTAACTGAAAGCAGTATTAACCACGAGCAGTATTAACTGCAAGCAGTATTAACTGAAAGCAGTATTAACTGAAAGCAGTATTAACTGAAAGCAGTATTAACTGAAAGCAGTATTAACCACAAGCAGTATTAACTGAAAGCAGTATTAACCACAAGCAGTATTAACTAGACTTACTCCTTTTAAACTTGCTAAATACTGAGTACTGCTATGCATATCCTGAAAGAGAAGATTAGTAACACCAAGAATAAAAATATACAGGTATAAAACCACTTTTTGAGAAGAAGATTATTCAGAGTTTATCATTCCCACACTTGTTACCAAGAAAGTGAATCTACCCACATCAAAAGCTTTAGTAAATAGATCAGCAAACTGATTATCAGTGTGAACTTTGACAACTTGAATAAGTTTCTTTTCATTACAATCTCTTATAAAGTGATACCTGATTTCAATGTGCTTTGTCTTTGAGTGCTTGACTGGATTATTTACAATGCTAATAGCACTGCTGTTGTCAATAAAGATTGGAGTGTGTAGAAAGGTTACCCCATAATCCAGCATTTGATTCTGAATCCATAAGACTTGAGAACAGCAACTTGCAGCTGCTATGTACTCTGCCTCTGTTGTAGATGTGGATACTGTGGTTTGTTTCTTGCACTGCCATGAGACTAGTCTAGCACCCAAAAACTGACATCCTCCAGAAGTAGATTTTCTGTCCAAGTTTGCCCCACCTAGATCACTGTCTGAGTATGCTATTAGGTCAAAAGGTGAGTTATGAGGATACCAAAGTCCCAATCTGGGTTGCCCTTTGAGATATCTGAATATCCTCTTAACAGCTTGAAAGTGAGATTGCTTTGGCCTAACTTGAAATCTTGCACATACACAGACTGGAAACATAATATCTGGCCTTGATGCTGTGAGATACATGAGAGAGCCAATCATGGATCTATAAAGATGCACATCCATATCCTCCCCCTCAAGATCTGCTGTGATCTGCTTGTGTGTTTCCATAGGTGTGCTGGCAGGTTTTGATTCTGAGAAACCATACTTGGTTAGAATATCCTGCACATACTTGGATTGACATATAAAAATGCCATCTGACTTCTGTTGAACTTGGAGTCCAAGGAAGAAAGTAAGTTCCCCCATGGAACTCATTTTGAACCTTTGATGCATTAAATCCTCAAACTCCTTGCACATGATGTTTCTTGTAGAACCAAAAATAATGTCATCAACATATATTTGGACCAGCAAGATATCCTTCTTCTTTCTTTTGATAAATAGAGTCTTATCAATGACTCCTCTTTCAAAGTCATTTTCCAAGAGATAGGATGACAGGGTGTCATACCATGCTCTTGGGGCTTGATGTAGTCCATAAAGTGCTTTCTTTAATTTGTATACTCTGTCTGGATAGCTTGGGTTTTCAAACCCTGGTGGTTGACAGACATATACTTCTTCTTCAATTGACCCATAGAGAAAAGCACTTTTTACATCCATTTGGTAGACTTTGAAGTTCATGTAAGAAGCATAGGCTAGGAATAGTCTGATTGCTTCTATCCTAGCTACAGGTGCAAAAACTTCTTCATAATCTATGCCCTCTTCTTGAGTGTAGCCTTGAGCTACCAGCCTTGCTTTGTTTCTTATAACAATACCTCTTTCATCTCTCTTGTTTCTGAAGATCCATTTTGTGCCAATTGCTCTGTGACCTTTAGGAAGGTCTACTAGATCCCACACTTCTTGTAGCTTGAACTGTAACAATTCTTCTTGCATTGCTTCTATCCAGCTAGATTCTTTCATAGCATCATGTGCCTTTTTAGGCTCAAGCTGGGATAGAAAACATGAGAGCACTGTATGCTGTTGATCTTGCATTTCCTGAAGCCTGCTTTGATGTCTAGTCATCATGGGAGAAGAGACATCACCTATTATCAACTGTGGAGGATGATTCTTTTGAACTCTTGTGTTATGACTAGGTTCTACATTCAGTCCAGCCTCTAGATTAGAGTCATGCAATTCAACTGAAGTGTCTTCAGAT
Organism: Arctium minus; assembly: GCA_954870635.1. Classification (NCBI taxonomy): domain Eukaryota; kingdom Viridiplantae; phylum Streptophyta; class Magnoliopsida; order Asterales; family Asteraceae; genus Arctium; species Arctium minus. The sequence goes on along the minus strand of OX941081.1, from coordinate 41,647,868 downwards.
GTCACTTCTGATTCTTGAGTCTCCTCATCTCTAGTGTCTTCTTCACTCTGACTTGGTTCAGTAAATGATTCCTTTTCACAGTCTTCATTTACTGTGGGTATGGGAAAAATCACAGATTTAGATATACTTTCTTGAACTTGTGTGATCTCTGATTCTCCACCATCTGTTCCTGTATACTCATTACTGAAACCAAAAGAGTTAGTTAGTGAATCAATGTCAAATAGCCACTGAGGTCCAGACCCAACAGGATTTGGTGTGTTCTCATTGCATTTGACATTGTCACTTTCTTCAATTATTCTAGAAGAAGAGTTAAAAACTCTGTAGGCCCTACTCTGAGATGAATATCCAACAAGAAATCCATCATCTGCTTTGCTATCAAACTTACCTAAGTGAGATTTGGTATTTAGAATTGTACAAGGACACCCAAAAGGTTTGAAGAAACCAATAAAAGGTTTTCTTTGATTTAAAAGCTCATATGGGGTCTTGTTCTTTTGCTTGACCACTAGAACTCTGTTTTGGACATAACAAGCAGTATTGACTGCTTCAGCCCAGAATGTAATTGGCAATTTTGAATCAGCCAACAGAGATCTAGCAGCCTCTATTAGTGTCCTATTTCTCCTTTCAGCAACACCATTCTGTTGAGGAGTCCTAGGAGCACTATATTGTCTCTCAATACCTTTTCCTTCACAAAAAGTGTTTAAATCATGATTTTTAAATTCAGTTCCATTATCTGATCTAATGACTTTTACTCTTTGATTAGTTTGGTTTTCAATTCTTAGAATAAAGGATTTGATAAGACCACTTGTTTCATCCTTAGTCCTTAGAAAATATACCCAAGTAAATCTGGAGTAATCATCAACAATAACCAAGCAGTACGATTTCTTGCCTATACTCATAACATTTGTAGGACCAAACAGATCCATATGCAATAACTGGAGACAAGAAGAAACAGAATTTAACTCTTTGGTCTTATGAGAAGTTTTGTGTTGTTTGCCTTTAAGACAAGCAACACAATGATCATCACATGAAAAGACTTTTGAAGGTAAACCTCTTACAAGGTTATTTTTAACAAGATTGTTCATAGTCTTGAAATTCATGTGACACATCCTTCTGTGCCAAAGGGAGGATTCATCTATAGAAGCTTTTGAAACAAGACAATTTAAAGATGAATCACTATCAACATTGTCCAAATCAAGACAGTAAACATTGTCCTTCCTTGGAGTTCTAAGTAGTATCATGCTTTCATCAACTACCTTGAACCCTGGAGCAAGAATCATACACTCAGTATTAGTAAATAATATACTATGTTGTTTGTCACAAACCTGTGATACACTTAACAGGTTGTACTTTAATTGATCAACATAGTAGACATCCTCAAATGTCATCTTACCTTTGGTGACATTACCTTTTCCACTTATCTTACCACCAGTAAGATTGTCTCCAAATGCAACATGTCCTCCATTAATTTGCTTGAAATCCTGAAGGCATGACATGTTGCCAGTCATGTGCCTAGAGCAACCACTATCAACATGCCATATGCTCTTTCCCTTGAGCTGTTGGTTGCCCTGCACATTAAATAAATCAATTAGTATGATTGGGGACCCAAGCCAAAGTGATCTTGGGTCTTCCTTTCTCATCAAAGTATTTACATTCCTTTTTAATGAGGTTTTTAAACTCAGAGCACTCTTTATTAGAGTACTTTGTCAATATGATTGGCTTAGCAGAATCAACACTGGAAGCAGTACTAACCTTAGAAGTACTAACAGAGTTAGCAGTACTAACAGGTGTAGCAGTACTAACAGGTTTAGCAGTACTAACCTTGTTAGCAGCATTAACATTGTTAGCAGCATTAACATTGTTAGCAGTAGTATTACTTCTAGCAGCACTATCATTGTCAGCAGCACTATTTGTGGTAGCAGTACTAACAGTTTTAGTGCTTTTAGGAATCCACATATTGACACTTTCTTTAACAGAATACTTTTTCTTCATATGACTTGTAGTTTTAACAGTTTTCTTAGCCACATGATTCTTTTCAATTTTCTTATAATTAAAGGGTTTTTGCATGGATCTTTGGAAATTCATTCTTTGGTTCATAGGATTGAAATAACAGAATTTTGCAAGATGATTCAATTTGCCACAGATAAAACAAGGTTTTGGTCTATTGATTTTACTCAGATCAACCCCTTGTTTATGTGCCCATTGATTATTCCAGTTTCTTTGATTTCCCCTCTTTTTGTTCTGTTTTTGGGGCTCATTCTTCTTACAAGCACACTGTTTGCAAGGACCTGGATTCACAACTGTGGTCTGTTTATAATGGACCTTACCAGACTTTTCCTCTGTCTTCTCTATGTTCTTGGATTTGATCCAAGCCCTTCCACAATCCTCATTGGTGATAATGTTGTTTTCTATAGAAATCTCACCACTCACCTTGTTCTCCTTACTCTTGCCAACCTCTTTCTCAGTCTTATCCTCAACAATTTCCTCATCTAAGGGATCTATTTCAGTGGCTCCCTCAGGCAAGTCCTTCCTATCTTTGGTGTCTAACAGGTCTGAAGTAGGAGGAATGTAATTGTTGTTATATGGTGGAGGTGTGGCATTATACCCAATTCCTCTTCTTAATTTATCATGAACCTGATTTTGCAGTAAGGAGTCCATTGCTTTAGAAGCATTGGAAAACTTTTCTACATCAAGCTTAACCTTGGTTAACTCCTCTTTCAGTTTTTCACTCTCCTCTTTAGATTTGGTCAGTTTAAGTTCTAAATCCTTTTTCTCCCACTGCCAGTAATTAGTGTCATATGAGTGTTGTAGTTCATTGGCTTGAAAACCTTTGATTTGATCTTCAAATCTCTCTACTATCCTCACATAGTCTTTTATATCCTTTTCTAGTCTCTTCAGGTCATCACTCATCTTCTGATTGTGATCCCTGTACCTTTTAACAATGTCTATGCAAGTTTTAGAGCAGAGATTAGAACTTACCTCAGATGGGAGATCAGATACTTTAGCCATAAGAGCTTGATTCTGAATAGCTTCTTCTGCTTGATCACTCCAATCAAACCCCATTCCTTGTTGAGAAACAAGGGCTTGAGCAGAGTTTCTGTTGTTATTGAAGCTTCCAGATTGAGCTTGTTGATGGTTGTTGTTGTGAGACATTCCACTTCTGCATTCTCTAGCAAAATGTCCCTTCAGATGGCATTTGTAGCATTCTACCTTTGATTTATCAAACCCTGCTCCATCTTCTCTTCTTTGTGAGAAGTTGTTTCTTCCAGTCCTCTTTATAAACTTCTTAACCCTCATGGAGAGCATGGCCATCTGCCATTTAATATCCATCTCTTCCAGATCATCAGGATGAAGTTGTTCTAAGTCATCATTGATCAGAGAAGAATTTCCATGATTAGAAAGAAGAGCTTCAAATACATAATCAGTGCCTTTATCTAAATTTGATCCATTAGCAGCATTAACTGATTCAGGGTTAGCAGTAGAATCAATTGATGCTGATAGGAGTGCAGCATTATGAACATATCCAGAAGGCTTCTTCTTTGCCTCCACCTCAGCTTCAAATACTCTAAGATCATTGTACAGATCATCAAGTTCTTTGTCTTCCAACTGATCATTCTGTCTGAATGACACAGTGTACATGGTCCATTCATCTCCAAGGGACCTTAAGAACTTTCTGTTCACATCATCTTGATCAATCTGTACTCCCATAGTAGCTAGTTCACCAATTAGTTTATTAAACCTGTCAAAAGTTTGAGTCATGGACTCATTCTTAGTTGAGATGAAGTTTTCATACTGTTGTTTTAAGATTGCCTTTTGATTTCTCTTGGTACTTTTAGTACCTGAGAATCTCTTCTCTAGAGCATTCCAGAGCATCTGTGCATCAGTACAATTGCAGAATTGGTGTTGATACTCATTTGGAATGGCCAAGAGCAGTGTGCTCAAGGCTTTCATCTCTGTCTGTCTTGATTTCCTGTCTGTATCTGTCTTTGGAGGAGTTCTTTTGCCATCTTCACCAATCTTTCCTCCATCAGATGGGCCATTCTCAATGATGTCCCACATAGAGTAATCTGTGAGGAGAATATATTGCTTGATTCTGATTTTCCACATGTCAAATTCATTGGATCTGAGCATTGGAACTTTTGAGACCAAAGTACTGCTTGATTCTGTAAGATTTTCCATGATGAATAACTGTTTCTGAGAGAATTTAGCTCTGATACCACTTGTCAGGATCGAATTCTTAACAAGAATTAATACTCAGAAACTAATATCAAAGAAGTTGCGGAAAAACACTTTGATATTTAATAAAACAGTAATCAAACACAGTATATAATTATCAAACAGTAAACTTGTATTGAATGCTTAAAGCTACAAGTTTACACACTCAACCTCAATATTGATGAACAGGCTCACCAATACGAATTCTACTTCTCTAGAATTAGGATCTATGCCTTGAGGTTGATTTCTCTCTTGAAAAACAATTATCAAAAATTATTTCTATCTATTCTAAACATTCTATACATATACTGATAAAAAGATAATTACAAAGAATAAACAAATCTTCAGTATATCTTCCATGTATATCTTCTAAGTATATCTTCAGTATATCCAGCTGTCGTACATTCCATCCGGATCTCTTTAGCAGCACTAATAATGCTCAGCAGCATTAACTTCATCTAGCAGCATTAACTGCAAGCAGTACTAACTACTAGCAGTACTAACTAGCTAAGCAGTACTAACTTTGTTCAAGCAGTACTAACTTTAACTAGCAGTAGTAATTCTACTAGCAATATTAATCTTCAACTTGTTCTGGCAGTAGTAACTACACTTGTACTAGCAGTAGTAACTACACTTAGTAGAATCTTCAGTTCCCAACAAGTGTATAAGGCTATGTGAAAAAATGGCTTATATCCTTTCCTATTATCAAAACAGTTTTCCTGATTGCTTCCCAAGTGGCTTAGTTTGGTTCTAGCATAAGTATTGAAAATGAATATGTACAAGTGAATTATTTGGGCTATGTTATGTGTACTGACCCAAAGGTAAACTATCACATAAATCAGCAAATTCCCAGACTCTAATGGACTAAAAAAAGAAAAATTACAAACTAAAAAACACTACATGGAGCTAAGGAAAAGAAATGGACCTTCCCTACTCAAATGAAGTAGGTCCTTCTGCTGCAGGGCCCTTGAGGAACTCATCCTGCAGCTTAGTCAGTGCTTGCAGGGTACTCTGGCAGATAGGTAGATGCCTCCACATGGTCGTTAGCCCAGACCTGGTCCATGAAATATGCTCTTTGCTTGTGCCACTTTCTGTATATGGCATTCACCTTCATCAACTCCTTTATCAGCTTTTCCTGTCTCCTCATCCTTCTCTTCACTACCAGCTCTCTTTCTTTAAACATCATCTCTAGCTCCTCTCTCTGCCTATCTCGCTTCTCATCCCAATACTCCTCCTGATCATCCAGCTTCTCCATAAGCTTCTTCTGATTGTCCTCCAAAATACTGATCATCATGGTGAATGCAGCTGCCTCCACCCAGCCAGATGCTGCAACACTGCCTGCAGTATGCACTGGTCTCAGCACATCACCCACATATCCATGTTTCTTCACTTGGTTCCTCATGATCCTGTCGATTGCTAGCTCGTCTATCATTGCTTTCTTCTCCACATACTCATCAGCCTCAAAGGTCCTCACCTTAGCCTTCTTTATCAAGGCATGGATTAGGGCAGGATGACACAATCCACCCATGGGCTTCTCATTACAACTTTTGATGCTCTTGTTTATCACTTGTCCAACATCAAATTTCTTCCCTGTCAAGATAGAGTAAAGTAGCACGCGCCTCTCAAATGGCAGACTGGTGTCATGGGAAGTAGGCATCAAGGTGTTCCTGATGAAATGGAACCACCCATTGGACTGTGGTGATAGGTTAACTGTTTCCAGTTTGCGGGCTTCTCCTTTGTTGCTCCAGTCTGCCCCTTCCTTTGTTATGGTTTCTAGCACTTTCTTGGCATCAGCTACACTACTCTCCTTGTTGAGTAATATTTTAACCGCAAGCGTATGGGTTGTGTAGCATACGGGTCGATCACAGGAAGCAGTGGTTTAAGTACTAATTCTGCTATAAATCATGAACTAGCTATGGGAACACAATTGATGGAGATTTTTCTAAACTAATGATTAATCTATAAATCAAAATACAAGTATAAAACGTAAATACATAAAAGGAACTTTAACTATTTATAACAAAAACTATGAAAATTATAGTAGAAGATTAATTACGACATGTATCGAACTAAGACATAAAGATGAGATGGAAGTGGTGACACCCAACAGTTATATCGAGGTAGAAGTTTATCTTTCTAAAAACATTTAAGACCCTCTTCCGAGGTGAAACAAACCTTCCTAGTTAAGCAGTTTGACTACTTCCATGACATCCGACTTAACTAGAAGCATTAAGATTTTGATAAAAACAATTTCTCCGATTCCTACTTTTATCTATTTCCATGCTAATTTTAGAATCGTTGGTTAATCGACCAAAAGTCAAATTCAAACTTCCGTTTATAATTTGATTAGTTGAATAAAGGTTATCGAATAGTCGGTCTCCGATCACAACCCAACTTCCGTTGGTGATGAACCGTAAAACCAACCTTCGATAATCATACCGTTTAACTTCGAGTTAACCAATTTCTCAATATAACTGTTGATTATCACCACACAATCTTATATGTGAAAAGAACTAAAAACGAATTTTATCGATTAAGAAAAAACTAAACAAAATATATAGAAATATTAGATACTAATATATGACAGAAAATATAGATGAAATCATCAAACAACATTTCTACATATAGATTAAAAACATAAAACAAGAAAGAGATACAATACTAGATTGAAGAACACAAATGCAGAAATCCGCCAAGAGAAGAGTAAACCATGAAGCAAACCCTCTAGAGAGAGTTTACTTCCGAACAAAACATTAGATGATGAAATAAGGAGAGGGGAGGCCTCTACTTATACTACTAAGATCACAAATATCCAAAATATCTAAACAAAAAATCTTAGAAATATCTAAACAAATATCTTAGAAATATCTAAACAAATATCTTAAAAATATCTAAACTTGAGTTGCAGAAAAATTGCATGAAGCAGAAAGGCTTCTGGATACTGCGCACGGGTCGTGCATTTTTTTGGCCTGTGATGCGCACGGGTCGTGCGCACCAACAGTGGGTCGAGATTTGACTTACTTCTTTTATAGCTCTTCTCCACTTTTCCACCTTTCCTCCTTTGTATTACTCGACATCCATTGTAACCGAACCGAGTGATATCAAATCAACCTAAAATTTGAATAAAGTCGTAAGTTTTCCGAATATGATCTGAACACGGAACGAACGATGGATGTAATGCGATTTAGGTTAAAAATGCATAATTTAAGCTAAAATAAAATGCAAAACATATTAGTTTAATTGAGAAAATAAGTACAAAATAACTAGCTAACAAAATCCCCTAAGCTAAACTCTTCCTTGTCGTCAAGGAAGCATGTTGTTCACTAAGATAAAAATGGGAGAAAATAACAAAGGAGACAAACTTTAAAAGCAACAAGATAAGCTAACCCTATTTCCAAAAGAGATAATCAACTATTTAAGTTCATTAATGTACAAACACAACCAATACCCGCATGTCAATCACTAAACATAAAAAATACAATTGTTCTACACAAAGGTTAACACTAACACATCACTTGAATTAATAAATCACACACACGACCTTAAGGGAATTTGTAAACATACCGTAATTACTAAGGGAGTGGGATAAGTGATCTTGCTGGATGGATACTCGCAGAATCCACTCAATTTCTCTCATGTGTATAAGGCAAGGTGTATACGCTCAAATAGCCTTCCTAACCAAGAATTTATTTCACTTTTGATGTTTTTGAAATGGTTCTCATATTCTAGAAGTTTCCACAAAACTACACAGACAGAGGACTTTTTAGGCTCAAAGGGGATTTTTGGGTTAAAAGGAAAGTCTTGGGTTGGATGGTGTCTTTACACATTCAACTTTATCCTTTTGCCTTTCTTTTGATCTTGGCTTATCTTGGTAATAAACATAGCCTTAAGGGCTAATCTGATTCAAGATTCTTTCGGTTCCCTTTTATAAACCTCTTCTACTGTATTTCCCCCAAGCTATCTTCTTTTGTATTAATAATTTTTTTTTAGATTTGTGGCGAAGGGGATGATAAGGGGTGCTCTTGGTGAGTTCAAAGAAAAGAAAAGACGGCCTCAATGTAGATTCATAGTTATTCTAAACGAGAATCAAGTCAAAAACCTAGAGCTACGTTTTGGTGGAAGGTACCTCACAAGAAAGAATATATTGGGATTGATTATAGATGATTCAATCCAAAATGGCCCAAATTCTCACTGGGTGGGTCCATCCAAGCAGTCACATATGTAATGTAGGGGGATTACGGCATATGGACTAATCCTAAAGGTTACATGCGGTGATGTAGTGAGAAGTGCGTGTAAGTATCTTCCTAATAGTGAAACAATGCTTTCTATACAGTTTAGATCTTAACTAGAAATGAATGGGGTGATGTACAAGCAATGAACCTAAATGTTTATTATACCAAGTGTGAACAGGTTATTTATATCTTTGAAGCTAAAAAGGTTTATCCACATAAAATATTTTTGAATTTTTATTTTTAGATACTAAGAAACAAGAAACAAAAATGCATGAAGATAGAATGACACCCCCCCCCAAGCTAGAATTAAGCATTGTCCTCAATGCTTAGAGGGATGTCGCGACGTTCAAGGCCATGGGTCATTTCGGCGGTCCGTAAAATGGTTTTGGCCAATATGCCAATCGTACATGTGTTCCATCATCCGCCGCATATGCCGATTATGTTCTTTAATGGCATCTAATCGGCTAAGGATTTGGTCATGAGGAGGTTCGGGCTGGTAAACTTGTGGGGCAGGAGGCTGCACAGGTTCTTGTTGGACGGGAAAAGACCAATCCGTGTGGCGAGACACTTCCGTTCTATTTTCGTCGGGTAGTGTACAAAGTGGCTCGCGGTGCCTATCATGCAACCAAGTGAAATGGCCCTCCCTCTCAATCCTAAGCATGTTCATCCGCTCCATTGAATCTAGATCTAATCGGACTAATCCCTCGATCTTAGGAGTATTGTCGGGAATGTTGATTGACAGACAAGACTTTGAAATCAACCAAGTGATTACTCCGCCGCAAAAAAATGTCTCCCGACTTTTGCTCACTAATTCTGACCAGCCGTCTAACAAGCCAAGCGGCTCCATTAATGGGAATAACTGGCGGGTCATGGTCAGGGTTCGCTGGATGCTTTGTCATAGCCCATAGAAAATAAAGCTCCTCGAGTGTTACAGTTCCTGTTTCTAGGCGAGAAAAAATAACACAAGCGATAATCTTGTGGGTTATTCGAAGACATGGATGACGTATAGAAGAAGATTTGGCAGTACGTGCCTCCCATGTTGGTTCGTTGGTAATAAGCATCCAGAATCCTAGGGCATTGAAGTCCGGGTGATGGGCATCGTCGGGTCCTAGTGTTCTATCACTATCAAACTCAAACGCCTCATTGATTTGGTCAAAATTTAGGTGGCGTTCTTGATTAAAAATTCGAAAAGTGATGGTATCCCGTGTTGGATTCCTAAGGGTGCTTAGGAATTCTAGGGTGATCCTAGGAAATGTATCTGCCCTCTGTAAAAGGATTTTTGCTAATCCAATATGTTGGGAACTGAAGATGTGACTAAGTCATTAATGCTGCCAGTTCAGAGTTAGTACTGCCAGATGATCTTAAAGTTAATACTGCTAGGTATTACTACTTCTAGTAGAATTAATACTGCTAGTCAAAGTTAGTGCTGCTTGAACAAAGTTAGTACTGCTTAGCTAGTTAGTACTGCTAGTGGTTAGTGCTGCTTAATAGTTAATGCTGCCAAGACTCAGTTAATGCTTCCAAGGTGATCAAGGTGATTAATGCTGCTTCTAAGATAATGAGAAGATAATGCTGAAGAGATAGCGTCTGAAGATAAACATGGAAAGCTTGAAGATAATTATGAAGATTATTTTGAAGATCTTTTTAAGTTTTGTAATTATCTTTAATTTCAATATATGTATAGAATCGTTTAGAATAAGATGTAATTCTGTGTGTTTTTGTTCTAGAGAGAAAATCAACCTCAAGGCATAGTTCCTAATTCTAGAGAAGTAGAATTCGTCTTGAAAGAGTCTGTTCTTCAAGATTGAGGTTGTGAATGAAAAGCTTGTAACTTGAATCATTAAATAAAGTTTACAAGTTGATTGTGATTCACTGTTTCATTGTTTTTCTGCTTATTGAATATTAAAGTGCTATTCCGCAGTTTCTTTAATATTGTTTCTGAGTATTCATAATTCTTGTTGAGAATTCGATCCTGACAAGTGGTATCAGAGCCTGTTCTCTCTGAAACATTCATTCATTCATCATGGAAAACTTTGCAGAATCAAACAGTACTCTTGTCTCTAAGGTTCCAATGCTCAAACCCAATGAGTTTGACATGTGGAAGATCAGAATCAGGCAATACATTCTCCTCACTGACTACTCAATGTGGGATGTCATTGAGAATGGCCCCTCTACTGAAGGTCAAATTGGACAAGATGGGAAAAGATCTCCACCAAAGACAGATGGTGAGAGGAAGATCCGGCAGACAGAGATGAAAGCCTTGAGCACTCTGCTCTTGGCCATCCCCAATGAATATCAGCATCAATTCTGCAACTGCACTGATGCTCAGATTCTCTGGAATGCTCTAGAGAAAAGATTTGCTGGAACTAAGAGCACCAAAAGAAATCAAAGGGATGTTCTGAAGCAGCAGTATGAGAACTTCACTTCTTCAAAGAATGAATCTATGACTCAAACTTTTGACAGGTTCAACAAGCTTATTGGTGAACTGGCTACTGTTGGAGTGAAGATGGAGAAAGATGATATCAACAGGAAGTTCCTCAGATCTCTTGGGGATGAACGGACTATGTACACTGTCTCATATAGACAGGGTGACAATCTGGAAGAGAAGGAACTAGATGATCTGTATAATGATTTAAGAGTTTTTGAATCAGAAGTAGAAGCCAAGAAGAAGCCCACTGGGTATATTCATAATGCAACACTTCTATCAGCATCTGCTGATACTACTGCCAACCCTGAAGCAGTTAGTGCTGCTAGTGGAGTGAATTCAGAAAAAGGCACTGAAACTGTCTTTGAAGCCTTTTTGTCAAGTCATAGCAATAACTCCTTGATTAATGATGATCTGGAACAAATTCACCCTGATGATTTGGAGGAGATGGACATTAAATGGCAGATGGCCATGTTATCTATGAGGGTGAAAAAGTTTATTAAAAGAACTGGGAGAAACAACTTCTCTCAAAGAAGAGAAGATGGAGCTGGTTTTGACAAGACAAAGGTGGAATGCTATAAGTGCCACATGAAAGGACACTTTGCTAGAGAGTGCAGAAGTGGTGTGCCAAATAACAACCACCAACAAGCTCAGAATGGAGACTACAATCAAAACAAGAACTCTGCTCAAGCCCTTGTTTCTCAACAAGGAATGGGGTTTGACTGGAGTGACCAAGCTGAGGAAGCCATTCAGAATCAAGCTCTTATGGCAGAGGTGTCTGATCTCCCCTCTGAGGTAATTTCTAAACTTTGTACTCAATCTTGCATAGACACTGTCAAAAGGTACAGGGATCACAACCAAAACATGTGTGATGACCTCAAAAGATTAGAAAAGGACAGAAGAGATTATGTGTTGATAGTTGAGAGGTTTGAAGATCAAATCAAAGGCTTCCAAGCCAATGAACTTCAACATTCTTATGACACAAACTACTGGAAGTGGGAAAAGAATGAGTTAGAGACCAAACTGTCTAAGTCAAAAGAAGAGAATAATAAGTTGAAAGAAGAACTAGCTAAGGTTAAGCTTGATATAGAAAAGTTTTCATATGCTTCAAAAGCAATGGATTCTCTTCTAAAGTCTCAGATTCATGATAAGATGAAGCCTGGTGTTGGCTACAACAACACACCCCCTCCTTACAACAACAATTACATCCCTCCTACATCAGACTTGTTAGAGAACAAGGAGAAAAAGAACTTGTCTGAGGAAGCATTTAAGATAGATCCTTTGGATGAGGTGGTTGTTGAGGATATGACTAAGAATGAAGCCAGTGAGAATAAGAACAATGCTGTGAGTAAAGAGATACCCTTAGAAAACAACATCATCACCAATGAGGGATGTGGAAAAATCTGGGTCAAGTCTAAAGAGATAGAGAAGACCAAAGGAAAGGCTAACAAGGTCCATTACAAACAGACCACTATTGTGAATCCTGGCCCTTGTACACAGTGTGCTTGCAATAAAACTGAGAGCCTAAATTCTGGTACAAAGAGAGGTAATCAAAGAAACTGGAATAATCAATGGGCTCAGAAACAAGAAGTTGATCTGAGTAAAATAATCAGACCAAAACCTTGTTTCATATGTGGCAAGTTGAATCATTTGGCTAAGTACTGTTTCTTTAACCCTATTAACCAAAGGATGAACTTTCAAAGATTTGTGCAAAAACCTGTTGGTTATAGGAAGGTTGGAAAGAAACATGTAGCTAAGAAATTTGTTGACACCAAAGGCCAAATAAAGAAAAAGGTTTTAAAAGAGAGTATTAAAATGTGGGTGCCTAGAAGCACTAAAACTGTTAGTACTGCTACATCAAATAGTACTGCTGACAGGGATAGTGCTGCCAGAAGTAATACTGCTGCTACCAGTGTTAGTACTGCTGAGAATATTAATGCTTCTAACACTGTTAGTACTTCTTCAAAGGTTACTACTGCTAACACAGTTACTGCTGCTGACACAGTTACTACTTCTAACAAGGTTAGTACTGCTAAGCATGCAAGTGCTGCTAATGCAGTTAGTTCTTCTAAAACCAGTACTGCTTCTAGCAAATGTACAGCCAAACCCATTATTGTGACAAAGTACTCCAGCAATGAGGAGTCAATGTTTAAAAATCTTGTCAAGAAGGAATGCAAATATTTTGATGAAAAAGGGGTACCCAAGACCACTTTGGCTTGGGTTCCTAATCAATACTAACTGATTTATCTTATGTGAAGGGCAACCAACAGCTCAAGGGGAAGAGCATTTGGCATGTGGATAGTGGTTGCTCTAGGCACATGACAGGCAACATGTCATGCCTTCAGGATTTCAAGCATATCAATGGAGGACATGTTGCATTTGGAGACAATCTTGCAGGTGGAAAAATAAGTGGAAAAGGTAATGTCACAAAAGGTAAGATGACATTTGAGGATGTCTACTATGTTGATCAGTTAAAGTACAACCTGTTAAGTGTATCACAGGTTTGTGACAAACAACATAGTATATTATTTACCAATACTGAATGTATGATCCTTGCTCCAGGATTCAAAGTAGTTGATGAAAGCATGATACTACTTAGAACTCCAAGAAAGGACAATGTTTACTGTCTAGACATGGACAATGTTTCAAGTGATTCATCCCTGAACTGTCTTGTTTCAAAAGCTTCTGTGGATGAATCCTCTCTTTGGCACAGAAGGATGTGTCACATGAACTTCAAGACAATGAACAAACTTGTTAAAAACAACCTTGTAAGAGGTTTACCATCAAAAGTCTTTTCATGTGATGATCATTGTGTTGCTTGTCTTAAAGGCAAACAGCACAAAACTTCTCATAAGACCAAAGAGTTAAATACAATTTCTTCTTGTCTCCAGTTATTACATATGGATCTGTTTGGTCCTACAAATGTGATGAGCATAGGGAAGAAATCATATTGCCTAGTTATTGTTGATGATTACTCTAGATTTACTTGGGTATATTTTCTAAGGACTAAGGATGAGACAAGTGGACTGATCAAATCCTTTATTCTAAGAATTGAAAACCAAACTAATCAGAAAGTAAAAGTCATTAGATCAGACAATGGAACTGAATTTAAAAATCTTGATCTAAACACCTTTTGTGAAGAGAAAGGCATTGAGAGACAATATAGTGCTCCTAGGACTCCGCAACAAAATGGAGTTGCTGAGAGAAAGAATAGGACACTAATTGAGGCTGCTAGATCTCTGTTAGCTGATTCAAAATTTCCAATTACTTTTTGGGCTGAAGCAGTTAATACTGCCTGTTATGTCCAAAACAGAGTTCTAGTGATTAAGCCAAAGAACAAGACACCTTATGAGCTCTTAAATAAAAGAAAACCCTTTATTGGATTTTTTAAACCATTTGGGTGTCCTTGTATAATTCTCAATACCAAATCTCACTTAGGAAAGTTTGATAGCAAGGCAGATGATGGATTTCTTGTGGGTTACTCATCTCAAAGTAAGGCCTACAGAGTTATTAATTCTTCTTCTAGAATAATTGAGGAAAGTGACAATGTCAAATGCAATGAGAACACACCAAATCCTATCGGGTCTGGTCCTAAGTGGCTGTTTGACATTGATTCACTAACTAACTCTTTTGGTTTCAGTAGTGATGATTATGCAGGTTCAGGTAATGGAGGATCAGGGACTACACAAGTTCAAGAAAACATACCTCAGTCTGTGATTTTTCCCATACCTACAGTGGCTCCTGTTGAAGACTGTGAAAAGGAGCCATCTACTGAACCAAATCAGAGTGAAGAAGAAACAAGAGATGAGGAGAGTCAAGAAAATACAGAACCAGAAGTAGCTGCTGAAATCACTTCAGTTGAGTTGAATGACACTAATCTAGAGGTGGGACTTAATGAAGAACCTAGTCATCAAACAAGAACACAAAAGAATCATCTTCCTCAGCTGGTAATAGGAGATATCTCCTCTCCTATGATGACTAGAAATCAAAGCAGGCTGCAAGATATGCAAGACCAACAGCATACAGTGCTTTCTTGCTTTCTATCCCAGCTTGAGCCTAAGAAGGCTCATGATGCTATGAAAGATTCCAGTTGGATAGAAGCCATGCAAGAAGAGCTGCTACAGTTCAAGCTGCAAGATGTTTGGGATCTGGTAGACCTTCCTAAAGGTCAAAGAACAATAGGTACAAAATGGGTCTTCAGGAATAAGAGAGATGAGAGAGGAATAGTAGTAAAGAACAAAGCAAGGTTGGTGGCACAAGGGTATACACAAGAAGAAGGAATAGATTATGAAGAAGTATTTGCACCAGTGGCTAGGATAAAAGCAATCAGATTGTTTCTGGCCTATGCTTCTTATATGAAGTTCAAAGTCTATCAAATGGATGTTAAAAGTGCATTTCTATATGGCTCAATTGAAGAAGAAGTTTATGTCTGTCAACCACCAGGGTTTGAAAACCCAAGCTATCCAGACAGAGTATACAAACTGAAGAAGGCACTTTATGGACTGCATCAAGCACCAAGAGCATGGTATGACACTCTGTCATCCTATCTCTTGGAAAATGGCTTTGAAAGAGGAGTAATTGATAAAACTCTATTCATCAAGAGAAAGAAGAAGGACATCTTGCTGGTCCAAATCTATGTGGATGATATCATCTTTGGATCCACAAGAGACAATATGTGCAAGGAGTTTGAGGATCTAATGCAAAAAAGGTTCAAAATGAGTTCTATGGGGGAACTTACTTTCTTTCTTGGACTCCAAGTCCAACAGAAGTCAGATGGTATTTTTATTTGTCAGTCCAAGTATGTGCAGGACATTCTAACCAAGTTTGGTTTCTCAGACTCAAAGCCTGCCAACACACCTATGGAGACACACAAGCAGATCACAGCAGATCTTGAGGGGGAGGATATAGATGTTCATCACTATAGATCCATGATTGGCTCTCTCATGTATCTTACAGCCTCTAGGCCAGATATAATGTTTCCAGTTTGTGTGTGTGCAAGATTTCAAGTTAGGCCAAAGCAATCACACTATCAAGCTGTTAAGAGGATATTCAGATATCTCAAAGGGCAACCTAGATTGGGACTTTGGTATCCTCATGACTCATCATTTGACCTACTTGCATACTCAGACAGTGACTTAGGTGGAGCAAACTTGGACAGAAAATCTACTTCTGGAGGATGCCAGTTCTTTGGTGCAAGACTAGTATCATGGCAGTGCAAGAAACAAACCACAGTGTCCACATCTACAACAGAAGCAGAGTACATAGCAGCTGCAAGTTGCTGTTCTCAAGTCTTATGGATTCAGAATCAAATGCTGGACTATGGGGTAACCTTTCTACACACTCCAATCTTTATTGATAATAGCAGTGCTATTAGCATTGTTAATAACCCTGTCAAGCACTCAAAGACAAAGCACATTGAGATCAGGTATCACTTTATAAGAGACTACAATGAAAAGAAGCTTATTCAAGTTGTAAAAGTTCATACTGATAACCAGTTTGCTGATCTATTCACCAAAGTCTTTGATGTGGGTAGATTCACTTTCTTGGTAACAAGTGTGGGAATGATCAACTCTGAATAAGATCCTACTTAAAAAGTGGTTCAATACCTGTATATTGGTTATTCTTGGTGTTACTAATGTTCTTTCTCAGGAAATGTAGAGCAGTACTCAGTTCATCACAAGCTTAAAAGTGTAAGTATGGTTAATACTGCCAGTACAGTTTTAGTACTGCCAGTACAATTTTTAACTACTGCCAGTGCACAGTTAATACTGCTAGTTAGTTAATACTGCTAGTAGTTAATACTGCTCTCAGTTAATACTGCTAGTTAGTTAATACTGCAAGTAGTTAATACTGCTCTCAGTTAATACTGCTAGTTAGTTAATACTGCTAGTAATTAATACTGCTCTCAGTTAATACTGCTAGTTAGTTAATACTGCTAGTGGTTAATACTGCTCTCAGTTAATACTGCTAGTTAGTTAATACTGCTAGTGGTTAATACTCCTCTCAGTTAATACTGCTCACTGTTAATACTGCTTTCACTATCTTTTTAAGGTTAATACTACTTATAATCCAAAAGCTATAAATACCCTTTCCCCGCCTAAAAGATCATAACGACTCTTTGTCTACTGTTCATCTTCTCTCTCACTCTTTTCTCTCAAGTGTCCAGTGCTCGCTAGGAAAGAATCCTTGCGTACAGATGGCTTTAATGGCGTTTATTGATGAGCACAACGAGATAGCCATGCTCCAAAATCCAAAACAAGCCGAAGGTTTTCACCAGATAGTCGATTTCCTGAAGTCAAGCCACATCGCTCATGCTCTCACTGTGTCTCCTACCATCTTCATCGAGCACCAAAGGCAATTATGGGCCAACGCCACTACTAGCACTGAAATTGGATTGCAGTGCATCAAAACAAGGGTTTGTGACAAACCCTTGACAGTTACTGAGGAGACCATTCGTATCTGTCTACGTCTAGACGATGCTTCAGGTATATCTTCTATTCCAAATGAGGATTTGTTTTCAAACCTCACCAGGATGGGGTATGAAGGCCAATTGGGGATTTTCAAGTTTTTCAAAGCTCAATTTACACCCCAATGGAGGTTCTTTGTTCATACCCTGATGCACTGTATTTCTAAGAAAACTACTGGCTGGAGCCAATTTAGCAGTCCCATTGCCTATGCTTTGGTATGTTTATCTACTGCTAGAAAATATAATTTTTCACTGATGATCTTCAATGATCTTGTCTCAAACCTGGACAACAAGAAGAGTTTCTTCATGTATCCCAGGTTTGTACAGGCAGTTATAACCAACGAATTGACGGATATACCTCACTTTGATGGGGTATATGTACCTAAACCCCCTAAAGGCAAGGTCTTCTCAAACATGAGAAGATCTGCTAGGGACTCGGAAGGAGTTGACACCCCATTATTCTCAACAATGATGGTGGTGTCCCAACCACAAGAAGGTATGGCCTCAGGGTCAAGGCCCTCATTAGACCAACCCACTGAGAGCCAATCCCAACCTTCCCTCTCTCACATTTTTCCTTAGTCCTTTGCTGCTAAACCCACTCCTCAAATTTCCAAGACTTATGCCAAGAGAAAGGTACACAAGGCTCCTTCCCTTGTTGTACCTACTATTAACCAAGAGCCTCAAAGCCCTCTATTGGAGCATTCTCCAATAGAGAATATCCAAAGGGAATTCAATAAGGTGTCTCCCAACCCTGAGGAGGTGCTCTCTAAGGAGATGGATGAGCATATGGGTGAGAAGGCTGCCACTACTTCTGCTAGCACAGAGAAGGACAGTGGTAACTTCTCTAAGACCTTCCCCATGGCAACTTTGGCTGAGAAATCAACCAAAGGACCCCAGTGCCAAGAAACCAAGGGGGTAGTTGATGCTTCTTCTAGGTAGAAGGTCACTACTACAAGATCCAAGGATCCCTCAAGGATGGGCAAAACATCCAAAAAGGGTGAGGATAGAACTGAAACTGATGAATTGATGGAAAAAGATTCCAATGATCCTTCAAGGGTGGGTAAAACACCTAAAGAAGGTGAGGATAGCTATACTTACTTAGAATTGATGGAAACAATGGCCAACATCAATGTTGATGTGGTTAATCAAGGAAAGGAAATCAAAGCCTTGCAGCAAGTGGTCATCTCCCAACAACAACAGATTTCAAAACTTAAGCAACTGGTGGGAAAGCTCAATGCCAAGAAAAGAAGAAAACAATTTGTACTAAGAAGGAGGAACCCAGTGCCTAATGCTCCCAAAAAGGGGGAGACAGAAGCTGATGTCAATAGGGAAGATGCCAAAGCTAAGGGGGAGCAAGAGAAAGTTGAGTTTGAGGGGGAGAAAATATCTGCAGAAAATATTGTACAAGAAGCAGTAACAGAATCAACAGCAGCAGAAAGCATTAATACTGCCAGTTCAAGCAAAGAAGCAGCAGAAATGGTTAATACTGTTGCTCTGAAAGAAGCAGCAGAAACAGTAAAAGAGGTCCTTACAGAGCTGGAGATTGCAGAAACACTCATCAAAGCCAAACATGATACTCCCAAGGTCACCTCAAAGGCCAAAGGAGTTGTCATAAAAGAAAGAGTTGATGCAGCAAAGAACTTTAGCACTGAGAAGGTGATGGGTAAAGAGAAAGGTAAGGCAAAGCTAGTTGAATCTGATAAACCAATGAAAAAGCAGAAGCTGATTGAATCAGATGAAGCTCTAGCTAGGAAGATACAGGCTGAACTTGAAGAAGCTAAAACTGTGCAAGTGGAAAAAGATAGAGAGATAGCAAAAGCAATGGTTGTAGAGCTAAATAAAGCCTATCAACAAAGCCTAGCAACAGAACAAGCCAAGCAGAAAGCCACATCTTTGAGGAAGTCTGGAAAGATCAAAATGGCTGCAAAGAAAAGACAACCTTCAAAGACATACCTGGGTGCTCAAGAGAGGAAGAAAATGATTACTTTCCTCAAGGGTGCTGTAGGTGTCAAAGTGGAAATGTTCTCAAACATGTCTTTTGAGCAACTTAAAGGGTTATATGATGCAGAAATGATCAAGCTTCAAGGGGATGAAGTTGCAAGGGTTGAAATGGAGAAAAGAATGAAAGAGAGCAATGATTTCTTACAAAAACCATTCCCTGATGAACAAGAAACTCCAAAGAAGGAAGCCACTATTAGTGAAAGTCTAAGGACTTTAAAAAGGACAAAGATGATGGCTAGGAGAAAGATGATCAAGAAGCCTAGAATAACAGAAGGAGAGGATGAAAAGGTTGCTGAAGAAGAAGGGGAACCTGAGTCATCTGAAAAGAAAGAACCTTCAAGTACTGATGATTTAAAGATGTACATGGTAGTGATGGACAAAGTGCCTGAACCAATTTCAGCAGAACCTGTTGGTGTAAAGCCTCCTGAAGTTATTCACTGGGATACATTGACAGTGGATGGAAAGGAGTATATCAGGATCAAGAGGAAGGATGATAAGTGTGAGGTATTCAACACTTGGGCCAAGATTGTCAGAACATGCTCAAGATCTGATATAGAAGAAATGTTTGAAATAGGGATGAAGGTGTATGCAGATTAGTTAAAAGCTCCAGGGATGTCAATTACAAAACTAGTGATGGAGTATCTGTATATGATGTTCAAACCTGAAGAAGTGGAGCATATCATAAGAAATGTGTTTCAAGCAGTCACAAATTGAACTCTATATGAAACTAGTGGAGTATATGTAGTGACTTTGGATAGAAATCACATAGAATACTTTCTAGTCGATAGAGTATACAACCACAGCAGACTGAATCTTCATGCTATGTTGAAGAAGAAGCTTGGATGTGTTGAAAATTCAGAAATGGCCAAGTATCTAATTCAGAGAATGATCAATCAAAGTTTGGGGCTAAAAGTTGATACAGGGATCTGAAGAATGGTATTTTAGGAGCATCTGAAGAACTTGACTTCTCTTTCTAAAAGTCAAGTTAGGGGGAGATTGTTGGGAACTGAAGATGTGACTAAGTCATTAATGCTGCCAGTTCAGAGTTAGTACTGCCAGATGATCTTAAAGTTAATACTGCTAGGTATTACTACTTCTAGTAGAATTAATACTGCTAGTCAAAGTTAGTGTTGCTTGAACAAAGTTAGTACTGCTTAGCTAGTTAGTACTGCTAGTGGTTAGTGTTGCTTAATAGTTAATGCTGCCAAGACTCAGTTAATGCTTCCAAGGTGATCAAGGTGATTAATGTTGCTTCTAAGATAATGAGAAGATAATGCTGAAGAGATAGCGTCTGAAGATAAACATGGAAAGCTTGAAGATAATTATGAAGATTATTTTGAAGATCTTTTTAAGTTTTGTAGTTATCTTTAATTTCAATATATGTATAGAATCGTTTAGAATAAGATGTAATTCTGTGTGTTTTTGTTCTAGAGAGAAAATCAACCTCAAGGCATAGTTCCTAATTCTAGAGAAGTAGAATTCGTCTTGAAAGAGCCTGTTCTTCAAGATTAAGGTTGTGAATGAAAAGCTTGTAACTTGAATCATGAAATAAAGTTTACAAGTTGATTGTGATTCACTGTTTCATTGTTTTTCTGCTTATTGAATATTAAAGTACTATTCCGCAGTTTCTTTAATATTGTTTCTGAGTATTCATAATTCTTGTTGAGAATTTGATCCTGACACAATAGTTTTTTAGAAGTTGTAATACACCCCTGGCGACTCCTAAAGCGACTAAGTCGTTGCATTTAGGGAATCTCGTTGTTGAGATAGTCCTTTTTGCCAAGTCTTTGAACCTAGCTTTGTCACTAGAGTTGTTCAATATGATGCCCAAGCTAGAGGGTGTAGGCGGATTTGCATTTCTAGTCGATGCCTGTGGCTCAGAAGAGTCACCTCGGGCCCTCTTTGACCTACTGGATGATGCCATTTTAACGGGATGCACACGTACGATTGACAAAATTTAAACAAAAACCAAGCCTATGTCTGTCCCAACAAACTTGACAGCCCAATCTAAACTAAAACATAAGAAAAATAACAATGCACACAAAAATAAAGAAATGAACGAAGTTACCGCCTTTAAAGATGAAGATTTTCAGACTTGAAAACGGTAAATGCTCCAATCCTTTTTCTACAAATGCAACCTGAAAAGAGAGATTACACCAAACAAACCAAAATCCCATTTTTTTTTTAGGTTTCATTTGGGTGAAATTGAAACAAAACTGGTGAAAGGAAGAAAAATAGGAGAGGGTTAGAGGAAAAGAGAGTAAAATAGAAGAAGGAAACAAGAAAATTTGGGTTTAGAAGTTGATTTTCGGTGGGTGTGGTGTGGAGGATGATTTTTGAGGGTTTGAGTAAAAATGGAGGTTTTATGGTGAAATGGTGGAGAAGATGATGAAGTTTTTGAAGAAAAGATGGTGTTTTTGAGAAGAAATTGGGTTTTGATGTAGGATTTGTGTGTGATTTGGAGAGAAAAAGAAAATGGGTTTTAGGGTTCTTGGGAGAGAAATCGTGGGGGAGAAGGAGTAAAACGCACTCTACTGAACTCTCTGACCCGGCGCACGGGTCGTGCGCCCTTAAACCTTATACAACGCACGGGTCGTGCGCATCAAACAAAAACCAAAACAACACACACGCACGGGTCATGCGTTTCTCTTCTTTGCCCAGTGCACGGGTCGTGCACATCAAACAGTGAATTTTTTTTTATTTTTTTTATGTAATTAAACAATATATATATATATATATATACACATGCTCGTTTTTCGTCCTAAGGTTTTACGGAAGAAACGAACGAGCGCCATTCTCGTCACCGCGCTATGATGGGTTATGCAAACATCCATCAAAGATTTGGGTTGCGGAATTTCTGCCATTCTTTCTTGTCTTAATCTCCTTCTCCTTTCAGCGTTTCGTTTACGTGTCGTCGTTCGTTTACGTGCCGTCACTCGTCAGCGCTGCGCGATCTCCGTTTCATGCACGAGAAGTACTAAACTCAAGGAGAAATCCGAGATTAAACAGGGTAAGAAGATATTTAAAAAAAGTAAACCATGAAAAATAGAATAGATAGAAACATAGTCTAGTTAATTTATAGCTAAATCCATATTAAACCGATTGCTCCCCGGCAACGGCGCCAAAAACTTGTTGAGTAATATTTTAACCGCAAGCGTACGGGTTGTGTAGCATACGGGTCGATCACAGGGAGCAGTGGTTTAAGTACTAATTCTGCTATAAATCATGAACTAGCTATGGGAACACAATTGATGGAGATTTTTCTAAACTAATGATTAATCTATAAATCAAAATACAAGTATAAAACATAAATACATAAAAGGGACTTTAACTATTTATAACAAAAACTATGAAAATTATAGTAGAAGATTAATTACGACATGTATCGAAATAAGACATAAAGATGAGATGGAAGTGGTGACACCCAACAGTTATATCGAGGTAGAGGTTTATCTTTCTAAAAACATTTAAGACCCTCTTCCGAGGTGAAACAAACCTTCCTAGTTAAGCAGTTTGACTACTTCCGTGACATCCGACTTAACTAGAAGCATTAAGATTTTGATAAAACAATTTCTCCGATTCCTACTTTTATCTATTTCCATGATAATTTTAGAATCGTTGGTTAATCGACCAAAAGTCAAATTCAAACTTCCGTTTATAATTTGATTAGTTGAATAAAGGTTATCGAATAGTCGGTCTCCGATCACAACTCAACTTCCGTTGGTGATGAACCGTAAAACCAACCTTCGATAATCATACCGTTTAACTTCGAGTTAACCAATTTCTCAATATAACTGCTGATTATCACCACACAATCTTATATGTGAAAAGAACTAAAAACGACTTTTATCGATTAAGAAAAACTAAACAAAATATATAGAAATATTAGATACTAATATATGACAGAAAATATAGATGAAATCATCAAACAACATTTCTACATATAGATTAAAAACATAAAACAAGAAAGAGATACAATACTAGATTGAAGAACACAAATGCAGAAATCCTCCAAGAGAAGAGTAAACCATGAAGTTAACCCTCTAGAGAGAGTTTACTTCCGAACAAAACATTAGATGATGAAATAAGGAGAGGGGAGGCCTCTACTTATACTACTAAGATCACAAATATCCAAAATATCTAAACAAAAAATCTTAGAAATATTTAAACAAATATCTTAAAAATATCTAAACTTGAGTTTCAGAAAAATTGCATGAAGCAGAAAGGCTTCTGGATACTGCGCACGGGTCGTGCGTTTTTTTGGCCTGTGATGCGCACGGGTCGTGCGCACCAACAGTGGGTCGAGATTTGACTTGCTTCTTTTATAGCTCTTCTCCACTTTTCCACCTTGCCTCCTTTGCATTACTCGGCATCCCTTGTAACCGAACCGAGTGATATCAAATCAACCTAAAATTTGAATAAAGTCATAAGTTTTCCGAATATGATCTGAACACGGAACGAACGATGGATGTAATGCGATTTAGGCTAAAAATGCATAATTTAAGCTAAAATAAAATGCAAAACATATTAGATTAATTGAGAAAATAAGTACAAAATAACTAGCCAACAAAACCTCGTTACGTAAGAACCACCCATTGGACTGTGGTGATAGGTTAACTGTTTCCAGTTTACGGGCTTCTCCTTTGTTGCTCCAGTCTGCCCCTTCCTTTGCTATGGTTTCTAGCGCTTTCTTGGCATCATCTACACTGCTCTCCTCATAAACTTGTTGTAAACAGAAGCTTGTGGTGGTACAAGGCCAAACATGCTGTTTATGGCCTCCGTTGAGTAGCAAACATCCATGCCTCTAACAGTAACTATCTCATCTGGTATGACTGCAGGTTCTGCATAGAACTCTCTAACCTAGTCTATGTTGTGCTTTGGTGGTATTTTGCACAAAAGCTCCCATCCCATAGCTTCAATGGCTTCCTAGACAAAGGGATACTCAGAAATGATTCTGGGACTGAATCCCTTGTCTTGAAGCCCATATCTTATCTTGAACTACTCATAATTGTTCACAGCCTCCTTGCATAAAAACCTAGTGACTCTTTCTTCATAATCCTCCTCAACATCATCCTTTGGCTCTACCATCTTTCGTTTTCCCTTCTCTTCCCTAGTAGAATTCTTGGCTATTTTTCTCCCTTGCCCAATGCCCTTGGCTTTCTCTTTTGGCTTTGCCTTGGACTTAGGCTCCTTGGCTTTCTCATCCTTCTTGCTTTTATTCTCAATAGCCTTCTCCACTATCTCTTTCTCACTTTCCTTTTCCCTTTGCTCACTGATCCATTCATCAACCTCCTCCTCAATGTTGTCTTCCTCATCTCTAGCAATCTCCATCTCTTCCATCAGTTGATCTTCATCACTCTTAGCATCATTGTCTTCATCTTCTGAGTTCTCTAGAGTCCTCAGTAGTTCATCTATATGGAATCATTTCCCACACTTCCCTGTACTGCAGAGGATTGTTTAGGGATGGTCACTGCTACTGCATCATGTTGCGACACTTGATGCATGGCAGTAAGGTTCTCACTCCTAATATCTTGTACCAAAGTAGCGTCCAAAACATAAACAGGGTAAATGGTCACTGGAATGGGCGTCTCTGGTGGTGGGTTATTTGTAATCACAATAGATGATTCAGTTTCTTGGCTAGGAGGTTGGTTCATATCGAATGCCTCTTGGTGTGATGGTGATAGGCTAGTGTTGAATGACTCATTTGTTTCTTGAGCATCTTGAAGAGGTGGGTTATTGCCTTGGCTTGCTTCCACAGAGGTTATGTTTAGTTCGACTCCCTCCACATTAGCCTGATCACCATCTATGTTAGGAGAAGTATTTTCTCCTACCATAGGGATCATAGGCATTATTTTAGGGTCCTCGGTGATTTTGTTTCGAGAAGGGCATTAGGTAGACTCTTTGGAAGAGGTTTGTGTTTCTGGGTTTACCTCCGGTTCCACAGGTTTCTCTACCCTCTGTTTCTTCGAACTTCCCTTAGCAGCTTTCTTCGATGATTTCTTTTTCTTCCCTTTTGGAGACTGATCCTCCATAACTTCTTTCGATCTTTTTGACCTTCTTAATCCTTTCACCAGGTCACTATCCTTTGGCGATGGAATTGTCTTCTTTGAACTCTTCTTCATTGTTCCTTCGGTTTCTATGGCATCTGTGATGAATAAAGAAAAATAAAAATGGAGAAAACAGGGGTCGTTTATTGAGGAAGTGATATCCGAAAATTGGTTATCACTTAAGGGTTTTGGGGAAGTTGAAAAGGTGATTTTTGGAAAGACGAAAAAAATGGTAAATGGTTTCTCCTTTTTGAGAAAAGCCGATGAAGAGAGTGATAGAGAGGGAAAATGGGTGTAGGTTTAGTAGGTAATGATAAGATTCTTACTATTACTATTGGATATGACCCTTTGCAAAAGTAAAGATGCCTTTTACTTTTTGGCTTATCAAATTTTTTTACATTGTACAAGCAAAACAATTGGAAACTTTTTTATCAAAACTTTTCAAATAAAGTTATCTGATTGTTTTTAATACTAGATTAAAAATATAGTTTTATATTTCATTCGGGTCCCACATGGATCGGATGCTGTAGCACATGCTGCAGCATCATCTGAGAGTTCAGAATCTGCACATTTTCACAAACATTAAACATACCAAATTTAAATCTAAATAACAAATATCTACATATGTACACTTGGACTGTTTTTGGGATTCAAAAATCATGGATTTAGAGTGGTTGAAGGTGTACTATAGAAGAGGATCCTGTACGCACAGTTGCATCCAGAAAAGATTTAACTCTTTGTCCATTAACTTTGAATGAGGCTCCATTGCTTGGATCAATGAGTTTTATCACTCCATATGGAAAAAGCATTCTTCATTTCAAAAGGTCCATTCCACTTTGACCATAATGTTTGGGGAAAAATTTGAGTCTTGAGTTAAACAACAAAACCTTTTTCACTAACTTTGAAATCCTTGTGCATAATCCTCTTATCATGCCATCTTTTGGTTTTATCCTTGTAGATCTTGGCATTCTCATAGGATTGATTTCTGAGTTCTTCCAATTCATTGATTTGCAACTTTCTCCTTTTACGTGCATCATGAATACTCATGTTAAGTTCTTTAAGAGCCCAAAATGCTTTGTGTTCAAGCTCTAATGGCAAGTGACAAGCTTTTCCAAAGACAAGCTTATAAGGAGACATTCCTATTGGAGATTTATAGGCAGTCCTATAAGCCCAAAGAGCATCATCTAGTTTAAATGACCAATTCTTTCTTGAAGGTTTGACCACTTTCTCTAGAATACTCTTGATTTCCCTATTTGAGTGTTCAGTTAAGCCATTTGTTTGTGGATGATAGGTTGTAGCAACTTTGTGGCTTTTGTTGTATTTTTCCAAAACTCCCTTCATCATATTTTTCCCAAAATGGGTGCCTTCATCACTAATTATGGCTCTATGGGTGCCAAATCTTGTGAATATGTTTTTATGAAGGAACTTCACTACTGTTTTTGCATCATTATTGTGGCAAGCTGCTACCTCTACCCATTTAGAGACATAATCCACAGCCACCAAGATGTACTGACAGCTTCCAGACATGGGGTATGGTCCCATGAAATCTATTCCCCATACATCAAATATTTTAACTTCTAAAATTCCATTAAGAGGTATCTCATGTCTTTGGGAAATAGATCCAACTCTTTGACATTCATTACACCTTTTAACAAATTTATATGCATCAATAAAAAATGTAGGCCAAAAGAATCCAGATTGGAGGACTTTTGTTGCAGTTCTTTGGCCACCAAAGTGTCCACCATATGCAGCAGCATGACAGTGCTGCAACATTGCAGTTGTATCCTCATGAGGTATACACCACCTTAAGATTTGGTTAGCTCCTAGCTTAAACATGAATGGATAATCCAAAGGTAGTTCTTTGAATCACACAACAATTTCTTTCTTTGGTGTTTGTTATAGTCAGGTGGAATGATCCCAACAGCTAGGTAATTTGCAATCTCAACAAACCATGGTGTTGTAGCATGCTGCAACACCAATAACTGTTCATCAGGAAACTTTTCATTTATCTCAATTAAAGGTCATTTTCCTTTTTCTAATCTAGACAAGTGATCAGCAGCTTGGTTTTCACTACATTTCCTATATATTATTTCTAGGTCAAACTCTTGTAACAAAAACACCCACCGAATTAATCTTGGCTTTGCATCTTTTTTAGAAACTAAGTACATGATGGCTGCATGGTCAGTGTGAACTGTAACCTTGGTCCCATCATATAAGATCTGAATTTTTCAAAGGCAAATACAACAACCAATAATTCCTTCTCAGTGGTTGTGTAGTTAACTTGTGCTTCAATTAGAGTTTTACTATATTAATAGATAGGGTGAAAAATATTTCCTTTCTTTTGTCCCAAACCTGCATCAATTGCCCAATCACTTGCATGACACATGATTTAAAAAGGTTGTGTCCAATCCGGTGTGATCACAATAGGTGCTGAAATCAAAGCTTGTTTCAAAAAGTTGAAGGCTTCTCTACATTCTTTGTTGAAATGAAAACGTTGGTCATGCTGCTGCATTATACAGAGTGGTTTTGAAATATTTGAAAAGTCTTTTATAAATCTTCTGTAAAAGTCAGCATGACCAATGAAGCTTCTAATTCCTTTAACATTTGTAGGTTCTGGAGTTTTTCAATGACTTCCAATTTTGCTTTGTCAACCTCTATTCCTCTATTTGAAACTAAATGACCCAAAACAATGCTTTCTTCGACCATGAAATGACATTTTTCCCAATTTAAAACTAAATCAGTCTCTTCACGTCTTTTAAGGCTTTGTTCAAGGTTTTTCAAACATTGTTCATATGAAGATCCATAGACAGAAAAATCATCCATGAATATTTCGATAGAGGTTTCCAACATATTAGAGAAAATGGACATCATGCATCTTTGGAATGTCGTAGGGGCATTGCATAGTCCAAAGGGCATTCTCCTAAAAGCAAAAGTACCAAAAGGACAAGTGAAAGTGGGTTTCTTTTGGTCCTCATGTGCTATGGCAATCTGGTTGTAACCAGAATATCCATCTAGGAAACAGTAATACTCCTTACAAGCTAGTCTATCCAACATTTCGTCAATGAAAGGCAATGGAAAATAGTCCTTGTGGGTTGCTTTGTTAAGCTTTCTATAATCCATACAGATTCTCCATCCTGACACTATCCTGGTTAGGATCAACTCATTTTTTTCATTCTCAACAACTGTCATACCTCCTTTCTTAAGGACACATTGGACAGGGCTTACCCAAGAACTACCAGCTATAGGGTAAATAATTCTAGTATCTAACCATTTGAGTATTTATTTCTTGACTACTTATTTCATTACAGGGTTTAGTCTTCTTTGTGGTTCTTCAAATATGAAGTCCTTGTCCTCTAAAATGATTTTGTGTTGACAAATTGATGGACTAATGCCTTTTAAGTCAGAAATTGTCCAACCTATGGCCTTGGTGTGGGCTTGAAGTACTTTCACTAACCGCTCTTCCGGTTTGGGTTCTAAGGTTGCTGAAATGATCATAGGCAATTTGTTCTCATTACTTAGAAAAAACATACTTAAGATGTGTAGAAAGTTGCTTTAGTTCAAGGTCTGGTGGTGCTTCAATTGATGGTAAGGGGTTCTCTCTTGTATTCTCTTCCAACAGCTCATATGTTGCCACATGCTGTAGCACTGGTTGTAGCATATCATCACAGTGATTGCTATCATCTAAATCATTATCATCATATTCAACGTCTAAGTCATCAACATTTAAGTCATCATCATCAGGCTTATCATCCTCCAGGTCATCATCTATCTTTTCACCTAGAATTTCTTCTAAGCTTTCCTCTTGACACCAAGATTCTACAGAGCTTAGGACAGAACATTCTTCTATTTCATCAGGGTATTTCATGGAAGTAAGGACATTGAAGGTGACATTTTGGTTTTGCATTCTCATAGTCAACTATCCTTTTTGGACATCTATGATGGCTCTACCAGTGGCTAAAAATGGCCTTCCTAACAGAATAGGAGTGTCTTTGTCAGCCTCAAAGTCTAGGATGATGAAATCAACAGGGAATATGTAATAACCACACTTTATGTAATTAATGGAAGTTTGGGTGGATAGTAGTCTAAAGTCTAAAGTGGGAGGGGGCTAGTTGTAAAATTAGTAGAAAGGGGTTAAACCCTACTACCAATTCTCTAATTTTATTAGTGTTGGTGGCAGCTAAAGGCTTATCAGGGAGATTTGAGAGGATAAAGCATTCGGGGAGAAAATGAGAAAGAAGGTTAGATATGAAGAGGTTCTTGCCATTCATTCTTGGAGGTAATAAATCATCCTCATCTATATTCTTGTAAGTAATGATTAATTTGGTGTTGGAAAGTCTTAAATTGTTGGAAAATGGTCTTCTTCTTCCTATGTATGTTTTGGTTCGATATAGTCATATCTTGAGTTAGAGGTTGGGAGGAATCAATCCTCTATCTTGGCATTGGGGAATAATCTAATCGAGGGTTGGGTTGGGGAAGGGTCGTCCATATTATTTGTCCCAAAACCCCCATCTAAATCGTCGTCCTCAAAACCCTCGATCGGGAAAACAACCCCAGTAGGGGTGGCCAGCGTAGGGATTACCCGAGAGGCGGGGTCCCGAACCGGGGGAACCGGGGAGGCCGGGTTGGCTTGAAACCGGGAGTAGATCCCCGGGAGGCGGGGTCCCAGGAGTGTAGTAACCGGGGAGACCGGGTAAGGAACCCGAGCGCAGACCCCGGGAGTCGGGGACGTCTGGGGAGGGTTGCTCCCAGGGAGACCATGAGGTAAGAAACCCAGGCGGGGCTGGGGATCAGGCGCCTGGGTGGAAAGAGGGAGAGAGAGCCGGGAGACGGCAGTCGAGCGGGGAACCCGAGAGTCGGGTGACCTGGACTCGGGAGTCATTTATGATAGGTTTACCTAGTATGTTCGAGTCTGATTTTACGATTCTTTACTTTAGGTGACTGGTTTAAAGATTAAGAGCGAGTGAAAAAAAGTCTGCGTTACCAGGTGAGTTTTCTAACCAAAGTATTTTACGGTTATTTATGTTATCGAACGCATGCGAAGTTATTTAATCACTGCAGTTATTTATGTTATTGTTGTGTATGCGATACTTATTGAAAGTGAGATATGCTTTATTGGGTGTGTCATAGAATAAGGCAGTGTGAGCCAGACACGTTATCGCCTATGTGTGACTTTAGTGTCCGCGGAAAGCGTGATTTGCGAGTGTGATGTTTTATAAAACTGAACTGGTTTATAATTATTCATAAATCTTTTTATATGTTACTATGGCTTGAGAACTGTTATTAGAGGGAGCTCACTAGACCTTTCAGTCTAACCCTCGCTCTTTCAAAACTAAAAACCTTTTCAGGAAAACATGACTCAGAAGGATCTGGTAAGGGGGAGGAGAAGCTGTGAGCGAGGAACTTACATCATAGATTGTTATTTTAGCGCTCCAAACTTAGTTGTTTTGTTAGATTCTCAGTTGTGTAATAGATTATTTTCCGCAAACCTTGTCATTTAAATTATTTATTTAGGACCGTTTTGGCATGATTTGTTATGAATGTTGATTATGCTTATTTCCGTAAGTTTGGGTTGTTACAGAATATGAATTTGTCTACTTACACCAAAACATCTTCTATCTTTCCCTTAGGATAAGTTATGGATTTTTCAGTTAACTGCAAGGTCACAGCGGTAGGTCTAGCCTCTCATTTCCCTAGTGTGTTGAAAACAGACAAAGGCATAAGATTGATGCTAGCACCTAAGTCACATAAAGCTTTCCCAACCTCTTTTCCTCTTCTATAACAGGGTATTGTAAAACAACCTGTGTCTTTCTGATTAGGGGGTAGTTTATTGGTCAAAATGGCACTACAACCTTCAGTCAATGACACGATCTCATATTCATTCAGTTTCTTTTTCTTGCTCAAAATATCCTTAAGGAACTTTTCATAAGTAGGCATGCTCTCAATTGTTTCAACCAAAGGGATGTTGATATGCAATTGCTTGAACACATATAAGAACTTCTTGAATTGTACCTCCTCCTTTTGATTCCTTAACCTCTGGCGTATGGAATGTAAGGTGGTACTGGTATGACAACAACCTTCTTGGGATCAGAAGTGGATGGAACAGTAGGTGTTGTCTGTTCATTTGCAATTTATGATTTTTTTAGTTCTGCCAGTTGGTGTTGCAACACTGGCTGTAGCATCAACTACAGTTGCCTTCTTTCATGTTATCATCAGGGAATAACAAAGGAAGTTCAGATCTATCAGGTATCAACTGTAACACCCGTATTTCTCTAAGGAACGGTCAATGATCGGCCAAGGAAACAGTTAACAATCGGCCGAGAAGAACGTTCTAAACACGAGGTACGAGAAGACTTGACAAGCGATGCACGTGGCTTGGCCAGCAGCCTCAAGCCGCGTCTAGGCCCGCTTAACTCACTGTAGTCGGCAACCCAAGAGCACGCGTGGCTTGGCCCATGACTTGAGGTCGCGGCCAAGGCCGCGAGAATCAGTCTGACGATTTAATCCCTCTTTTTTAGGGTTTTCTCTCATTCTTGCTTCCAACTCATTTCTCTCCTCTCTTTGGTGCGATTTTGGGAAATTGAAGAATTGATTTTCAAACACTTTGGTATGAATCTACCGTAGGAAGATCAAGGTTTTGGTGGCTTGAGGCTTGACTATGTTAGGGATGGAGGATTTCTTGAGAATAGTGGATTTGAAGGCTTTAAGTTTCGATTGAGGTAAATTTATTGTGTAATCCAAACTTTGGTGTAAGGATCATTGTAGATCTAAAGGTTTCACTTTTTTATGGTTCATTCCTTTTAGATTTGGAGAAATGTGTTATTCGGAAACCTTAGCTTATTGTTGGTGATGACTTGAAAGTGGAAGGATCTATACTATTGGAGGCTAATGGTTGGATTTGGAACCTAGGTCTAGCTTAACTTAGATAGGTGAGTTCAAGTTGATTTGTGAAAACGTTGTACATGCCAAAATGTTTATTTTTAAAGTGCTTATGTGTTTAACGTGAAATTATCATTTGTAGAGTCATTTGATGGGTTTTGATTATTTGAAACGTTTGGTTTTATGAACCTTGTAAAATACCCATATTTGGGATTTTTGGGCATCTTGATAAATGAGTCGTAAATGGACGTGTTTTGGTGATTTATTGCATAAATGATATTATTAGGTTAAAATGCATTTTTAGTGTTTGTTTTGGAGAAATGCTTGATTTTGTGTTGTGAGACGTTTTGAAGAAGTAAATGGTATAATATCATTTGAAAAGTAATTTGTCCCAATTTAAACTGTATTGGAGTTTGCACATGTATTTTGGAGTGTGTATGCATGACGTGAGTCAATTGTAACATTTATTTGGGGATTGTTAATCATTGATCAAAAAGAGTTTTGAGCATTTTGGCTCGGTATTAACTTTAAAGAGTCTTGAGGACACTTGTCCGGTTTTGATGGCTCAATGTAAAGGCGGTTATGGTTTACACGCTAATGCACCGTGTTGCATATTGATGTTAATTACATGCTCGAGTGCGTTGGTCATTCTTGTGAAGTCATGTAATGTTAAACTGTGTTGCATTGGATCCATAGGCACGTAAGTCAGTCTGTTTTGGATGGTCAATTGGGTATTGCGGGGTTGAACCCCGGTATCCATGTTTTACGACCAGAAACTTACAAGTAGGCACTGGAGGGTTGAGTCTGGAGGTGCTACCTGAGAGGTAGGCCCTAGGATCTCCACCGCTTGAAGTAATGCCTGGGAGGTAGTCTTTAAGTGTGTTGGGCCTTCGGGATGGAGTTCGTTGTAATGTTCATCAAGGTCAACCGTCTCTTATGGTGTAACTTGTTAAGAAGTCGTAGGGACACTTGGGTTGGTATGTCGTGAGGTGTCATGCGATTAACGTTGCAAGAGTGACATATTTTTGTGTTTCTCCACTCTCAACGGATACAGGTCTCCCCCGTCGTCGACCAACTATATCTTATATGTTGACGTCTTACTTTATTATCTTTGGTCTTATGTGGTCGACAATAAATTAGGACCTTAATATTGGATCTCCCTCCACTTATATTAAGGTTTGAATGAAGTATGTCATCCTCATGTTTGGATATTTGGTTTCATTTCGTTTATGGTCGTGTGAGTATTGGGCCTAGTGTCGTTGTTTTCGGACGTATTGTATATGTTGATTTTGACAATGATTTATGGGTTATGTATTTTGTCCCACCCTCTCTTGGGTGTTTTGGGGTGCAACGTTTTATCCACGTTTCTTAAATGGGAATCAATTCATATTAACGTTTCGAGTAAGTTTGAGGTGCATCAATTTATAAAGAACGTTTGTAATGAGGTGTCTATCTTTGAAAGTGCATAATATTGGAAAAGAGTTGTTTCCATGTTTTAAAGTATATCAATTGAAATGTCATGATTTTTATTGAGGTTCATTCTTTTAAAAATATATTTACACGTGTAAAACTCTTGAACTCACTAGGCGTTAGCCTAACCTTTTTATTTGTCGGCATGTGCAATAGGTTCCGGTTGGGAATAGTTCTAGTATCACAGTGAAGAGAGGAGTGCCCTTTGTGCGCCCAAGGAGTGAGGAACTTGATGAAGTCTTCCGCACTAGGTTAAGGAGAGCAACTTCTATTTGGATTAAGTAACACCCGATTTCAATTTAGTCTGTATATTATTGGAGTTTAATATCTGTCAAATAGAGTTTGTATTTGAGGCATATAGAGTTTTGAGTCGTAAGAGGAAGTTTTGTCCCTTATTTTGATGCTATGTTTAAAATTTTTAATTAGTTACTCTTACCAAATTTGAGGGTGTTACAAGTTGGTATCAGAGCTTAAGTTTGAGAGAATTAGGCTTTGATTTTGGATGCCTAGACTCAAACTAGTGTCCTTTTAAGTGATTGAGAGAGAGGAATGCACCCTTAGGCACTTTAAGATACGACAATTTGAGGTTGATGGAGTCGTTAGAAACGGGAAACACGTCGAGGGTAACAAGGATGACCATGTACGGTACGTTCGTAATTGAGTGGACCATTTCAAGTTGGATTAGAACCATAGACTTATGTGATCAACATTATTCGCGGAGTAATTGGGAGGTGAACTGATGAAATCCTCGAGTATTGCCTTAAGATATTTGAGTATATAGATGACAATAGTGTGACTAGGAAATTGAGGAGCGTGGTTTCGAGACGTTGAGTGCCGATCAAATTCATACACGAAATTTATTTCTAAAATGAATCACATCAATCATTTCTCATGTTTCCAAATCATCATGTGGAATTACATTACGAAATTTTGGAAAGATGTTTAGCACACACAAGGTTTAAAACTATGATTTTAAATATGCATAAAACTACTTGATTGCATGAGGTTGCAAACTTTGTTGAGACTTTATCTGTTCTCATTGTTGTCTAACGCTATTTTCGGATATTGTGATGTTTGTATTTTGACGTTGTGTAGAGCCTTGGACAAGTAACTACGGCTTATGACCTTAACATTGGATCTCCTCCACATATGTTAAGGCCTTGGACGAACAGTTGCCTTCCACTATTTTAGTGTTTGAGTTTTCTTGGGAATTATATTCCGTGTGAGTTTTGTTAAGTTTTATGGAATATTATTTTACGACGTTTGCTATGCATGGGTGAACCTTGAAATGCATAGACTAAGTTCTTTGCGTGCGTTGGTTTATGGGTTATTGAGAAATTTATTTTATTTGAGTCTTGTGGGGGATTTTATCCCATGTCGTTATATGGTTAACTGAGAAACTTTTGGAAATTGATTACGTGAATTTCCTTTCTGGAGTTTTGTGTGAGCGCCTTGTCATGTATTGTTTTAGTACATAATTTTTTTTTATACGTGGCACAATTGATATAGCGGTTTCTTTGAAAAGTTTGTTGAAATACCTTTCGTTGGTGTCAGTAATAGCTTGATTAGTAATCAAAATATTTTCCACAATGGTTTTATATGTGTGGCATTTGTGACCACTTTGTACACCTACCGAGTAAACGATAGTGGATTTTTATTCGTACGATTAATTGTTATAAAGCTTTTGCATTTTGAAGTTTTATAAAATTTCAAATTGGCATATTAGTTTGAAAAACCTTGAACTCAATAAATGCATTGGGTTAAACCCTGTAGAGCGAGTTGTAATTAAGGATTAGAGGAGTCCTTGGGAATTGAAGCTTCGGTTGACTGCTGTGGTTAGTTTTGAATTCTGGGAATACAGTTTTGTGAATAGGTGCACGCAGGAATAATTGATGTATTAGATTTATGCCTTCTTCCGTTATTTAAGTGGTGATCATTCTGTTCGGTAAAACTGTGGGTTAAAGCTTTGGGTGGTTAATTGTTGGCGGTTAGAGATGAATTAATGGGTTGAATTTCGACATCATGTATAGGATGGATGTGTGCCATCCGGGAAAGTCTTCAGGAATGAAGAGAATATGGTAATTCGTTTGTTGGATATATAAGATTTAAATTTTAGTGCTATAATAGGTGTCAACTTTAACTCGTCAATGCAAGTCTGGAATGGACTATATGGTGGTGCACCCACTTTTGAAGTATAGTCATTTTGAGGAGAGGTGTCGACACTCGATTTTGAGGACAATAACCGTTAGTGTGTTTCATTGCACATCCGTTGAATCTGGTGTGTTTGCAAGTTAAGTGGTAACATTAAGGGAATTATATGATGATACTTAGGGATCGATCATTGATACTCCTGTAATCGGCAAGGCTTTCGCTGATTTGTCAATCGATGCTCGAATGCACTATGGGGGTTGTGTAACTGTGAGGTTGGGGTGGTCCTCTTTCTGCAGAGGTTGTGCTTGTGTCAGCTTGGGGGAAACAGATCTATTGTGGATTAGATTAGACCAACCTAATTGTTAGGAAAATTTCGTCAAGAAAGGGATGATAAATCTTTTATGGTATGGATTATTGGGAAATTTTGGTAAGAGTGTCGAGGTAGGCCTTAAGTGGAAATCAATCATTGAGGAGGCCTTGATTTGCTGAATTTAGAAATATCGTTTGATAACAACAACGAGTGATCGACTCAACAATTTTATACGGATTCCTTACCGCTCGGGTCAAGCCAAAGCGGATACGAGCACTTGGAATCTAAAGGAGTATAGTCAGCGGTGGTTGGATCATTTTTGCAAGGGTTGTTATAGTCTTGAAGGCAAGAAAAAGGGTGTAGCATGGCTCGATGAGAGACGATTAGAGGTATTTAAGGGCGAGGTTCGCTTGGGATACCCTTGGTGGAAGTGATTAGTTAAGATTGTAAGTTACTCTTGAGGGATTATGGGCAACCTAAGGTTGAGAGGCAACCGAGATCTTAATAATAGGAAAATGATAAGATGTATCAACCTTTGAGATCGGGTTTATGGCGACTCGTGATGAGAAATACAGTGATAACTCGAAATGGGAAGTAATCGGTTTCGTATGCAAGGCAAGATATCGTGAGGACATCCCTTTTTGGGATGGAGAACCAATTGGTCTAGCTAACTCGACATGTGGGTATTTGGCCGGTGCCAGATTTCGAGGACAAAATCTCTTTTAAGGTTGGGAGGATTGTAACACCCGTATTTCTCTAAAGAACGGTCAATGATCGGCCAAGGAAACAGTTAACAGTCGGCCGAGAGGAACGGTCGAGGAACGATCTAAACACGAGGTGCGAGAAGACATGACAAGTGACGCGCGCGGCTTAGCCTGCGGCCTCAAGCCACGGCTAGGCCCGCGTAACTTGTTGTAGTCTGTAACCCAGGAGCACGCACGACTTGGCCCGCGACTTGAGATCGCGGCCAAGGCCGCGGGAATCAGTCTGACGATTTAATCCCTTTTTTTAGGGTTTTCTCTCATTCATGCCTTCTATCTCATTTCTCTCCTCTCTTTGGTGCGATTTTGGGGAACTGAAGAATTGATTGAAACACTTAGGTATGAATCTACCGTAGTAAGATCACGATTTTGGTGGCTTGAGGCTTGGCTATGTTAGGGATGGAGGATTCCTTGAGATTGGTGGATTTGAAGGCTTTAACTTTCGATTAAGGTAAATCTCTTGTGTAATCAAACTTTGGTGTAAGGATCCTTGTAGATCTAAAGGTTTCACTTGTTGATGGTTCATTTCTTTTAGATTTGGAGAAATGGGTTATTTGAAAACCCTAGCTTATTGTTGGTGATGACTTCAAAGTGGAAGGATCTACACTATTGGAGGCTAATGGTTGGATTTGGAACCTAGGTTTAACTTAACCTAACAAGGTGAGTTCAAGTTGATTTGTGAAAACGTTGTACATGCCAAAATGTTTATTTTTAAAGTGCTTATGTGTTTAACATGAAATTATCATTTGTAGATTCATTAGATGTGTTTTGATTATTTGAGAGGTTTGACTTTATAAACCTTGTAAAATACCTATATTTGGGATTTGTGGGCATCTTGATAAATGAGTCGTAAATGGACGTGTTTTGGTGATTTATTGCATAAATGAGATTATTTGGTTAAAAAGCATTTTTAGTGTTTGTTTTGGAGAAATGCTTAATTTTATGTTATGGGACGTTTTGAAGAAGTAAATGGTATAATATCATTTGGAAAGTAATTTGTCCCAATTTAAACTGTATTGGAGTTTGCACATGTATTTTGAAGTGTGTATGCATGACGTGAGTCGATTGTAACATTTATTTGGGGATTGTGAATCGTTGGTCAAAAAGAGTTTTGAGCATTTTGGCTCGGTATTGACTTTAAAGAGTCTTGAGGACACTTGTCCGGTTTTGATGGCTCAATGTAAAGGCGGTTATGGTTTACACACTAATGCACTGTGTTGCATATTGATGTTTATTACATGCTCGAGTGCGTTGGTCATTCTTATGAAGTCATGTAATGTTAGACTGTGTTGCATTGGATCCATAGGCACATAAGCCAGTTTGTTTTGGATGGTCAATTGGGTATTGCGGGGTTGAACCCCGATATCCATGTTTTACGACCGGAAACTTACAAGTAGGCATTGGAGGGTTAAGTCTGGAGGTGCTACCTGAGAGGTAGGTAGTTTTTAAGTGTGTCGGGCCTTCGGGATGGAGTTCGTTCTAATGTTCATCAAGGTCAACCGTCTCTTATGGTGTAACTTGTTAAGAAGTCGTAGGGACACTTGGGCTGGTATGTCGTGAAGTGTCATGCGATTAACGTTGCAAGAGTGGCATACTTTTGTGTTCCTCCACTCTCAACGGATATGAGTCTCCCCCATCGTCGACCAACTGTATCTTATATGTTGACGTCTTACTTTATTATCTTTGGTCTTATGTGGTTGACAATAAATGAGGACCTCAATATTGGATCTCCCTCCACGTATATTAAGGTTTGAATGAAGTATGTCATCCCCATGTTTGGATATTTGGTTTCCTTTCGTTTATGGTCGTGTGAGTATTGGGCCTAGTGTCCATGTTTTTGGACGTATTGTATATGTGGATTTTGACAATGATTTATGGGTTGTGTATTTTGTCCGACCCGCGCTTGGGTGTTTTGGGATGCAACGTTTTATCCACATTTCTTAAATGGGAGTCAATTCATATTAACGTTTCGAGTAAGTTTGAGTTCCATCAATTTATAAAGAATGTTTGTAATGAGGTGTTTATCTTTGAAAGTGCATGATATTGGAAAAGAGTTGTTTCCACGTTTTAAAGTACATCAATTGAAAGGTCATGATTTCAAATGAGGTTCATTCTTTTAAAAATATATTTACTCATGTAAAACTCTTAAACTCACTAAGCGTTAGTCTAACCTTTTTATTTGTCGGTATGTGCAACAGGTTCCGGTTAGGAATAGTTCTAGTATCACAGTGAAGAGAGGAGTGCCCTTTGTGCGCCCAATGAGTGAGTAACTTGATGAAGTCTTCCGCACTAGGTTAAGGAGAGCAACTTGTATTTGGGTTAAGTAACACTCAACTTCAATTTAGTCTGTATATTATTGGAGTTTAATATCTGTCAAAGTTAATTATAGAGTTTGTATTTGAGGCATATAGAGTTTTGAGTCGTAAGAGGAAGTTTTCTCCCTTATTTTGATGCTAGGTTTAAAAATTTTAATTAGTTTCTCTTACCAAATTCGAGGGTGTTACATCAACATAGATTAAAAAGTTGATGTGGGTTGAAGAGATGTAACAGTAGTAGGGGGTACCACTATAACACTCTTTTCCTTGTCTGTGTCACTAAGAGTCTTAGGTTCTTTTTGTTGTGTTCTTAGGAGTCTTCGTATCACTAGGCAAGATTCCAACAGGCCTGTTTCTCAATTCCAATGCAATTTGTCCAATCTGTGTTTCCAAAGTCCTTAAAGCAGTATTTTGGTGATTGATTACGGAGTTAGGGGTCGTTTACAAAACGTTTACCCGGTAAGCGCTTACCGGGGCATTTACCTTAGCGGATGAACATGACAAGAGCCTAAAACCTTACCCGGTAAGAGGTGAGTCTAAGGATTGAGAGTCTTACCCGGAAAGTGAGTGTGACAACTCTTACCCAGGTAAGTGCTTACCGGGTAAATTGTTGTATATGATACCATCGCGATGATTACAATTTTGCCCGGTAAATTAAATTAGTGTGTCGAGTTTTATTGGTAAGCGCTTACCGGGTAAGCATTTGGGTAAACGGCCCCTTAGTGTGGTTTATAAAACCTTTCAACATTGTTTCCAAAGAGATAGATGTCTCAATATTTCGACTTGGTTTACTTTGAAAAGATTGTTGACTTTGTTGAAAATGACCTTGAGAATTACTTGGTTGGTTTTGAAAATTTGAAGTTCTTTGTTCTTTTGCAATAGGTGGATTCAAACAAGGACTATTCCAAGAGAAATTGGGATGACTTCTCCAATTTGAGTTATAGTTGTTTGAATACTGTCCATTCCTATTATGCACATAGTTTACCAATTCAGAATTCTGGCTACACTGGTCGTAGGTATGTCCTTCACCACATACTACACATTTCACGGGGAGGGGTTCATAAGCAGATGCTGCAACAACAATATTCACACCAGTGGCAGCAAACATGTTTTTAATCATGTTGGCCATTGATGTGAGCTATGCAGAAAGTGCAGTATAAGGATATATTTCATGAATACCGACTGTTTTTCTGGGTACTAGTGCATGTGGATCAGACAAATAACCGTTGTTTGAAATCCTTTCCAAAATCTCATAGCCATCATTATAGGTACTTGAGATGAAGGCTCCTCTTGCAGTAGCATCGAGCATCTGTTTAGCAGTGGTATTTATACCATTGTAGAATCTCTCTAGCTATATGCAGTAGGGTATGCCATGGTGAGGGCATTTCCTTAACAACTCTTTAAACCTTTCCCAAGCATCCGTAATTGCTTCATCATCTATTTGTCTAAACATACTTATCTCATTTCTAGACATAGTGTTCCATGTTGGTGGAAAAAATATATATTTTTTAAATCTTTCAGCCATGTCATTCCATGTTTCAATTGAATTGCAAAGAATTATACCTTGATCTTGCTTTAACTCTGAGTGAAAAAGGAAATAACTTCAGCCGTAAAGCTTCATCAGTTACTCCACTGAGTTGGAAAGAATCAATGATTTCCATACAAGTTTTGAGAAGCAAATGAGGATATTCATATGGCATGCCACTGAGTTGTCCACTGGATTGTAACATATTAAACATTATAGGTTTTAGTTCAAAATGGGCACACTCAATCTGTGGTCTAACTATGCATGTGTGCAACTGGTCAAACATAGGCATAACATAGTCCATGATTCTTCCAGTTTTAGAATTTGCAATATTAATGATGTCTTGGGCCTCAGGCCGTGGCTCTGGCCCAAATACTTCTGCCATTTCAGTTGTTTCAAAAATAGGTGACAAGTTTCTTTGAATTCTTCTCCTTCTTCTAAAAGTTCTTTCAATGTCAGGATCAAAATCAAAAATATCATCGTGGAACAAATGTGGCATGCAATCAAAATCAGTAGCAAAGGTGATTAGAAAAATCAGATTTTAAAAGTGACTTAAATAAAAACTTGCTTTGGCTTGTTCCCGACAACGGCGCCAAAAACTTGGTCGACGGATTAGGTAACCCAAAAAATTACAAATGAAATCCCTACAAGTATACATGTTAAACCACTATCGTTTGATCAAGTAATAAAGTGGTACTAAGTACCGAATATAGATCCCACGGAGACAATAAAACAAGTCGTATTCCCAAGTCAATCTTAAAAAGTGATTTCAAAACGATATTTGGAAGGAATGATATTTGAGTATTGTTGACAGTAAATTAAAATGCTTAAACATATTAAAAGAAAGCAAGGGTGTAAGATCTGGCTGGAGTTGTAAGCAACTATATCATAGGAGTCATGCTGCAACACTAGGTCTCAACTTCACTATCGGTTCTCACAACCCTTTTGCAAGGTTCATATTAGGATAGGTTACCAGCAGCGCCTAATTAGGTGACCCAAGTGATGCCACACAGATATTATTGTTCTCCCCGTATAGTTTACAATTAATCAAGATTAAAGTGGTTTGTTACAACCCCTATAACACTTCAGTGTTCTGAAGTTTACGTTGTCTTGCCTTCAAGACAACTCATCCAAGTGAAACAATATACGTCACCCCATCAAGAAGCACTTGGATGAAACTCAGAAACAAGGAGTGAAAAGTGAAATAGATAGGCTTTTATCTCCCAATCGTCACTTACACCCACGCTAGGGACTTACCCCATCATCGCTTTACACATGGTGTATGACATTATTGGAAAGACAATAAGAAAATGCATTAAAGTAAATGACTGGAATTGGAATGCGTAAATGTGAAGAACATAAATGTAAAGCATAAACGTAAAGCCGAATTGTAAATGACAAGGAAATGTAAAGGTGTTGTGAACGATGTTGTGACATTGGACAGTAGCATACTGAATAATTAAAGACTTAATATTAAAATTACTTAAAGTAACAAGTTGGGATAGCTAGGTGAGTTATCAAACCGGTGGAACATGATAAATAACTGAAGTAAGCCCTCTATTTATACTAGAGGAGATCCTAAACTTAACATCTAAGAAAACATCAAAGTACAAGGGGACAAGGGCCCCACTACAAGAGTTGGAATCAAATGTAAATTAAAGGTACAACAAGCATCTTTTAAGGAAACAAAAGGAATAAAAAGAGCATATATGCTCTGCTCCACTTCCTCCTTAACCGAACTCCTCCAAGTCTCCTCCAAATATCTTGTTACACCAACCAAAACGGTTATGAAGCTTCGTCCTTGACTGCAGTCCCATGTTGTGACTCCTACTGCAGCATTACTCATTAGTGATTTGATACTTTAAACACATAAATAAGGTAAATTTCTCAAACTTAGATCCCAACTCAATAAATAGTAAAAAGTAGAATAAAAGACTCAAATATGGTAATTGGGAAAATAAAATGGCTAGAAAATCCTAATAAAAAGTGATGGAAAGTGTGATAAGTTATCTACTCATCACCCCTGTTTGTGCAAAACATAAGATTGAAATAGACCTTGTTTGTTAACTACACATTCAGTTATGACATGTTCACATATGTTCATATAACTGAATTTCACCAATCCAAATTCCACCACTACACTAAAACATACGGACAATGAACAATTATCAATTTCTTTCACATATGTTCATAAACCAATATAACACTATGAACTATTTAGAATTCTATAATGATGTTAATCTCACAAATTTTCCAACCATTAATGAACATCTGTGAAAAAATAATTAAGTGTTCCTCATATGTTCATGTATATGGATGAAGACTACACACTCACAATTGCTCAGAAGGATGTACACACATTATAGATGGGCTTCATAAAGGATATTTCCACATATGTTCATTGATGGTTGGGAAATTACTCGGTTTAACATCATTCTAGAGCTTCTAAAATAGTTCATATGAACACTAAAGGTGTAATACCCCGAAATCTTTGGTCGAAAAGAAGACAGAAAAATGGCAACAGTGCTCCGCACTACTGCTCGCGCGAGTCGAACCACGCGGTGATCCGCGTGAGACCCTGTCCAAAGCTCTGTGCTACTACCCGTGCTAGTCGAGTCGCGCCACCACTCGCGTGCATGCACTGTGCGAATTTAAAAGAGGGGAACCGACCACCAAACCTCATTTCTTACCAAAACCCTAAATCTCTTCCCCTTTTCTCTCCCAAACCGACCCCCAACCTCTAAAACGAACCCTAACCCATTTGTAGGGTTTTTCCTCCTAAAATCACATGATTCTTCATCATTAGGAAGTTTGGAGGTTAGAACCATAATCCTTCATCTTCATCTTCCTCACCAAGTTTCTTGGGGTTTCATCCAACCATTTTCATCATTCGAAGATTTGGAGATTGTGGTTTATCTTGGTGACCTAGAGGTGTGTTGGTAGTAGATTCAAGCAATTGGTTAAGGTAATCATCTCCTTCTTCATGTATGGAAAATTAAGGTTTGGTATATGTTTAGATCTTCATGTATAATGTTTGGGGGAATGATTCTATATGGTTGGATATGGGTAGTTATGGTTGGAAATTTATGGAACCTAGGTTTTTGGAGGTTTTGGCTTCAGGATCCAAGTTTCTTCAAAGGAGCTCAAGTTGGGAAATCTAGATTTAGCCTAAATCTAGCAAGGTGGGTTCAAGCTGATTTTTGAAAACGTTGTACATGCCAAAAATGTCTATTTTAGAGTATTTATGTGTTTTACAAGATTATTATAAAATGTTGAAATCTTTGATGAGTTTGCTATTTGCACAAATAAGATTTTATAAACCTTGAGAAACACCATATTTGGGATTTTTAGGCATTTTGATAAATACGTCATAAATGAAATGGTTTTGATGATTTATTGCATAAATGGAGATTATTAGGTTAAAAGGCACTTTTAGCATTTGCTTTAAAGAAATGCTTAATTTTGTGTTATTCGATGCTTTTGAAGGAATAAATGGTATAAATTCATTTGGAAAGTAATTTGTCCCAATCTAAACTGTGTTGGAGTTCATTCATGCATTTTAGAGCGTGTGTTTTCATGACACAGGTCGATTGCGTTTTATTATTTGGGGACCGTTATTTGTTGGTAAAAAGGGTTTTGAGCACTTTAGCTCGGTGTTGACTTAAAAGAATCTTGGGGACAATTGTCCGGTTTTAATGGCTCAGTGTAGAGTCCAATTATGATTTACATAGTAATATACCTTGTTGCATATTGATGTTCATTACATGCTCAAGTACGTTGGTCATCCCTGTGAAGTCATGTAATGTAGATTGTGTTGCATTGGATCCATAGGTACGTAAGCTAGTCTGTTTTGGTGGTCAATTGGGTATTGCGGGGTTGGATTCCGGGACCCATGTTTTACGACCAGAAACTTTTCAAGTAGGTACTAGGAGGGTTGAGTCTGGAAGTGCTACCGGGGAGGTAGGTACTAGGACCTCCGTCGCTTGAAGTAATGCCTTAGAGGTAGTCTTAAGTGTGTCGGGCCTTCGGTGTGAAGTTCTTTGTAATGTTCACCAAGGTCAACCGACTCTTGAGGTGAAACTTGTT
Source organism: Arctium minus (assembly GCA_954870635.1). Classification (NCBI taxonomy): domain Eukaryota; kingdom Viridiplantae; phylum Streptophyta; class Magnoliopsida; order Asterales; family Asteraceae; genus Arctium; species Arctium minus. The sequence continues at coordinate 41,602,991 of OX941081.1, read as the reverse complement.
AAGAAGTCGTAGGGACACTTGGGCTTTTATGTCGTGAGGTGTCATGTGATTAACGTTGCAAGAGTGGCATAATTTTGTGTTTCTCCACTCTCAACAGATACGGGTCTCCCCCGTCGTCGGCCAATAACATTGTAATTATTAACGCCTTACTTTATTATCATTGGGTTTGTGTGGTCGATTGTAAATGATGATTTTAATATTGGGTTTCCCCCGCGTATATTAAGGTTTGAATGAAATACGTAATTTCTATAACACCCTCAAACCTGGAATTAGCAACTAATTTAAAATTTTCTAAATACATCGATAATTGATTCATCTACAAACACAATTGATATTTAACCTCAACACACATAAATTTATTCTCTACATACAGTCTATGACAAGAACGGATGCTACTAAAACCCAATAATAGCCGTCTTTGCCTTTTCTCTTATCGATGTGATCCTTGTCTTTAGCTTGGGACTTAGCAGTCACTATCTCCAAACCGCGGAAGACTTCACCAACCACTTACACTTGCACAAAGCTAATGCTCAACTCTTCATAGCTGCTAGAACCAAACCCCAACAGGAACCTGATGCACATGCCGACAAGTAAAAAGGTTAGGCTAACGCCTAGTGAGTCCAAGAGTTTTACATGAATAAATATATCTTTAAAAGAATGAACTTCACTTGAAACCGTGACCAGTCAATTGATGTCCTTTAAAAGATGGAAACGACTCTTTTCCAATATCATTCACTTTCAAAGGTGGACACCTCATTTCAAACATGCTTTATAAATTGAAGCAACTTAAACAAACTCGAAACATGAATCATCATCAAAACCATGTATACCATACGTCCAAAAATGTGGACACTAGGTCCAATACTCACGCGATCGAAAACGAACAGACTTTAATTACCAAAACACGGGGTTGACATAAATCATTCAAACCTTAATATACGAGGAGGATGGTCCAATATTAAGGTCCTCATTCACTGTCGACCATATAGACCCAATGACAATAAAGTAAAGCATCCTTACATTTAAAAATACCGATAACCGACAACGGGGGAAACCCGTATCCGTTGAGGGTGGAGGAAACACAAAAGTATGCCACCCAAACAACGTTAATCGCATGACACCTCCCAACATCACAGCCCGGTGTCCCTACGACTTCTTTAACAAGCGTCACCCCAAGTCAGTTGACCTTGATGGATCATTTCGTAGAACTCCATCACGAAGGCCCGACACACTTAAAGACTACCTCCCGGGCATTACTTCAAGCGGCGGAGGTCCTAACGCCTACTCCCCCGGTAGCACTAACAGACTCAACCCTCCTAGCGATCGCTTATAAAGTTTCCGGTCATAAAACATGGGTACAGGAGTTCAACCCCGCAATACCCAATTGACCATCCAAAATAGACTGACTTACGTACTTATGGATCCAATGCAACACAGTCTAACCTTACCGGACTACACATGAATGACCAAAGCACTCAAGCCCGTAACCAACCTCAATACGCAACACAACACATTAGTACGTACGTCATAACTGGACTCTACATTGGGCCATATAAAACCAGACAAGTGTCCTCAAAACTCCTTTAGAACGACATCGAGTCAAAAGACTCAAAACTTCTTTTCGACCAATGATTAACGATTTTCAAATAATAAACGTACTCAACCCATACCCTGAAATCACACGCTCCAAAATGCTTGAATAGACTCCAACACAGTTTAAGTTGGGACAAAAGGTTTCCCAAATAGATTTATGCTCTTTATCCTTTCAAAACATCCCATAACACAAAATTAAACATTTTACCCAAACAACACTAAAAATGCCTTTTAACCAAATAATCTCATTTATGCAATAAGTTACCAAGCACACCCATTTATGACTCATTTATCAAAATGCCCAAAAATCACAAGAATGTATGCTATACAAGTTTATAAAGTTAAACACTTTCAAAATGACCAAACTGATCAGCAGTTAACAATTTCATGTAAGATGCAAAACACTTTAAAATAACCATTTTGGCATGTACACCATTTTCACATATCAACTTGAACACACCTTGCTAGATTTAGGCTAAATCTAGATTTTACCCCACTTTGAGCTTCCTTGACGAAACTTGAATCCTCCAAGCCAAAACCTCCAAAACCTAGATCCAAACATTTTCAACCGTAAATAACCATATTCAACCATATATAAAAATTCTCCAAACATATTACACCAAAATCTCCATTTTGGTCCAAACCCTAATTTTGACCAAAATCTTCCAAAATCTTACAAACCGAAATTGGAGTAATAAAACACCAGGAAATCATCAATGAATCATTTACATCACTTAATATGGTTTAGAAATGGAGGGGATGAACTTACCACTTAGGTTTTGGTGAAAACCTAGAAAACCCTAAGTTAGATCTTGAGGTTGAAGATGAAGAGGAAGGTCCTTGATAGCTAGTTTCCATCATTGCACTTGATAGAGTATTGATACCTCATAACTTGGAGATTCAAGGATTTAGAACTCCTAAACACCATAGATGGGGAGGAGGGGTCTTGGGAGAGTTTTTGGGAGAGTTGGGAAGGAAATGAGAAGTGAAGAATGAGAAAAGGAGTTGAAAATTCGACTTAACAGCAACCTGGGCTTCCTTGTCGACATTGCCAAGCGGCTATGCCCAGGGAAATGTCGCCTGGCATAGTCGCCAGTATGCCTCAAGCTTCTGTCTCTCTTTTGCGACTGTGCCACACGCGACTGTGACTTGTCATAGTCGTCGGGCATTGTCGCGGGACCTTTTCGGGCCCCGAAACTCGACTTTTTCACTGCCAAAACTCTCGATACTCCGAGGGACTTTAAACAATACATTTCCCAACAAAACCCCACTGTTTACAAGTCACAGAAACGTCCGGGTGACATTTACTTAATGGAACTTACGGGTGTTACAATTTCCATGTTTTTGACATTCGGTTTCCTTCCATTTTATGGCCACATGAGTATTGGGCCTAGTGTCCATGTTTTCGATGACGTATTGTATATGTGGGTTATTAACCATGTTTTATGGGTTGAGTATTTTTCCCTACCCGTGCTTGGGTGTTTTGGGATCCACGTTTTATCCACATTTCTTAAATTGGGAGTCAATTCTTATTCTCGTTTCGAGTGAGTTTTAGGTTGCATCATTTTATAAAGAATGCTTTATAATGAGGTGTCCATATTTGAAAATGCATGATATTGGAAAATAGTTGTCTCCAAGTTTAAAGTAAACCAATTGAACGATTATGGTTTTAAGTAAAGTTTATTCCTTTTAAAGATATATTTATTCATGTAAAACTCTTGAACTCACTAGGTGTTAGCCTAACCTTTTTACTTGTCGGCATGTGCAACAGGCTTTGTTTGCGAATAGTTCTAGTGACACTGTGAAGAGAGAAGCGCTAGTTGTGTCTCGAGAAGTGAGTAGCCTGGTGAAGTCTTCCGCAATGGTTTTGTGAAGAGTAACTTGTGTTGGGGTTAAGTAGCACCCGACTTCGGTTTAGTCCTTGTATATTATTGGAGTTTATATTTGTTGGGGTTAAATTTAGAATTTTAAATTGAGGTATATTGAGTTTTGATTTGTAGGAGGAAGTTTTGTTCCTTACTTGATGTTATCTAGAAAATTTAATTAGTTGCTCTTACCAAATTCGAGGGTGTTACAAGGGGTGCTCACAGGTCGGGTTGAAGGCAATTCAACAACCCAACCCAATGTTGGCGATTTGAGACCTTTCAACCCAACCCAACCCAACCCAAACAAAAGTGCAACCAAACCCAACCCATTCGGGTTGGTCGGCTTGTGTTTAAACAAAGTAAAAACAATATTGAAAACATAAAGATAAGGAAAAATTTTCTTTGAAATACGATCCATCATTCAAAAGAATATATGAGTTCATTAAATATTTAGGTATTACATATAACTTTCCAATAATGTCCTCTTATGAGTTCAATTGCTCGTTATTGCCGAGTTGTTTTTGATAACTTATACATATTAAAGGGAAATATAAATAATTTTAGAAAAGTCACTAAAATATTTATCGAGTTGGTCAGGTTACTTTGAGTCTAACCCAATATCAACCCAATAGATTCAGATTGTCCTAATTTTGTATCGATTATATGTCGGGTTACCTCAGGTTGATTTTTTTCCCGGGTTGGGTTGATCGGGTTGGATGGGTTGGTCGGTTTTTTTGAGCACCACTATGAACACTTAATTATGTTGGCAAATTGGTTTCGAAACACAGGTTATTGAAAGTATATAAGGTGTTTCATATAAATACTTAATTAGGTTTGTTCACGTTAAAAGATATTTTGTTTAAATGAAAATTCAATACAACTTAGTAATCATAGACAAACATATACAAAAAAACTTACCAAGACAAATTTTGTTATTGGAATCAACACTTTCGACATTGCTTTTATCCCTGCTTCCATTTTGGGGTATACATTCATCATTGTTATTGAGTTGATTTGTGTTTGATGATCTACATCCATTGTTGTTGTTATCAATGATGAACAATTATCTACAACTCCTCCATCAAAATTGTTCATAAGCCCAAAATTCATAATGTACTTGGATGATATCGAATTTATAATTGTTATGTTCATGATGATATTAGAATCAAAATGTATATGAACTTAAATTTGAAGAAACACTAATAGCTAAAATCATGGATCAACTATCTTTTGTAACTCCTCACTAAATATCCAAAAATATTCAAACTTATGAAATTCCCTTTATACCCTTATACATTAATTACACATGCAAAACCAACAACAATTGAAAAAGCATTCCTATTGGTCAAAATCAGTTCACAAAGTTAACACTCTTTAAAGGGTTAACATAATAACCTCCCTATATATATACCCTATATATATATATATATGGAGGAGATTATATTGTATGGCCTAAGTGGTAGCCCAACGAAAGAATGAAGAAAGAAATGAGGCCCAAATCCAATGGTGTCCATGTCCGTTTAAAACCATCATCAGTGTGTTTCTCCAGCACCAAACTCTCAAGCAAAACCCGGTAGCCACTGTCGAGTTCAATTCCAACCGCGCGACTTTTCTAGTGAGTTAAACTCGCAACCAAAACCCCGTTAGCCTCTGTTCGATGTCTAAAAACCCATATCGGGCGACTTTTCTCGCGGGTTTAACGGCACCCCAAGTCACGAGTGGCCAAAAAAAACATGTTTTCTTATTTTTTGAGCGATTTCTTCCAAGAGGAGGTATAAATACGATTGGAAACCTCCATGGGAACCATTTTTTGGGAGAGGATCTACTAATTTGAGAGCAAAAGAGAAGCCGATTTCTAGATATTTTTGGGAGTCGATTTTGGGGATTTTGGTAGGGTTCTTCATCAATTTCTACACTCACAATGCTCTTGTAAGGCATTAATTCTAGATACGAGTAGCTAAGCTTTTAAATTATAGCAATGGGTATGTGACTTACTTTGAATTTGGATTTGTGGAGACTTATGTTGATTTATATCATTTGATGTCATTTTTTCAATTTTAGAGTTTAATGTTTATCGTTCTTAAATTGGGTATTTTGAGTAGGATCCCTTGATATGTTTGATTCAATTTCGAATTGCTAGATGAACTGAAAAATCCGTAATTGTCTTTTGGTTTATGAAAGTAGCACACAACACACAATTGACAGTTGTGTTAAGTGTTGATGTTGTAAAATTGCATAACCTAACTTAAACAATCGGCGCTTGATTGTTTGTTAGTCTTGGTGTTCTTTTAATCTTAATGCGGTTGGCAATCGAATTCTAAGTCTGTGACTAGGTTCGATTAACTAATTAGAGATCAGTCGTAGAGTTTTCAAGGCTAGTCATGCTTTCATACGAACAGAGCATTGATGCGTGTTGGTATTTCAACCAACTTGACTTCTTTTGAGAAAATGGTTTGAATGAGTCGATGATACGTAATCCAAATGATTAGTCGATTGATGCTCTTTGCTAGCCTCTTTTATTATTGTTCAATGTTGTAAAATTATTTTTGGTATGCTTAGCTTTTTATAAATCATCCACCCCCCTTTATATAATATTTCCAATGAATTTGCACGTGATAACGTCTTGGACTCACGGTTAACACCGAGTCCCTGAGGAGATGACCCTACTTATCACTATCACAATCCGTTGTGAAATAGAGATAATAGGATTCATCATTATAGTTTATTATTATTTGTGGGACTCGATACCCGTCATGTTCTATAAAACCGACCACAATATGATTAGAGGAGTGGTCAATGACAACACACGAGACAAGGCCACCTCCTCTACCGACTCTATCAACCAAAAAGCAACTCGAGAAACCAAACTTAAAACAAAGTTCTACAATTTTATTAGTATCAGAAAGAGTTTCAGATAAGAAAAGAAAATCAGGTTTTTTGGACTTTATAAGGTTCCCCTACCTACGAACTGCCCGAGGATTCCCCAGCCCTCGGCAATTCCAGCTTAAGTAATTCATTGTTGTTGGCTACCTTGCAGGCTTAGCCAAAGTTGTAACGAAAGACCCTGGACAATCACTTCCTAAAAGAACATCATCTGGGTTTTTGCTGTCATTTGAAGTCTGGATTTTGTTATTCAACCTTCCCTTAGTGCCATGGTTTCAGGTATTTCAGGCCCACCTCTCCTCCTTTTCCTTTCTTATAAATTAAGCCTATCAATGTATTCCTCATCTGGGCCACCTGGGTAAATTAAATAAGGAACTAATTTCATCCCAATTTGTTTTTTAAAACTCCCTTTAATTATAGTAATGTTACCACCTTCTACATAATCGAGATTCCTGGAATCATTCCCCTTAGTTGACTCACTTGCTTTGTTTGAAATTTGAAAACCCCCAATCCCAGTCACCATCCTCCTGGAGCCCATTTGCTCCGTCCCTGCGTTGCTGTCTTCCCTGGAGGAGCCTCAGCCAACTTCCCAATTCCTTAACGATTTCCACCCCTCGTTTTCCAAGGTTTTTTCTACAGAACCTATCCGTGTGAGTAAGCATTATGCATATGAAGCAAAATTCTCCCAGTTGCTCGTACTTGCAGTTAACAACAAATTCGCTACCATTCTTCCTCGTGATCTTCTTCTTCTGCTTCAATGGTTTATGAACATCCAGTTTTATCTTGACACACATGAACTCACGCCATAGGCTGGTATTATTCTTCTAATCATACACCAAAAACTCCAAAAAAGTTCCCCAATTTCTTACCGACTGCTTCTGACATAAACCCCGTGGATAGAAAAAGGGTATGTAAATACTATTTTTTGGTTCTTTCATAACATGAAGTCATCTAAACAACAACTTTATAATTGTGGTTGGTATTTGAAAACTTGTCCTAAATAAGTGATAGATTTCATGCCTATAAGAGTATCTCTAGCAGCTTCTCCAAAATGGAGAAATTTAGGTTATTTTTTGTTCTAATATATTCTCTAAAACTTTCTCGAGGAGAGAGGGTATAAATTTCTCTAAATTTTGTAGAACTCTCCAAAAATGATTACCATGAGAGATAAATGATTCTTTATTATATTCCACCAATAAAAAACCTTGAAATAAAATGTTTTGGAGAGAAAAATAATATTTTATATATGTAATATTTTAATAAAATAGTTAATGATGTAAAAATTTGTTGGAATTGAATTAATGCAATAATTTTTAGAGATTTTAGACTTTGAGTCTCCATTTTGAAAAACTTTTGAGAATTTGTTGGAGATGCTCTAAAAGAAGTTCAAGACTTTGGTTTCGGAGATCCAAAGTCAAATGCACTATAATATTTAATTATTTTCTTTCTTCTTTTCTTATAAAATATAGCAAATTGAGTTAAAATACCGGGTAAGATTATTAGACATTGTCATGCTCACTTGGTAAAGTAAATGACCCGATTAACATTTGATAAACGACCCTTAACCTTTTTTTGTCCTAATGTTATAATAAATTGATTTGACATAAAACCAAAGATCATGATATCCTTCTATCTTCTTCCTCCATTTAGTAGGTTCATCTTTATCATCATCTAGAAGAATGATCTCCTCCCCCCTCCCAAAAAAAAAACAAAAATCAAGAATTATGAAAGAAAAAAAAAACCCAAATTCATGTTAGTCGTCGGGTCTCTCATCAACCTTAAAACATGAAAAGGATTCCATATTCATGTTTTTCAGGGTATCATTAATGGACTACGAACATAATACCCTCATTTGATTCAAGTACTCAACTCGGATGTCTATGCAAACCTCCGACAATTTTGTTGACAATTTTCTTAAAGATGAACATACAAGGAAGATGAAAGAGGAGCAAAAAGATGAGATTGACCGATGATACTATAGTCTTATGATTCTAGGTCAAGTTAACTCGTCATGATATTGAGAAAAAATAAATAAATATTTAACTACTGAATTAGATAAAAAAAAATAATAATTAAGTGGTCAAATTGGGATATTTTGACAAATTGGTTGTTATTAATTAATACAATTTGCCTTTAACTGAAACATTAAACATGAATATGAGACAATTTATTATAAGATGTAAAAACCTAAACCTAAACCTAATGCAAACAAGTGAAAAGATTTTGGGTAATAATGGTTGTTCTCTACCAAGTTAAAGAAAGAGCCACAATCCACCATCCATTTAAATTGAGCACATTATACTACTATTTATATATTTTACTATTTTGGTTAAACTAAAAGCAAGTGATTAGTGAACACATTATATATCAAAACAAAAATTGACTAATTCATAGTGACCAGATGGCTAGAAAAACAAACCACTAAACCATTTTTATAATTAAACAACATGTTGACAATATTTTGGCATTGAATCAATTTGTAACAAACCTAATAAAAAATAAATCATAATGCTTAATAGTGAATAAACATGTAAGTTAGTAGCTAGCGCCTAGCAGTAAGAAACTAAAACCAATAAATTAAATTTAGTTAGAAAGAAATCAGATAGCAAAAGACCAAAAAAATGACAAATAAAAGGCAAATTAGTAACAATCTCTAAATCAAAATAACAAACTCAAGAATTCATAATCACATAACAATTAACAAAGAAAAAACTAACAATTAACAAATAACAATAAATATAAATCTATAAATGCAAAAAAATGTTGGAGAAAAAAATAGTAATTTATCAAATCAATAACATTATAACAAACAAAATAACATAATTAAAATGACTTTAATTAGGATGGAGCCTTGAGAGTTGGGGGCATTAGAGTTTAATTGATGGGGTGTATTGTATTATAGGAATTTTAGTTAAAATTGTTGTTCCACCACTTCAATTCAAGAAAAAACAATGAGTTTCTTGCTCAACAATGCATTCGCTTCTTCCCGCATGTGAGGTCTAGGGGTAAGATGTACGTGGAAGTAAAATATACTGCAAGGTAGAGTGCGATTGTTTCTATAAAGGCCTTGACTTATGCAAAGTGCGTGAAAAAAAGGTAGATAAAACTTGATAAGAATTGGGGGAATAAAAAGTAAGAAGAACATTAAAAAAATATTGAAAAAGAGAAAAATAGATAAAGTAAAATAAAAAACAGTTATAAGTGAGCAACAACATATAAAGAAAATCAGATACAAGAAAACACAACCAATATAAGAACAACTTTATACCCTTATGTGTCGTTTGCTAAACGCTTATCGGGTAAGCGCTTATCAATACCATTTACCTTTTTGATTGAGCATGACAAATACTAAGAAGCTTACCCGGTAAAATACATGGGAAAGACCAAGAGTCTTACCCAGTAAGTGTGGGAAACGACTCTTGCCAGGTAAGTGTTTACCGGGTTTAAAATGCTTACTAACAATCCATTTTCATGGCCAAGGATGTTACACGATAAAGTAAATGGAGGTCAATCTTTTGTCGGTAAGTGTTTATCCGGTAAGAATTTGGTAAACGACCCCTTAGTCTGACCTATAACCTAGAGATCTAACTATCGACTCATTGTGGTCCTATGTCTCTCTGAAACCCTTTCCTTGTCTACACTAGCTACAAATTATCATCCCTAGTTTATTATCGTTGTTTTGCGCTTTCAAAAAGTACTCGGAAATGTCTAAAGACGATATGTCCAAGTTGTCGATGGTGGTTGTTTACAAAAGTGGACAAGTTGGAGGGCATTATAGTCAACCGAGGCAAAGTAGGAGGGTTTGTTTGGTAATTTTTGTTTTTGTTGGTATATTGTAATATTGTGTTCATTTTTAGCCGAGACACACATACAAATAGGGCTGACAATGGGTAAGAGTAAACCCGTTATCCGTTATGTTTCGACCCGTTGGATAAGGGTATGGATAAGAAAAATTTTATTCATTTATCCACTTATCCATTACCCATTTACCTGAAATTTTAGTGGGTAGGATATAAACAGTTTTTCGTTATCCATTACCCGTTACGATATAATATATATATATATGTATCTATAATTATATAAAAATAAATATTAGTGTATATATACATAATTATATTAAGTTAATTATTAATATTTTTTTAATAATGTCGTCGTATTTTAACGTGTACTTTAATTTATTTTATATTTATCGAGTAAATATTTCATGTTGATTAAATGAGAAACAAAATGGATTTAGAAAATAATCGCAACGAAAAGTGTTAGTGTTACACTTTTTAAATTGTTTTCAAAATATTATACTACGATTTTATTTAGAGTAATTAAATGTTTACTACAACAAATTAGATATAAAATAATAACTATATTTATAAACTTATGTTTTACTTATATGTTTCAGGTTTAACATTATCAATTGTAGTTCTAAATGAAATTTTGTTTTATCATTTATCCATTACCCGTTTCGTTACTCGCTACTTTTAATGGGTAGGGTAGGATACGGATAATGGTTTTATTAGATGGATAATACCCGTTTTATTACCCGCTATTTTAAATGGATTGGATAACAGATTAACCTTGCCCTACCCGTTCCACCCATACCCTACCCGTTGCCGGCAGCCCTACATACAAACATACATACGCAGGTGTCAAAAGGGGTAACACAGTCAAACATTGATCGTCCATGGGAACCCTAGGAAGAGCAGCATACACAGTCGGGTTTTGGATCCGGGAAACTGGCCAAGCCATGGATCGTCTAGGTTCACGCCTCCAGGGCAACAACTTCTTCAAAGAACAACGTATGTATCAAATCCCTAATTCCTATTTTTTATATTTCAAAACCTCAACATATCTTCAATTTGTTTTTTGGATTTCAATGTGGGTTCGGATTTCCATCGAGGATATCATTATTTTCTAATGTAGCCCTCAAAGGGTTCAGATTTAGGTGGATTATTTGCTTAATAATGATTGATCGAATATTTTCTTACTTGGGATTTATGTTATTTTACATGATTAGTTAAATTGTCAAAGTTATACCGATGAATGGAGTTTGCGGCATTATTTCCATTGGGTTCTAATTTGATTTAATTTTATTACTATTATTATTTCGAGGTACAAGCAATTAAATCGGTGTTTTAGCGTATTGATCAATGAACTATGGATTCTTGATATCTGGACTGCAATTTGAAGTAAATTAAGCAAAACTTTTATATCGAGCGGTCTTTGATCAGCATCACCGGATGACTTCAAGACAATGCAAGGCAGTGGCATACTGTTGATGCTTAGTGAAATCTGGAATTTAACGCCCAAGAGAAATGATGTAGGAGTTGGCTTCAGTTGAATTAGCTTTTTAGTTCTAATGATAAATATTGGGGCTGGTTAATAATCCACTATCGTTTTTCCATTCTCTCTCAAATCAGAAGTCACAATTTATTCGAGTAGTGGCAGGGAATTATGATTGACAGTTTAACACTTCTTGTCTCATAGTCGTGGAGAGTGTAGTAATATACACATAATTTATTTGCTTGTTAGAAAAACCATTCTCTGGATTAAGTGTGGAAGTCAGAGCATCTAGTTATTAGCTACTTGTGGAACTTTCGGATGTATCACATGAAGCAAAATAAGTTAATTATCTCTTATTTGGAGTTATAGCATGGGCGGTAAACTACTTAGTATGGTACACTGGTTTATACTAGTTATCTGATAAGAGGACTCGTATACCAGACTTCCATTGCATATCAATTATAGACATTCCAAATATTGTCACCATTCTTGACACCGAGATTAGTGACCCAAGAGTTTACTCTCTCTCTCTCTCTCTCTCTGTGTTTATTAATATCAGAAGGATTAGTATAGCTATTTACAAAAATATGCTCTAAATGTTGGATGTAGCATGATTTATAATTATAAAGTTATCTAAAAGTATTAAAAGTACCATGAGTTCATGACATGTCACTCACATGGTACTATTTCCTCTTTTGGTTATACATCTTACATAGAGATCGGACAATTTTGTCTGGGGTTTGTCTCCAATTAATTAGTAATTGAACACATATTCAGCACAAAACCCAGAAATACAGACACAGATTGTATGTTTGGGATTGTTTCTTTGATCTGCTGTCTAGGACCATATATATTACCATTGAAAAAAAATTAATTGTCAAGCCATGTTTAAGTTGTAGCTGTCAGCGTGTAGCCGTGTACTGAGATATAATCTAATAGATATGAGTTTGTCCTGATATCCCCCATAGAGAACAGGGGAAGGAAGACACATGCTTTTCTTAGACGAGAACATACTAATTATGTCCCCCATCAAAGAAAACAAGTTATAACTTAAAGATGTGGCATGTTTATATATGAAAGACATAACAAGAAAACTATCTTTACAGACTTGTCAAATATTTATAGGGATGGCTGCAAAATATTATTTATTTTTTCAGGTTCTAGATGCTCATATAGCTCCGGCACGCTCTCAATTTGTTGATACATTGTATGTGTGGGCGATATGTGTACTGTTAATCTAGATATGCTAGTTTTCAAGAGTGTGGCACTAAAAGTACTTGTGGCCTGCCATTGTTTGTTCGAGATTGGAATAAAGCAGTGGTGGCTTTTTAATTGAGACGTTGTTGATATATTACCGATTCTTCTTTCTAGGGTGTAAATACTTCTAAACCGACATATGCGTGTTGCTGTCTTTCATCCTTTTTGGCTTGCATTTTTGTGTTTAGCTACTTCGAATGTTCTTATGTTTGAGATACATAGAAACCTGACAAAAAATTCTCAATGCTAGAAAACAACAGCATCCTTCAGAAATTGCAAAGTGTTTGACGGTTGAAAGTTGGACATAGGTTTTCCATCTGGATGTCTTTGCAATTGATTTAGCATGTGCTAGATCCTTCAATCTTGTCACGTTTGCTTTCTTATCTTTTTGTATTTCAACACCTTCATTCACTTTATCAGTAACCAAAGGGCAGTCATGTTAGTTTCTATATCATATTAGATGCCTTGTTGTTTAGGACTAAAACTTCAATTTTTTGAATCAGAAGTTACCAGGATATAAATCTATGTTCATTATTACCTTTTTTATTTAATCTCCTGATTCAGCATGCCTAACACTCATTCAATACTATTATCAATAACGCTTTCATCGAACCAATCTTGACATTTTTTTACCAGTGTCCAGGCATCGACCTCTTATGAATGTATATGATAAAGTCCCTGTTGTTGCTAAGGATGCATTTGTGGCCCCAAGTGCTTCTATCATTGGGGATGTCCAAGTGGGAGCAGGATCGTCTATTTGGTATGGATGTGTTTTGAGAGGTAATGCTTAATCATGGTGGCTTTTGTAAATGAACTCCCATAGTCTTGTACAGTCCTTTAGCTTTCTTATTTATTTCTGAATTTGATCATGTTGTAGCTAACAGTAATAATAAAATAGAAATTATTCTGAATGGCTAGCTTAAGTACAAACAACTGATAAAAGTAGATAAATTACCCGGCAGAAAAGTTTAAAAGAAAGACAAAATCATACAATTTGGTGTAGGTTATTTGTTGTACTTTATAGCAAGTTTCCTTATCATTGCTTGTAATGCATCTAGCCCGTCCGTTCATTATCATGTCGTGATGCTGTCATTGTAAACATTTTAGCCTACATTTTATCAACTTAAAAGGTAGTCCACTTAGTTGTTTGCCTGTCTTTGGAAGCATGCTCATACAGTGACCAATAATCTAGAATATCAATATTCGCCAAAACTTTATATGCATGCTATATGTTAATTAATGATTATTGGTCAAAACGTTGTAAGAGGATGCAATCACTATGCTATGCACTTGTTGAAATCAAAATGATGCAACCGTTAAAACATAAAATATTAAATTTAACCAAAGGACTGAAAAAGAGTCTATGGGGTGTAGAGGGCAGTCCTGGATCCACTGGTTCCAATCTCTGCTGTGGATTGAATTTGAAGGTTAACTCTCTTTGTTTTGCCCTCCACAGAAATAGTGTGGATCAAGAGTAAGCTAGAATGCCCCAAATCTTTTGCCTGAAGTTACTCAAATTAGGTTTACAGTTGCAATTTCCACCCTCCTTTAACTAATTGACCTCAAGTTAAAGGGTTGCTTATGTATTATATTTTAGCTACTTATTGTTCAAGAGAACAGATGAAGAAGTACAAGTGGTCGAAATGCCCACTTTAAGATCAAGTTCAGGCCGATATTTCATATTTGGACAATACCTTGGGACTCGTAGCTGTACTCATAAATTTGATCTTGTTTGTTCGAGAGAGTATTCATATTACAAACATGAAACATCCACTTGTTTCTTTAATAAGACATCTCCTCTAGTCTATGCATGGCCCATCTGGGCAGATCTTGTGATAATCTGCTTAACATGGTCGCAGTGCCTGGGAGTTCAAGTGGGCATAGTGATGGTACTCTGTCTCCTGACCATGGTAGCACTGTTCATAGTCTCACAGTCATCATAATACTGAACTATTGTTGTACAACTCTCCTAGAACATGTCTGTACTTCATTCTCCTACATTTACCTCTACATGCATAACGCATTCCAAGAAAATTTAGAGGTTTCTCTATGATGTTTCTGTTGATGCAATATTCTATATTTCCACTTGTACCTCATCCAACATTAAATTGTGTATAAGCTCGCAAAAGCATCAGTAATGGTCGGACGATAGTAAAAGGTCATAGCAAATCCTGTAGCCACCATTTTTTGTCACTTTATTAGATACAACACTATCACACATAACATGTTTATTTGCTGGATCATCTCGTCAACATATCCGCATTGATGTTACGGTATCATACGATAGGATGTCTCTGGACATCATAAAAGAGTGATCATGAGATTGAAATTGGGAAAGAGAAGCCTCGAACTACTTAACACAATGGATATATAATTCTCATTCATGAAGGCCATTGTATGTCCAATATATCCTCGAAGGGCGACGAAGCTAACAAATATAGTGTGCACATATGCAACTTTGAGTTTTACAAAGACATCCAATCACAATATTTAAATATATGTGCCCTGTTCCAAATAATATGCCACCTTGATAGTAATTCTAAATGTGGATTTTTTATCTTTCTAATTTGCTTTATTCAGTAATCATACATCTGTGAAATGGCATGCTCACTGACCAGATACCCTTTTGTATATAGGTGATGTGAACAGCATTAGTATTGGATCTGGCACTAATATACAGGACCACTCACTTGTGCATGTTGCAAAATCTAATCTACCTGGAAAGGTGCTTCCGACAGTGATCGGGGACAATGTGACCGTTGGTGAGCAATGTTCTGGGAGCTAGCTTTCTAACGTTTTTTAAGCATAACGTGACGAGGCTCTGTCTTCTTTTTTCATGAAGTGACTTAGATTCAAATATGCAGGTCATAGTGCTGTTTTACATGGATGCACTGTTGAGGATGAAGCATTTGTTGGTATGAAAGCTACACTTCTTGATGGGGTTGTCGTAGAGAAGCATGGCATGGTTGCTGCTGGAGCCCTTGTAAGACAGGACACTAGAATTCCCAGTGGCGAGGTTCTAAGCTCTTCTATATCTCTCTCTCTCTCTCGTTAATAAATTTTTATCTACCCAATTTAGATTCGACGACATTTATATATATCTTGGTTGGAGGTTTGCAATAGGAAATCATGTGGATGTCTTACCCCCACCGTTGGTGGTCCTTCAGTGTGTTGCATTTGGTATTAAGATAGCATTGAGCTTTGTAAGAGACTATATGTTTTTGGTGTTCTTGCTATTAAGAGAAACAGGTTGCCACTATACAAGATCTAAATAGTTTGAGGGATACTTCTGTCTTTAGATGTAGAGACTTCAGATGTCCTAGAAATAATGATTTGACCAGGGTGCCTCCTAACTATCTTCCATGATCTTTACAACCTGTAGCCAATAAATGTTAGGTTGACTTCATGCTTTATACTGATTGACAAATGAAGAATGTTGATATGATGTAAAATACCGGTGTTTCTGAGCTCCTATTATCAAAATGGCTAGGATTTTATGCTTTCCTTAGCTAGGCTGCATTTGTGTTCATCTAGTTTACAATCTCAAGATTTTTAACAATCTGTAAGTAGTCGAGGTTTCTTCGTCATTCTGTTTTCTTCAGGATAGGGTAGTTTTCCTGCTGCTTGTATGTCATATGAGTGATTGGGACTTTTCTAGCCATCATACTTTTTTTTTTTTTTTGCAAAATAACATTGTTCTTTCAAAGTCTAGGAAACATTTTTAGTTGCCAAAAAACAAGCGACCTTGGACAAATTGTGTACACGTTTATACAAAAGAAAAAAAGAATAGCTACATCTTGACACTTTTGGTCTACAAGTTTTATGTCATCGCAAGAATTATGATCTGTTTGCTGCCAAAAACCAACTATGATGATTTGAAAAGTGAATAACTTTATTTTCATAGACATTAAAGAATGGTCAATGCATACTTCTCTGGCTATCAAGTCATATGTGGTTCACTTCATTCACTTGCAAGTTGCAACCAGACCTTGTTACAAGTTGAGCATATTAAAAAACAGATTTTCTATTCATTCGTTATTGAAATTAGTTTATCATCAATAACAAATGAATAAAAAACCTGTTTTCTAAGAAATTCGTTTGTTTTGAATGTTTTTATATATTTATTTTCTTTCGTGCACTTTGCACAAGAAACAACCCTTCTGCATCCTGGGGTAGAGGTCAAGCCTGACTACATTCCCAGGGTGGGATATACTTTTTGGTTGGTTTTTGTTATTGAAATTAGTTATGAAGTGGAAGCTTAGTTGGGAATTTGACAACAGGTATGGGGAGGTAATCCTGCTAGGTTCCTGAGAAAGCTTACAAACGAAGAGATAGCCTTTATCTCTGAGTCAGCTGCCAACTACAACAGCCTCGCCCAAGTTCATGCCACTCAGAATGCGAAGCCGTTTGACAAGACTGAGTTCTTAAAAGTACTACAAAAGAAGACCAATGAAGCTCGGACTCTGCTTCATTAATTGTCGACAACAGCAAGAAAGAGGGTTCTCGCGAATAAGTTCGTTGTTTTTTGATTTCCTCCTGCTGATTTTGATGTTGACGAATGCCTTTTTAAGCAAGTTAATGGATATTGGATCATTGGTGTGTGTCTCTCTTTTGAAATAAGGAAAAAACTTACTAGTGTTAGAATTGTTACGGTTACAATTTGTTGTATCATTCCTTTTTACTATTCTTACATCAAAGACTTTGATGTGGATTTAATATAAATTTTTATGTGGATTTGACGACGACATTCACGTCTTTGATGGGTACATGAAGTTTTTGGGGCTAGTTATTCGTATATGTAGAAACAGGTAAGACTTGATCTTGAGATCAATGAGTTCGCTTTAGTATGAGTTTAGTTTTTTGAACTTCTCGCAAGTCGGACCTTCACGAAATGGTCGTTTTATTCTTTGGGCTTACTAGAAACCGTTGAGAGGCTAATTACCCTTGGTGAGGCTTGATCTTCATTCCTCTTTGAATTTTTGTATTGAACATAATTTCAAGCAACCAACATTTTTAAAATGCAAAAAAAAAAAAAAAAAAAAAAAAAATTCTAGTTGCTAAAAATTAACCAATGAAAGATTTTTAGAAGAATTATTATTCTTGTAAGAATATTTTATCTCCAATAAATTATTGCATAGTAATTATTATTTTATGATACTCTATTCTTTTTTTATAAAAAGTAAAAACCTCACATCCTTGAGTTCTTGTACAAAAATCGTGGTTCTTACCTTAAACTTGGTGTGACGTGACATTTTGTTAATTTTTTTAATCTATTTTGTCGACTTTACAATTATTAATATGTATATATTACAAGCGATGTTATATGCACCCTTTTAATGTCAGAATCGAGTTAAATCATGCATTAAAAATGTAAAAAGTAAGTCTTGATGTTGAGTGTTAGGAGGAAATTAATAGGTAGGGATGTATTTAGCAACAGGTTGGGGATATTTGCACCTCGACCTATAGCGGTGGACTTGGTACGTACTAAGTTTTTTTTTCTCCAATACCGTGTACGTCAACAAGGGTACTGCACGGCTTGTAGTGGATCATATGGGCCCGCTTGAGGATCTCTAAAGCACACTTCTTCTAAGAAAGGAAGAGGCCAAATTTCGTTCCGGTTGCATGGATACCCAAAAAATAGTTGAGTTAACCCTAATTCGTCATTGCAAAATCACTATTGAGAGATTGGATAAGCTGCTAGAGTAGGCCTGTGGATGGAGCTGTCAAATAATATAGTCAACGTAATTATACTGAAGTAAGTTGGAATAAGTTCCAGAGTCAAACAAATACCTATCTTGTGCATGTTTTTGTGTGACTTTAATGTTCTATATCTAATCTAGTTGCTATTATCGAAGAGGATGCTACTCCTAAAATTGTAGGTTGCTTATATTGATGGTTTCGTTGATTCATCCTCTTCTAATACTTGACATGTTATGCTTTGTGATGACATGGATTAAGACTATCCTATAATTTTCTTCAAAAAAGACTATCCTATAATTAATGTTGTAAGGCTAAAGCTAAAAATGCATCCACGTACGTAAATTTTACTTTTCTTTGAAAAATAAACGTCAATGTATGTCATGTTACGGTTATGGTTTTGAAAAATAAACGTAATTGTATGTCGTGCTATTATGACAGTTTCCAAAAATAGACGTCACCATATATCGTGCTACTCTGACGGTTTTGAAAATAAAAGTCATCGAACGTCATGCTACAGTGACCGTTTTGAAAAATAAACGTCATTGTATGTCTTGCTATAGTGACGTTTTTGACAAATACACGTCACTATGTGTCATGATATGTCGACAATTTTGACAAATAAATGTCACTATATGTACTGCTATAGTGATGGTTTTGAAAATTTTAAGTCACTGTATGTCATGATAAGGTGACGATTTGAAAAATAAGTGTCATTGTATGTCATGTTACAGTGACGGCTTTGACAAATAAACGTCACCGTGTGTCACGTTACGAGGACGCTTTTGACAAATAAATGTCACCGTATCTACTGCTACGGTGATTATTTTGAAAAATAAACGTTACTGTATGTCATGCTATGCTGACGGTTTAGGAAAAAAAATATTTTTTTTATATACACCTAAGGTGACGTTTTAGCACATGGTAACTGTTTTTGAAGTGATCTGGGAACATTTTTTTTAAACGTAACCAAAAGTGTATCAAAAGTGATGACATAATAGGTGATGTTTTTATGTCCACAAAAACCGTTACCGTATACCTATGGTAACAATTTTAAACCGTTATCAATGAGATTTTTGTACTAGTGTTAGTATGTTATGCCGTGTGATGACATGGATTAATTAAGACTATCCTATATAATTAATGATGCAAGGCTAAAGTTGAAAATGCATTCACGTATGTAATTGTTACTTTTATTTGTTCAACCTTTTATTTTTCCTTTGGTTTCTAACATTTAGGTAGCCACTATGTATACTAATTCTCTAGTTGACCAATATATGTAGGACCCTTTTCACGCAAGGTGCACTTAGACCCAAAAAGGTATATGTTGGAAACTTCCTTTTCTGATCCTTATGGGCTCTTTCGGAGAGTGATCTAACAGGGTTCCACATAATCTCACATAATACAGAAGTCTAAATCTGCCACTCTAGGGCAATATGTACTCCCTCTCAAGTCTCAACACTTTCGGATAATCTTTGTCCCTCTAGCTATTGAAAGGGGCATATTATAGTTCCACATCGGCAAGACTTGGACCATTTCTATTCTATAACCTTCATTTTCTAATTAAGAGCTCTTTCGAGAATAAGGGGCTGTTTGTTTACCTCTTAACGGTTCCATTAAGAGGCAACCTCTGAATCACTAAGAGGTAAATTTTGTTTGGCAAAAAAAGGGTTGCCTCTTAATGGTTCCAAAATCCTCTGAATGATTTTGTATCCTGACCCTCCCTTAACCATTACGCGCACTGATTTCATTATGAACAATTAGCAAACAACCATATTTCATTTTACACTATATCATGAAAACCTCTTAATCATTCAGACCACTTAATCATTCTACACTAAACCATTCAACAACTGTCAAACAACCCATTGGGGTTACACCTATTATCACAAATATCATTTAAATGATGATTATAATTTGGTTTCTTCTCAATAATGACCAGATTCTGGATTGCGTTAGGGATCAGGTTGTCAAAGACGTATAAAGAGAACAAGCAACGCGTTGATCACTGTTGATTACTCAACGCTTCTTAGGCTGGTCTCCTCATTCACATGACTATGGTGGATCTTCTTGCAGCTGATTTATGGGTCTGAAACTTCACCGTTGGACCTGGTGTCAACAAGGGTATTGGACGACTTGCAATTGATCATATGGGCTCGCTCAAGGATTTCTGAAGCATACTTCTTCTAGGAAAGGAAGAGGCCATATTTCGTTCTGGTTGCAGAGATATCCAAAATATAGTTGAGTTGGCCCAGATTTGCCATTGCAAACTCACTGTTGAGAGATTGGATAAGCTGTTCGAGTAGGCCCGGGGATGAAGTTGTCAGGATAATATTGTCAACGTAGTTATACTAAAGTAAGCTAGAATAAGTTCCGGAGTCAAACAAATACCTATCTTGTGCTAGAAAAGACGTGTTAGAACCCCGTATTGGCTAGATTAACTTTTTTTCCTTCTTTTAAAATGGATTTTGAAAAGAAATCTGACAGGATTCCATGTGACATTAGCTCATCCTCGGGGAATGCAAGCCAAAGAAAAAGAAAGATTGACATTAGACTCGAAACCCTTTCTTCGTTATATATGTCGGAAGTTCTCTTCATTCTCAAGGGCTCTTTAATTTGATTTACATATTCTACATGGTATCACAACCGAGGTTTATGAAAATTAGAAACTAACACTTTGGTGGCACAAACTCTACCTAGCCTCCGTTAGAGGGGTTTGTTGGAGTACCACATAATATACTGTCATGTATAATTTTATTATAAACCATAACGAAATACTAATGCCATATCTTAAAGGAAATCCCAAATTTATGATTAAACATATATGCCGAAATATGCAATTTTTTTTTTGGAAAGATGAGTCTATAAAAGATAATTTAGTATATGAAAATTTACAGATTACACATATTAATCGCTTAAGCCACCCCGAATGCACCTGAACTCTTCAATGATTTGACACTTTTTACAACTTGAAAACAACAAAAGGAAGAGAAAGAATCAAACACTTCAAATGCATTTGATCAGGGCGTTTCAAAATCAATTGGATTTTTTTTCCAAGCATTGAACTCACTTGATAGTTTTTTTGCTTCATCTATGTGAGACATGTTTTTAACCAAAAATTCTTGACAAATAATAAGTCTTGATTATTTAATGATTTGTATCTAATATTTCAAATGCAGAATCTTGGTCCAAATTTTTACCCACACAACCCATCTTCTACTCGATGAAAATGCAAGTTGAAACCTTGTTTAACAATTATAATCTTGACAGTTTGTCCAAAGTTGTTTCAATTAGATGTTTGTATTTATTTTGTGGGTTTATAAATGTTGAGGGGCTAAATGAATACATTGCTGGAAGATCAAGGATGTGAGGGACTGTGCTTAGCAAACTTGTCAAACTACAAGGATAGAGGAGCAAGTAGTCTGTAACTTAAGGGACTAAAAGAGTAAATGTCATAAATATAAATATGTTGAATATAGAACAGACAGGAAAGACTTTTCTTGTTTTGGGGTATAAAGAAAGTAAAGAGTTGAAAGAAACAAGAACAAGAAGATGGGGTATAAATAGTGTGAAGGGTATTTCAAAGAAATTTTGGTGTTCATGAAGAATTCGGGGAAAGACCGGTGGTTGGCTTGCTTTATTCTGGATTTCAATGATATTAGGGTTCTTTACATATAAGGGTTGAACTGATGCATATAACCCCCTTATTCGGGTTCTATTTGTTCATCTCATCAAGCTGCTTCACCCACCCTCACTGTAAGATTTTTCTTTTTAAATTTGTAATCCTTAAATACAATACAACTTCTTGATTTTGGGATTCTTTGCTATTCTCAATGATTTCTATTTCTTGAATAAAAATATTGATGATATATGTGAAAATGTTTTAAATACTTTTGTTTAATAGTCATTTTAATTGATGACTGATATAGTCAAATAATGAAGAACATAGATGCAAGGGAAAATTAGGGCAAAATAATGAGAGAAATAGAGGCGGAAACTTCTTTGGATATTTTCACCATCATAATTAGAAAGGGAAAAACATACAACTTATATAGTAGAATAAACTACAGACAAAAGGAATATACTCAGTAAAAGGCATAATCCATTCTAACAAACTAAATATAAAAAGACTATTGTGCCCTTCAATACTCCCCCTCAAGCTGGAGAGTGAGAAGAAGGCGAGGCTCCCAACTTGCGTAAATGAGTTTGATAAAGCTTTACAGGTAGTATCTTTGTGAAAATGTCAGCCACCTGTTCTGAAGATGGTACTTTAGCGGTCTGGATGCAACCCGCCTTGACTTAATCACGCACAAAATTACAGTCAACTTCCACAAGTTTGGTGCGTTCATGCAAGACAGGATTGGCAGCTATTGCAAGAGCAACTTGGTTATCACACTTGAGAAGAGTAAGGGGCATATTTTTAAGCCAAGATCTTTGAGAAGAGTAGAAATCCAGGTTACTTCACATGTGGTTAGAGCCATAGCTCTGTACTCGGCTTCAGCAGACGAACGAGCAACAACAACTTGTTTCTTGGCTTTCCAGGAGAATGTCCTAGAAAGATGCAATATCCAGTTGTGGATCTTCGGGTGACAGGGCAACTAGCCCAATCACTGTCACAGTAGGCAGTAAGTTTAGCTACACTAGTGGAAGCTAAACGAATTCCTTGAGAGGGAGAACCAGCAAGATACCTCCATAGCCTCTTAGCTGTCTGCATATGAACAGGTAGGAAGGTTCATGTACTGACTAAGTAGCTGGACAGAGAAGGCAATGTTTGGTCTGGTAATGTTCAAATAAATCAGTTTGCCTATGAGTCGCTGATAAGAGGTGGGATCAAATAGAGGATCCCCTTTTTTAGGCGTAAGTTTAAGATGAATATCCATAGGCAACTGGAGGGGCTTACACTTCAATAAGTCATATTCCTTAAGAAGAACAATTAAGTACTTCTTTTGAGATAGGCAAAATCCACAATTTCAAGACCCAGAAAATATCTCATGGGTCCAAGATCTTTCATGTGAAATGTGGCCGACAACAAATCCTTGAGGTGTTGTATGTCATGCATACAATTGCCACAAATAAGAAGGTCATCAACATATATAAGAACCACAGTGACATTGTCATTTTTATGGTGAATGAAGAGGCTGTAATCTGATTTGGACTGCGTAAAACCAAGGTGAAGAAGTCTGCTGGATAATTTGAAAAACCACTTTCTAAGGGCTTGTTTCAACCCATAAAGGGACTTGTTAAATTTGCAGACAAGTGTAGGAGTAGGTTTGAAGGGAGAAGAGTGAGGAGAAGTCACTTGAATTCTGCAACCTTGATGAGAGTACCCCTGTGACATTTTCATGTAAACAATTTCATCCAAGTCACCATGCAAAAAGGCATTGGTGACATCCATTTGAATTGTGTGCCAATTTTCCATGGCCGCCTGGTAGCTAAATAACGTGCACTCAAAGCGTGGACACTGAGTTTCCCAGCATGGACACAAGTATATATCAACACCGGGATCGCTACAAGTAATAAAATGGTACAAGTACCGAGTATCGTACCCACAGGGACTGGACTTACTGAGAATTGCTGACTTTCATGAACTTCGTGCACAAGTTTCGAGTTGGGGAAAAAATATTTGTTTGGTTGTTGAATTAATTCTAAAAATGCGAAATGAACTTTTTATAAATAAAGAATGGGTATGGGTGTAAGCGTTCCTTGAGACAAACGTAGTAACAAAATGGTTGGGCGCTTTGTAGTACGGAAAGTCTATAAAAAGTCCGATCTCTCGAAAGTGGATTTTTAAAGACCGGTCCTACAAAATGCTCGTAAAGTGTCCATCGTTACCGACTCTTAATCTTGCCGATTTAACTAAGTTGATAAAAATCAAGTTCTACCAGTACAGAGATTTATACCCAAATCTCTTTGTGATATAAATCTTCTCCGACGTTTGAACCTTAGTAAATCATACAAAACTCATATCTCTACGCGGTTATCAAAGACTCTCTCAAATCTTTGTACATCACTTAAGCCGTATTTCGAATCCGCCCCTCTCGAGATCAAGATTTAATATTAACACATCAAAGTGATCGGCTTATCTGCATTGAGTTTAAGTCACGACTCAATTGACCAAGCTTAAGAGTTAGTAATAATGGCTACACCCAAGTATTGCCTACTAGTCTTAAGTTAGCTCACATCCACACCCAAGAGGTGCTTAGCTCATACTAATAATAGAAGACATAATAATATAAGAGATATAAAAATTAACCAATTGCATGAATATAAATAAAGTAAGAGCAAAGTAAGAAAGTAAACTACGGAGTTTAAAATGCTAAAATTAAAGACACAGAAATTAAAGTACTAAAATTAAAGAGCAAGAAATTAAAATACTTAAAGTTAAACTTGCAATAAATTAAAAGACTAGGAAGTTTAATACATAAAAGTAAAGAACAAGAAATTAAAGACAATAATTTAAACTAAATTAATCTTCAAAACTAAGTTCTCTCTTTTTGGAGAGAAGAACTTAGAATGAAGGGAGAGTGATGGAGTGGATGATGGAATTGTTGTTGGTAGATTGATAGATGGATTGATATGAAGAACCAAAGCCTCACTTATATAGGAATGAGAAGGAGAATACCCATTGGGATATTCCAAAGGATATTCCTTTTGTCCTCACACTCTCCAATGATGACCTCATGCCTCCATATGCCAAAATAACCCATTTAATTCGGATAAAGCATTTGGCCCATGGATCCTCGGGTGCCCACCGTGAGCACTCACTGCCCTCCCCGACAGTTTTCCATATTTCTACACAAAAAATTAATTTTGATGCCATTATCATAACTTGCTTTAATTATGGACCAAATGAAGATAGAAAGGAACAAAAGTGGGTATAAATGGGAAATAAGACACGGAAAAGAGCGATAAATAACACTCAGGAATGAGGGTTATCACATCCTTAAACTTGAACTGTTACTTGTCCTCAAGTAACCAAAAACTAGAAAAGAAAGTTTTACGAAGAAAGAAAAGGATAGAGAAAAGAGAAAAGGAAAAAATACATACCACCTACGGAGGGATCGTTGATCTTTCTCTAGCGGGAGTTGATGTACATTCTTCCATCCTCGACATAGGTTCTGATGAAATTAATCGGTAGGACTTGAGGGTTAGTGTTTGATGGGTACAAAATTTTACTAACTTCCTCAAACTTGAGTGATACTACAAAATGATTTTATGTCTCTCTTTATTTTTCACTTTTGAGTATTTTTTTATCGCATTTCCCAAGACTTGTGATTTTATCAATTGTTCTATGCCTTTGGGTTGTGCGCGTCTCCCAATTTTCCGAAGACTTATTTTATCCCCCACCCCTTTTAATACTTTTTTTTAATGATCACGTTATTTTGATGGTGATCATTTTGTACTCCCCCCTCCTCAAACTTGAGATTATCGATGTCCCCATCGATGGAAAAAATATGGTATGGTGAGGTATCAACGGGTAGGTGTATGGATTGGAATGAAGGGATGGCCTACGTCCTTTTAATCACATCAAAAACCAAAGTCACGAATGTAAGAATGTACCTGAAAAGAGCATGCTAGAGACAATAACAAAATGTAAGAATGTACCTGAAAAGAAAAGAATGGTAGGTGTATGGATTGGAGAAGGCACATGTAAGTTAACTTTTTTATCCAATCTCTTTTGTTGCTTTATATTATTTTTTGGATCATTTAATTTAAACCATTTCTAACAGGTCATTATTTATAATACATTGGTTCTTATATTTCTTTTTATTTTATTTAGCAAGATATGATTGAAAGACGGGCGTCACAAAGTACTCATGTTGTCTCGTCTGATAAGGTGATACTTCCGAGTTTCCTGCGGACATGGATATCGTTTATGATGTTTTAGGTTCCCAATCCTGACATAAGAAAGGATTTGGATCGTTTCCTAGGCTTAAAGCATTTGGGGAAAAGCGAGCACGTACTTCTACCTCCACCTCTAGTACACAACAAGAAGACATTGACAGAATCATAAAGGAACACGGGGTAACTCAAACAGTATGCGGTTACCCAACATGACTTTTTGATGGAACAACAACAAGAAAAGAATGAGATGAAAAAATTGTTTCAACAAATTCAAGGCCTTATACCCAGATTAAATGTGCCACATCATTTGTTATCGCCAGTACGAGCTCCGCCTCCACCGCCAGTTATCTTTGATGATACAACTACCAATCAACCATCTGAGGCAGTCCATGAGGAAGATAATGTTGCAGAAAATCTTGACTAGTACATTTCATCTACTTCATTTCTTATATATGTTGAAAGATATTTTGATGTGGTTGGGATTATGTTTAAAAGGTACTTTTGTAATGTTATTTTTATTAATTTGTCAATTTATGTTTTAAGTTGTTTTTATATTTTTTTATGTTGGTGATTTTAGTGAAATCATCGGTTCATTTTGTGTAGTTGGATTCACAAGATAATAATGGCGTTGGTAGCTAAGCTATAACATGAGCTAGGAGGTGTGGAGTGCACAATCGTGTAAACTAACTAGAACCCGGGATCGTTGGACGGTTATGTTTGGTGAGTTACGAAGTGGAAAAGGCTGAGCACGGCCAGTGCGTTTTCCTATTGTAAACGGCATGACCCGTGCGTTTTGGCACGACCCATGCATTTTTGTTCATAAAATGAGCACGGGTCGTGCATTTGTCGACAGAATGTTTCGCACGACCCGTGCGTTTTTCCTCATGAAATTGGCACGGGTCGTGCGTGCTCGTTAGAGGGTTTTGCACGACCCATGCGTTTTTTCCTCTTAAAATTGGCACGGGTCGTGCATTTCCATCAGTTTTGTAACTGATAAAAATTCTTGTAACCGCCAACATTAATGTCCACAATCAATCTCATTTAATGATAAATTATTATCATTATTATTATAGGGTCGGTTACGATTATATAGGTGTTTAAATAGGATCGATTTCTGCCTAAATCGTGACAGTGAATTTGAGATTATTCTCGAGTGAATTTTGTGATACCCGGGCAGTATAGGGTCAAAATATCACTTAAGGAAAGCAATCTCTCACGCGATCTCGAATTCTTATCCAAGAACCGATCACTCTCTTCCTCTTCTCTCCATCTATTTCTGCCCCATTCCCCAACAATCTTAAGTGATTTTTTCTCATCGTGAGAGAGATGGCGAGTGGTAAATCCGTGAGAGATATGACGACCAAGTTCACCAAACTGGAGAAGTTTGAAGGCGTAGATTTTCGACGATGGCAGAAGAAGATGAACTTCTTGCTGACAACATTGAAGGTCGTCTACGTGCTAAGCACTCCGATGTCGGAGGTGATGGAGGACGAGACGTTGGAGATGACCCGACGTCGCGGTAAATGGGAAAACGATGACTACATCTGTCGTGGCCACATCTTAAACGGTATGTGTGACTACCTCTTTGACATTTATCAAAATGTCGAATCTGCCAAATAGTTATGGGACTCTCTTGAGTTCAAATACATAGCGGATGATGCTTCTAGTAAGAAGTTCCTCGTTAGTAATTTTAATTATTACAAAATGGTGGACTCGAGGCCTGTGATGGAGCAATATAATGAGCTCCTATGCATTTTAGGCCAATATGCTCAACACAATATGAAGATGGACAAATCCATCTCCGTATCGAGCATAATTGATAAATTGCCCCCCTCTTGGAAAGATTTCAAACACATGTTGAAACACAAGAAGGAAGAGTTGTCTCATGTACAACTCGGTAGTCACTTGCGCATAGAGGAATCTATTCGGGCGCAAGAGACTGAGAAACCTGAGATAAAAGAGGTTTATGCCCCTTCGGTGAACATGGTGGAAGAGGGAAAATCCAACAATTTCAAGGGAAAATGCAAGTTCAATGAAGTCAAGAAAGGGACCAACAAAAAGGTTAAATTAACCTGTTGGACTTGTGGTATGACCGGACATCTCAAGCGGGATTGTCGGGTTGTCAAGAATAAGAATGGAGCAAACACAAATGGTGGTGGGCAAGGATTCAAGGATCAAAACCCATGGCAAGGTCGGTTTCTTGACTTTGGTTTTAATTCGAATTTGAATTATGTACCACTAATATCCGAATCATTTTACGTGCAGGATGATGATGATGATGCTTGGTGGATTGACACGGGTGCCTCGAGTCATGCACATGGATCGACGTTGGTTCACCTCTTTGGAGCCGGTTGAAGACGGATTCGTGCTACACATGGGGAACGAGTCAAATGATCCTATTCTTGGACGCGACTTAGTTAGGGTAGAATTTAGTTCTAGCAAAGTAATTGAACTTATTGACGTTTTGTTTGTACCACAAATTCGAAAGAATTTGGTTTCCGGTAGTGTCTTGAATAAGTTAGGATATAGGCAAGTTTTTGAGTCCGACAAATTTATCTTGTCAAAAGGTGGCTCGTTTGTAGGATTTGGCTATTTGTTAAATGATATGCTTATGTTGAGTTTGAATAAAAATAATTTTGTTTCAAACTCTGTTTATGTTGCAAATGAGAATATTGTTGATTCTAATTTATGGCATGCAAGGCTTGGTCATGTGAATTTCAAAAGAATGGTTGAAATGTCAAAAGACGGTCTTATCCCGGCTTTTGACATTAAAATTGAAAAATGTAAAACTTGCATGTTGACAAAGATCACTAGGCAACCTTTTCCTAATGTGAAAAGGGATTCATCGGTGCTTGAATTAATTCACAGTGATCTTTGTGATTTGCATTCAACTCCGTCTTTTGGTAATAAAAAGTATGTCGTTACTTTTATTGACGACGCTTCTCGGTTTTGCTATGTATTCTTATTGCACTCAAAAGATGAAGAGTTAGAAAATTTTATAATTTATAAAATGGAGGTTGAATTGCAAATGAACGCTTTTATTAAATGTTTACGCACCAATTGTGGTGGGGAATATTACGACCCCATGTTTTTCCAATCCGTAGGAATCATTCATGTGACCACGGCGCCTTATACACCACAACAAAATGGTGTGGCAAAACGGAAAAATAGAGTTCTCAAAGAAATGGTGAACTCTATGTTATCCTACTCGGGATTGAGTGATGGATTTTGGGGTGAAGCCATGTTAACAGCTTGTTACTTATTGAATCGAGTTCCTAATAAAAGGAACAAGATTACCCCATATGAACTTTGGTTCAAGAAAATGCCTAACTTGAGTTATATTCGAGTTTGGGTTGTCGGGCGGTTGTTCGACTACCTGAACCCAAAAAGGAAAACTTTGGGTGAGAAAGGTATTGATTGCATCTTTGTTGGATATGCCGAGCATTCCAAGGCCTATAGGTGCTATGTTATTGAACCTAATGATTTTATAGCGATTCACACCGTTATAGAATCGAGAGATGCATTATTTAATGATACTAGATTCTCTTCAATACCTAGGCCGAAGGACCTTGTTCCAAATACTAGTGTAACTAGTGAGGTTGAAGAACAAGCAATTGTTCCAACCGAATCTCCGATGTTTCGAAGGAGCAAAAGAGGAAGGATCGAAAAATCCTTTGGTCCCGATTTCCAAGTATACTTGGTAGAGGAATCAAGAGATGAGATTGGGTCACGATTGTTTTACTGTTATAGTATTGAGGAAGATCCAAAATCATTTGATGAGGCTATGAAGTCTCAAGATATTGCTTTCTGGAAAGAAGCAATAAATGATGAGATGAATTCCATCATGGGGGATAATACTTGGGTATTATCGAACTTGCCACTGGGTTGTAAACTGTTGGGATGCAAGTGGATCTTCAAAAGGAAGATGAAAGTCGATGGATCAATTAACAAGTTCAAAGCTCGATTAGTAATCCAAGGCTTTAGGTAACGGGAAGGCATCGATTATTTTGATACCTATGCCCCGGTTGCAAGGATCTCCACGATTAGATTGTTGATAGCCTTAGGAGTTATCCACAATTTAGTGATTCATCAAATGGATGTCAAAACGGCATTCTTGAATGGTGACATGGAGGAAGAAGTTTACATGAAACAATCGAAAGGTTTTGTTATGCCCGGGATGGAGCATAAGGTGTGTAAACTTGTAAAATCATTGTACGGGCTTAAACAAGCACCCAAACAATGGCATCAAAAATTTGATGAGGTTATCTTGTCCAATGGTTTTATGTTAAACCAAGTGGCCAAGTGTGTTTATAGCAAATTTGACACATCAGGTAATGGAGTAATCATTTGCTTATATGTTGATGACATGTTGAACTTTGGCATCGACCAAAATCAAGTTGATAAAACCAAAGAGTTTTTGTCATCAAGTTTCTCCATAAAATATATGGGAGAGGCGTAGGTGGTCCTTGGAATAAGGATCAAGCGTGAGAACAAAGGGATTGCAATTACGCAATCTCATTATATTGAGAAAGTATTAAAGAAATTTAATTGATTTGATTGTTCTCTAGTGAGTACTCCGTTTGATCCGAGTGTGAAACTTATGCCCAATTCGGGTGAAGCGGTGTCACAACTCGAGTACTCAAAGGCTATTGGATGCTTGATGTATGCCATGACAAATACTAGGCCGGATATCGCTTTTATCGTAGGCAAGTTGAGTAGGTATACTAGTAATCCTAGTATACACCATTGGCAAGTGATAATACGAGTATTTAAATACTTGAATAAAAGCATTGATTATGGTTTGTCATATGTCGGGTTTCCTTTGATATTAGAGGGATATTCGGATGCAAGTTGGATCACCAACCTAGAAGATCACTCCTCTATGAGTGGTTGGGTGTACTTGCTTGGGGGAGGTGCCATCTCATGGGCTTCCAAGAAGCAAACTTGCATCACGAATTCGACTATGGAGTCAAATTTGTGGCATTGGCCGCTACCGGTAAAGAGGCGGAGTGGCTAAGGAATTTAGTCCATGAAATTCCGTTATGGCCTAAACCAATATCACTCATTTCTATCCGTTGTGATAGTGCGGCTACTTTGGCTAAAGCTTATAGTCAAGTATATAATGGCAAGTCTAGACACTTAGGTGTTAGACATAGCATGATTCGTGAGCTAATCACAAATGAGGTGATTTCGGTTGAATTTGTTCGGTCGCAACAAAATCTAGCGGACCACTTGACGAAGGGGTTAGCTAGGGACTTGGTTAACAAGTCGGTGATAGGGATGGGATTAAAGTCCATCTAAATCTCTAATGGTGAGATACCCAATTCCCTTCTAATACAACGTTAGAAGTTGAATTCAATGGGAAAGCTCACTCTAAGGGATTGGAGCACAAGATAATCATCCCAGGGTATGTGCTCAGTACTGCAAGTGAATGAGGTAATTGTTCTTTTGTAAAAGTGCATGTGCAGGTTCATGATGAAAGGAACTACCTATATGAGTGTGAAGTGTGGCCGCTTCAAGAAGTTTGGACTTGGCTTTGATGCACTCACGAATGGATAAGGACACATGGCCTGTATAGTGTCAAGTTTAAACTTTAGAGAATCTTATAAATTCATGTGTATGTTATTTTCTGGTACTCAAACGGGTTTAAGGGTTCAATCCAGAGGACACCCGGATTCTCGAGTATTTGAAATGTGTAATGTACTAAGATCAAAATTCAATCTTTTAGATATTTTCATTTATGCATGAGTTTTTTCCCTATATTAATTTTTGTTTGTGAATCAAGGATTGCACTAAAATGGGGGAGGAATGTTGGTGATTTTAGTGAAATCATCGGTTCATTTTTTGTAGTTGGATTCACAAGATAATAATGTGGTTGGTAGCTAAGTTATAACATGAGCTCGGAGGTGTAGAGTGCACACTCGTGTAAGCTAACTAGAACCCGGGATCGTTGGATGGTTATGTTTGGTGAGTTACTAAGTGGAAAAGGCTGAGCACGGCCAGTGCGTTTTCCTGTTGTAAATGGTATGACCTGTGCGTTTTTGTTCATAAAATGAGCACGGGCTATGCGTTTGTCGACAGAAAGTTTCGCATGACCCGTGCGTTTTTCCTCTTGAAATTGGCACGGGCCGTGCGTGCTCGTCAGAGGGTTTTTGCATGACCCGTGCGTTTTTCCTCTTAAAATTGGCACAGTCCGTGCGTTTTCATCAGTTTTGTAACTGATAGAAATTCTTGTAACCGCCAACATTAATGTCCACAATCAATCTCATTTAATGAGAAATTATTATCATTATTATTATAGGGTCGGTTACGATTATCTAGGTGTTTAAATAGGATCGATTTCTGCCTAAATCGAGACAGTGAATTTGAGATTATCCTCGAGTGAATTTCGTGATACCCGGGCAGTATAGGGTCGAAATATCAATTAAGGAAAGTGAGCTCTCACACGATCTCGAATTCTTATCCAAGAACCGATTACTCTCTTCCTCTTCTCTCCATCGATTTCTACCCCATTCCCCAACAGTTTATCATTTATTTTTATTGACAAAAATTCGTCCAAACGCATTCATAAATGTTTCATTATAAGGTCAACAACTTTTGCCGTCGGGTTATTGCACCGGTAAAAAGGTAATACAATTAAATTTTGCCGACAGGTTTCTTTGTCGGCAAAAACTTGACCAAAAAAGTCAAACTTTACTTTTACCGACGAGTTTTTGTGTCGGTAAAAACTTATGCGTAAAAATTAAAAAAAAAAACTTTTGCCGGCGATTTTTTGGGCCGGCAAAAACATTTACTCGTCGGGAAAAAAATTTATACGATTACTTGAAAAGTGTTTTTGCCGACGACTAAAGTTTTTGCCGGCGACTATCTTTCGCCGGCAAATTAGGTATCTTTACTTGCGGCCAATGTTATTAGCCGGCAAAAACCCTTGTAGCGGCGAGCTTTTCACGGAAACTTTTATCGACGGAAAAGTCCGTCGGCAAAAGGCGGTTTTGAGCTTTTGCCGGCGATTTTCGAGACTTTTGTCGGCGACATTTTCCGCCGGCAAAAGTAGTTATTTTTGTAGTGATATTAGGTAATTTAATATATATTCCTTTTTTTTGAAATAAATTTAATATATTTCTTAGCAACTAAAACATGCATTTTGTTTCTATCTAAAATTAAATGTCTTGCATTATAGTTTCCATCCCTTGGCGAGCCATTGGATGAACTATGATTATATAGAAGAAATTACATTACATAATAATGAAATATTGAAATGTAAGTTGTTATGATTAATTCTTATTGTAAGAAACCTCCTTTGAAATACAGTGACGTTTTAAGCCAAATCTCCATTTTGACTTTAACCACGTTCAAAAATCTTCGATTCAATATATTATTATATGTTCAACAATGAACTGCATAAGTTTTTGTTTTACCACACTTATAACTACGAATACAAAGTTCAATTACAACTGCATTGATTTAATTTATTTGGTAGATAATATATAGGGGTGGTTCACTACTAAACAAAGGACTATTACAGATGGACTTTTCTGGTGGATTTTCGATGGCTTTCTGGCGTTATCAACAAAAGTCAATACCACCGTAAATCCGTCGGAAATCCGCCACAAATTCACCACTGAAGTTTTTTGAAATATATATGTGTGTGTATATATATATATATATATATTAGCTACCACATAAATTAAATCAGTGCAGTTGTAATTGAACTTTGTATTCGTAGTTATAAGTGTGGTACACCAAAAACTTATGCAGTTCGTTATTGAGAGTATGATATATATATATATATATATATATATATATATATATATATATATATATGATCCAAGATATTTGAACGTGGTTAAAGTCAAATGGAGAATTGGTTTAAAATGTTACTGTATTTCAAAGTAGGTTTCTTAATTAGAATAAGAATTAATCATAACAACTTACATTTCATTATACAATTAATGCAATTTCTTCAATAGTAGTTCATCCGATGGCTCGCCAAGGGATGGAAGAGATATGTAATTTTTGTTGAACTGTAAAGTGAAAACACACAGAAGTATTGAATACCTTCGATCATTTATTGAGCATTCAATGGCTGAATAAATAGCCTTACAGAAACTGATTTGCGAAATAAAAGCCTACTATTGCTAAAGACGTGGAAAACAAAAAAAAGAAAAATTCAAACTTGCTGACTCCTAATTTATTACTCTCAACTAAAGACACAGTCAAAGCCAGCTTCAACAATGCCTCCCCTAAACTGAAAGCGCTAGCAATCAGTTTAGCCTTCACATATTCCCAGCCTGTTGCGTAGCCTAGTGAACACTTCAAGTGGCAGCGGCTTGGTCATAATGTATTCTATTTGATCTTCGGTTCTACACTCGACAAGTTCGATAACTCCATCCTTTGCAAGATCTCTCAAAAGGTGAAACCTCACGTCTATGTGCTTGCTTCTGCCATGAAGAACGGGATTTTTGGAGAGCTTGATTGTTGAGCTATTGTCGCACATGATTGAAGTACAACTTGATTGCTCGAGTCCAAACTGCTCCAATATCCTTCTCATACAAATACATTGGCATGCACAAGCAGCTGTAGCAACGAATTCTACTTCGGTCGTAGACAGAGTAACCACCGGTTGTTTCTTGGATGCCCATGCCACTGCACCTCCACTTTGCAGGAAGACATATCCGTTTGTGCTCCTTCTATCATCTAAATCTCGAGCATAATCGCTGTCTGTGAATGCATCCAATCCTTCTTCAGTACCTTTCTTATAAAATAAACCCATTGTCATGGTGCCTTATAAGTACCGAAGTACTCTTTTTGCCACCTGCATATGTTGGTCGGTAGGGGCTGTCATGAATCTGCTGAGCAAACAAACTGAGTACATCAGATCTGGCCTCGTAACTGTGATGTACATGAGACTGCCAATCAGTTGTTTATATATGGTTCCATCTACTGCAGCTCCTTCTCCTTGTTTTATCAACCTTGTTCCGGGCACAATTGGGTTTTTGACCGAGTTGCCATTGTACAAATTGAACTTCTTTAACAACATCTTGGCATATATTTTCTGACCAATGAAGATTCCTTCTTGATTTTGCGTCACTTCAACACCAAGAAAGTGTTTCATAATACCTAAATCGGTCATGTCGAACTCCTTCTTCATGGACAGCTTAAATTTTTCGATCATAGTAGCATCATTACCGGTAAAGATCAAATCGTCTACGTATAAACTGACAATAATAATCTTACCATTTTCTGGCTTGACAAAGAGAGTATGTTCAGGCTCGCACCTCAGAAATCCTTCGCGTATAAAGTAACCTTCAATTTTCCTGTACCAGGCACGTGGTGCCTGCTTTAAACCATACAACGCCTTGCTAAGTTTGTAGACTTTGTGTTCTTCTCCGGTTTGTACAAAGCCCAAAGGTTGTTCAACGTACACATCTTCACATAGTTCCCCATGCAAAAAAGCACTCTTTACGTCTAATTGATAAACGTTCCACCCCTTTCGTGCCGCTAACGCCAAGAGCATGCGTATTGTATCCCATCTCGCTATCGGAGCAAAGACCTCGTTGTAGTCGATGTCGTACTGTTGAGCGTAGCCCTTGGAGACGAGTCTGGCCTTATGCTTATTTACCTCTCCCTTTTCATTCAATTTTGTCTTGTATACCCACTTTACACCAATCGTCTTTACTCCTGGAGGCAAGCAGTAAGTTTCCAAGTATTGTTTTTCTCAATTGACTCTATTTCACTCTTCATTGCTTTCCTCCATACCTCATATTTTACTGCTTCATCGAATGTACTTGGGTCTTCAGATTCTTCTACCATGAAATTGTTAACGTTTCCTTCTTCTTGAGGAGTTTCTTCTCCTGTTGATTGATCATAATCTTGCAGATAAGAAGGAGGCCTTCTAGTTCTTGTACTTCTTTGCGACCCAACAATGTTGTTTCCCGGTTCTGGTAGAGCACCTTGTTTCGGCATCGATGGTGATTTTGGTGTAGATGGGTAAACATCTTCTGATATCTCCTCTGGATCATCTTCTTGTTCTTTGTTTTCTTCCTCAGCTTCACTATCATAGTCTTCCCAAATAAGTTGCTTTTCTACAGTCTTTTTATCCCACATCCAACCTTTTTCTTCTTCAAACACAACGTCACGACTGATAATTATCTCAGAGGTGATAGGATTGAACAACCTGTACGCCTTTGATTAATTGCTAACTCCAAGTAAGACACAAGGAAAACTCTTGTCATCGAGTTTCTTCGTTTTCTGGTCTGGTACATGAACATGCTCCAAACACCCAAACACTCGAAAGTAGTCCACGACTGGCCTTGTTCCACTCCATAGTTCTTCTGGAGTTTATCTTTTTCTATAGAAATTGGATTTCTATTTAGCACATGAGTCACCCATCTAGCTGCCTCTGGCCAAAACTCCTTGGGAACAGCTTTGTCATTCAGAATACAACGCACCATGTTCATTATGGTGCGGTTCTTTCGTTCGGCTATCCCATTCTGTTGTGGAGTGTAAGCTGCTGTCAGTTGCCTGCTTATTCCTTCATTCTTGCAAAACAGATTGAACTCATTTGAGGTAAACTCTCCTCCTCTATCGATACGCAAACAACTCAGACTTAAGTCAGTTTCCTTCTCAATGTAAGCTTTAAATTGCTTAAAAACAATAAAAGCATCAGACTTAGTTGCCAAAAAATAAGTCCATACCTTTCTGCTGTGGTCATCAATAAATATCAACATATATCTCTTTCCGCTGTTGGAAGATGGAGATATAGGCCCACATATATCTGAATGAACCAATTGTAGCCTTCTTGTTGTACGCCATAGACTTCTTTTTGGAATTGATTGTCGATGTTGCTTTCCTACGAGACAACTTGAACATGAGTTGGTTGACCCTTTGAGTTGAGGTATTCCACATACCATATTCCTATACTTCAGCGTCCTCAAACCCTTGTAATTTAGGTGGGCATACCTCCTGTGCCAGAGTTGGGTTATGTTATCACTAGACATTTGCAAGCAATGAGGTTGTTCTATAATTCTTTCTTCTGCTTTAGCTGCTGCCAATCCAAACATCCTGTTTTCCGTCATCCATGTTTGAAAGATAAGCCCCTTCCTTGGATGATAAAGCTTGCAAACTCCGTGTTGAATGAGGATTGAGACACCTTTCTCTTGCAATTGTCCCATACTCAGTAGGTTATTGCACAAATTTGGTACGTAGTACACATCGGTGACCGTATGTGTGTTCCCATTAATTTGCAAACGTACATCTCTGTTAGATCACAGATTTATTGAATTCAAGATCATCCAATCGAAGTCTGCAATCTGAAGCTAATGCTGAAAAGTCGCTCTCGATATTAAGTCTAATGTTACTTTGTAATAAAAGTCAAAGTATGTTTTATTGTATTTTACTATTAGTCCTAAATATCTAATTAATAGATATTTAGTTTTAGATATTATATTAGTTTATTTAATATCTAGATATTTAGTTTATGTTTTAAATAATATCTAGTTTAGATATTAGTTGTTTAAGGTTTGGTGAGATTTAATATATCTCATAACTAAGAAATCCACCAAGAACACATCAGAGACAGTGAGCTTCAAAGTGTAAACAAATCAACCTCTGTAATCCGCGTTTGTAATCTAAACAGGTTGGTTTATTGTTTATGTTTGTTGTTTGATTTATCTGGTAACGATCACGGACTCACAATTGGTATCAGAGCTAAATACCAGATCAAAATCAAACTTTGAAAAAGTCTCTGCGTTCTTCATTTACACACACTGTATTATCGATCAAATTCTAAATAATTGGTTGTTTTCGAAATCAAAAGGTTGTGTGTTGGTGTAGTTGATTAGTCGATCACTTGGTCAAAATATAGAACTGTAAATCGATTTCCAGGTTGGTCAATTTGGGATAAACAGGGTCGATCTATCGAAGAAGAAACGATACCGGTCGAAGGTTTCATATCGGTCGAAAAATCAAAACAGGTCGACACTATTAATACCGGTCTCGGTCTCGGTCGTAAAAATCTTATCGGTCGAACATACTCTCGGTCATTCATACCGGTCAAGCATATTACCGGTCGATCTCTTTACCGGTCAAGCATATTACCGGTCGATCTATTTACCGGTCAAGCATAGTACCAGTTGGTCTCAATACATCGGTCACACTCGCATTCAATACCGGTCGGGACACTACACATTCCCGGTCACAAACTTTCATCCGGTCGAAAATCATCCGGTTTCACTATTCATCCGGTCACTATTCATACCGGTCGGTCGAACAAGCAAAGATCCGGTCGCTACAGTAACCCGGTCGCTACAGTACCCGGTCGAAAAAAAAAGAAAAAAAAAACCTCAGTCGAAGGTATCTCCGGGCACAACATCAGTCCGGTCGAGCATCAAGGCCCCTGTCGAGTATCCTTTGCGCCATACACGTCTCACGCAAACTTCATTTTGCGTGACCTTAGACTCGTGCAAACCTCAATTCGCGCCAACCTTTACTCGAGCAAAATCCAGTTCTATACTTGGTTAAATTTGGAAATTTTATTTCTGAATTTTATTTGATTTTAGTTGGATTAACGATCATATCTGTCAAGTTCCTTTGTTACAGGAATCATGGATCTTGATGATTTCTTTGCTCCACCAAGAGAGAAAAGTCTGTCACAGAAGGTTTCAGATCTTCAAGAACAGTATCAACTAGACCAGATGTCTATTTCGAAAGATTTTTTTATCATTTGGAACTGATATGAAACCTCCTGTTTTAGTCAGAGGAAAATATGAGCAGTGGAAAATTCATTTCTTAGACTTTATTGACAAACATGAATTGAATACTTATATCAGATTATCTTTGCAGGAAGGAATGATGAAAATTCCAACAAAGTTCAATTCTTATTGAGGATCCTATGGATCTATGGAAATGAAAGAAAGTCCAGTTTATCTTAATGAATACACTGATGAGCAAAGAAGGAGACATGAAGCTGATAAATTTGCCAAAATTCTTATATTGAAAGGAAGTCCAGATGTGATTTCTATTCAAATAAATAGCAAATGGGCTACAGCAAAAAAGTTATGGGATCAGCTTGAAGGTTTATCGAAATTGTCTCCAATAGAAAAGGTTAAGGTTTTGGAAGCTGAGAACTCTGAAATAAAAGAAAAGATTTCTGATCTTGAAGCTCAAAAACAGAAGCTAGATCTTGTTGAGAGCAATGAGAAGAAATCAAAGGACTTGGAGAGTACAAATGCTGAGCTACAAAAGAAAATATCTGAGTTTGAGAATAAGTTCTCAGATCATTCCAAGAAGAGCGTTGAAGAGAAGAAGGTGATAGAGCTTAAAAGTATAACGCTTTTTCAACAAATTAGTAACTTTGAGAAAGTACTAATTTTGGAAAGAGATCAGTTTGCCAAGGAGAAGAAGACATTTGATCAGAAGAATGTTGGATACTTAAAAGAAATATCAGATGGAAGAAAGGGTGCTAAGAAGAAATTTGAAGATGAAAGAAGCACCTTTGAAGCTGCAATTAGGAAGCTTAATGCAAAGCTATCTGAACTTTCTAAGTGTGCACAGAAAGAGAAGAAAAAGAAGTCCGAGCTTGAGAAGAAGATTGACCTTCTTATCAAAGAAAGAAACAATTATTCTTCAAAGGTTAACGAGCTTGAGAAGATTATTTCAACGGTGGTGGTGACTGAGCGCAAGACTCCAGAGTCAATTGTCCACTCACCTCGAGATGATTCAGCTGATTCTGAATGCTCATTCAAGTCAGCTGCAAGTTCAACATCCAAACCTGTTTCTTCAAAGAGGTCAGTTAAAACTTCTGATCAAATTTGTAATTCTAACATTTTCTTTGATAGAAACATAGATGGTTCAGGTACACATCGAAGGAAGAGAAGGAACAACTACAAAAAAGTTGAACTGGTCTGGAACAGGAAACCAGTTGAAGAAAAGAAGAAATATGAGCTGAAAAGTAAAAACTCATGTGTACATACGTAGAATGCCAAGAAGAACAATGCGCATAAAGGTAAACCTGATTTTGTCTACACGAGAAATCAATTAATCAGTTTATCATGTAAGAAACTCTATTGTTCTTATTGTCGTACACATGATCCTGTTCACAAGACGGGTGACCATTACTTGTATGGTTCTTACTCAGTAACCCCCACAAGAACTGCAACTAACACTCATGGACCCAAATACCGGTGGGTACCAAAGAAACTTGATGATTCTGTGTTGCAGGCACCTACTGTCAAGGGAGAGTAGGAGAACCAAAGGCTTCTGAATACTTCAGTTCAGAACCCGGACTGAAACGAAGTTTGACTTCTAAACACAACAGTTTAGGACTCGTACTTCAATGATCAAAAGACCTTACTCCGTGCTGAAAAAGAGATTGTACTCCAATACTCGAATGAGGAAATCAACCATCAAGGGGGAGTACATACATATTTGTCTGAAATTTTATGCATATCTTTTACAACTGATAATGTACTGATGCATAATTTCAGGGGGAGTAAAAAGGTGATGACTTCTGATTATTTCTGATCAGAACTCGTACTTTAATAGTTTTACTGCTTTTTGTCTTTTCAATTTAAGTGAATAAATTTGCTTTGACTTGACATAAGACTTTTGCAGAATTTTTGAGAGATGCTTACAAGATCATATCTTTATGACTTTAAGCTTTACTTCATGAGATGTAAGATCGCACGTAAAGGTATAATTCCTTATCTTCATCTCATATATGGTTGAAAAGTGGACAACTTTCAATCATAGAAAACATTGTTTTTAAATGTTCAAACCACTTCCCGAATCTTAAACCGATTTCATGAATTGGAAGTGTGACTTTAAATGTTTTCAAGTTCTATATTGTGCTTTAACTGAAATAGTTAAACCAATCTGAGCATCATATGCATCATAGGAAAACATGATTTCATTGTGCTATGACTTAACACAACTTTTATGGAATCACCTTAACCAGTTATTTCTACCCAAGAAGTTAACCCATAATGATTGAGTGTGAGAAGTCGAAAAGAATATGTGATGAGGTATACAGAAAAAGAGAGTAAGCTTAATCTTTAAAAGAAAGAGGGTGTGAGAACAGAGTTAAAAGAATATCAGAACTCTGCACCAACTTTTTCTGAGTCGGGCAACCACAATTCTAATGTTTCACAATTCTTTGGTGATCATTATTGAAACAGGCAACTAGCCCACGCCAACTTTTGATCAAACCTCACCAGCTACTCATTTTCTTCTCAAAAGGAAAGTGTTTCACATTTTCAAAGGGGAAGCAACACATTTGCTATCTGATTTTCATTTGGAAAATCTTGATATTGAAAAGAAGGAAGTCTGCCCCACCTTCGCACTTCAATCATGCACAATTGAGTTTGTGTTTAACTTACTGTTGTCTCAATGGTTTACACAATTTTGAGCCTATAAGCAATCATCAGTGCTTAATTCTTTCTATCACAAGCACGAACACACAAGGAATTTGTTTCTTTGTCCTAACGTTCATAGAAATTACCTTTGTGGTGTTTCGATGATTGAATGGAAGCCCTGGGGGAGTGAACATCACAAAACCTCCTTTCCAATGTGTATTCGTTACACACAGTGACTTAGTGTTACTGACAGACATTTTAACTGATTCATTTGTTGATTCAGGTGTTAAACGATTATTTTGTCTGGATTTGCAAAGATCTGGATGAATATCTTTTGAATTGACGGATCAGAGGCTCCTGATGAAATACATTTCTTGATATATGTTTTGATGAAGTTGTTGCACTTTTCATCAAAAAGGGGGAGAATAGCCTACCAAGAATTGCAAAAGATCAAAGGTTTAGAGAACTCTTCCAACTATTCTTCCAAGATAGAGAAGAGAAGAGCTAATCAAGAAAACATTCTTCAAAGTATTCTAAAGACATACTGATATGAGAGAAATTTTCTTTGAAGATACTTTGCTAAAGCATTCTGAGCTAAACCTGGAGAATATTACAAATTGAAGAAAGAAAGAGATTGCATCTTCTGAGCTAAAAGATAAGATCAGATTGCTAAATCATTTTAGTAATGATCTTGATCCAATGGGGGAGATTGTTAGATCACAGATTTATTGGATTCAAGATCATCCAATCGAAGTCTGCAATCTGAAGCTAATGCTGAAAAGTCACTCTCGATATTAAATCTAATGTTACTTTGTAATAAAAGTCAAAGTATGTTTTATTGTATTTTACTATTAGTCCTAAATATCTAATTAATAGATATTTAGTTTTAGATATTATATTAGTTTTATTTAATATCTAGATATTTAGTTTATGTTTTAAATAATATCTAGTTTAGATATTAGTTGTTTAAGGTTTGGTGAGATTTAATATATCTCATAACTAAGAAATCCACCAAGAACACATCAGAGAGAGTGAGCTTCAAAGTGTAAACAAATCAACCTCTGTAATCCGCGTTTGTAATCTAAACAGGTTGGTTTATCGTTTATGTTTGTTGTTTGATTTATTTGGTAACGATCACGGACTCACAATCTCCTTTGCCCATCACCTGCAAACGAAAATTATTTCCCAGCTTTACTGCATGCCTGAAACTTTCATCAAGAGTGAAAAACCACTGTTTCCTTCCACACATGTGATTGCTACATCCCGAATCTAGAAACCACATTTGATGCTCTTGTGCTTTGTTGGTTTCTGCAGAAGTCATAAGTAGCATGTCCTCTTCTTCGTCAACCTCTACGAAGTTAACGTCTTTGTTCCATCTTGGCCATTCATACGCAAAATGGCCCAACTGATGACAGTTGTAGCATTCTACCATCGCCTTGCTCGGTGACCTACCTCGTCCTCGTCCTCGTCTTCTTCCTCTTCCACGAACCATGGAACCTCTGCCTCTGCCCCTTGCTTCTCGATCATCATATGCGACCTTCAACACTTGTTCTTCACTACCATTTGATGTTTACTTAAGCTTTTGCTCATGCACGAGAAGAGAACTGTGCAAGGCATCAACAGAAAGTTTGTCAATGTCCTTGGATTCTTCGATAGAACACACGATGTAATTGAAGTTCTCGATGAGGGTACGTAAGATTTTCTCGACAATCTTCACATCTTGCATATCCTCACCATAGTTCCGCATATCGTTGGCAACCACCATGACCCTTCCGAAGTAGTCGGTCACCGATTCTCCACTCTTCATCTCCAGTAGCTCCCAATTTCTTCTCAGCGATTGCAGCAATGCACGTTGAACCCTAGCATTCCCTTGGTACTTCGTTTTCATCGAATCCCAAAGTTGTTTCGATGTCTCCTTTTGCGTGATGGTTTTGAGAATCACTA
The DNA here is from genome assembly GCA_954870635.1 of Arctium minus. Taxonomy (NCBI): domain Eukaryota; kingdom Viridiplantae; phylum Streptophyta; class Magnoliopsida; order Asterales; family Asteraceae; genus Arctium; species Arctium minus. Next base: position 41,559,277 of record OX941081.1, on the reverse strand, counting down.
CTAAAATAAATCGTATTACCGACGGCTGAAACAGTCGGTAAACCGTCGGTAAAAGGCTTTAGCGACGGTTTTGTGATGGGAATGATCGTTGGTAAAAAGTTGGTTGGTAATATTCAGCGACGGTTTTCCGACGACAACTACCGACAGCTTACCGACTGTTCCAGTTACCGACGGTTTTCCGACGGTATTTACTTATTATAAATAAATATAAAATAAAATGAAAAAACAACCGTGGGTAAGCCGTCGATATTTCACTAATTTTTTCCGACGGTTTTCCGACGACTTATTAAAAATAAATAAAAAATAAAATTAGAAAGATACCGTTGGTAGGCCGTCGGTTTGCCGTCGGTAAATACCGACTGTTTTTTGCCGTCGGTAATTGTCGTCGGTATTTCACATTTTTTTAGTAGTGAATCGTCTTGTCAATTGAACTGAACAGGTAGTTTTTTGCTTTGAGATCCTTCAGTCTTGCTTCTTCAAGGGCTTTCTTTTGAGCTATAGGCAGAGCGTCTTCGTTCTCGGTCTCGATCAACCCATTCTGCACCACGCTCCAGTATTCTTTCGACCGGAGAAGATTCTCCATGAGCAAGCTCCAATGATCGTAATCCCCGTCAAACTTAGGAATGCTCGGTAGCAAGTTACTGCTTTCGGCCATCTCTCTTGTGGGTAGCACTCGTCTCTTTGTTTCTCACCTACAGGCCAGGCTTTTTGTGAAAGCTCTGATACCAGATGTTGAACTGTATAGTGAAAACACACAGAAGTATTGAATACCTTCGATCATTTATTGAGCATTCAATGGCTGAATAAATAGCCTTACAGAAACTGATTTGCGAAATAAAAGCCTACTATTGCTAAAGACGTGGAAAACAGAAAAAGAAAAATTCAAACTTGCTGACTCCTAATTTATTGCTCTCAACTAAAGACCCAGTCAAAGCCGGTTTCAACAATTTTAGATAGAAACAAGATGCATGTTGTAGTTGCTAAATATATTAAATTATGTAATATTAGTTTAATATATAAAAAAATACGAGTGATAGGGAAATATTTTTATTTGTCTAATATTAAAGATCTTTTTTTTTTCGTAAAGGGTGTCCTGGGCAAAGCAACAGACTATTGCATTGTTTTTATATTTCCAACAAAATTAAAGGGTTTCAAATTTTAGAAATGTTGTTCATGGTTTTGTGTAAACCACACCGATCGAGCAAAATTATAGTTTACTCATTTTATAATTATAAAACTTCAAATGTGCAGTTTAAAATTAATAATTTGAGAAGTATTAATAAGAATTCATAATTTGAGTTTGAGTTTGAGAAAAAAAAATCAAAATTTAAGTATTAATATTAATTTAACAAAAATATTTTTCTAAATTTTATACAATTATAGTTCATCGTTGTTAATATATTAATGGTGCTGATGTAAACCTCCCCATCCTGCTCGTTGACCCCGTAACTCTGTGAAGCTAATTTGTTGATCATAATCATGGGAGTTTTGGGCGAGTTGATCGTAATAGGAAAATGGTTTGATCAAATATGCAATTGGAAGAATCCCATAACCACTGTTTTCGTCCACATACTTTTGTCGATATTAATTTTGTATCCAGATCTGCTTCTGCCAACACTTTTCCTCTATCTATTCTTGATTGGCATGTTGTACTACGAATGGAGACCCAGAAACACTTCCCACAAGCCACCTTTCAACCACCAGGACGGACAACAACTACTACCGAAAGCACCGTTACCTGCAACCCCAAAGGAAACGAAGCCCTCGTTCCTGGTTTCGGGCCAAATATGCCGACGTTTCTCACTTGATGAGGTTCGATCGGCAACTCGAAACTTTGATGAGGCGCTGGTCTGTGGGCGTGGTGGATTTGGTAAGGTCTATAAAGGGTTCTTGAAGGATGATGGTTCAAATCCCATTGTCGCAATCAAGATGTCGAGTTCCATGTCGGATCAAGGAGCCTCAGAGTTCCGGGCTGAAGTGGAGATGCTTTCCCAGATTCGACACTGTAATCTGGTGTCATTGATTGGATATTGCAACGAGGGAAGAGAGATGGCTATTGTTTACGAGTATATGCCAGAGGGGAGCCTTGCGGACCATCTTCACAAAGGTGGTTCTCCTTTATCGTGGTTGCAACTGCTCAAAATATGCATAGGAGCTGCGCGTGGACTCGACTACCTACACACAGGCACGGGTACTCAACACGGGATCATACACCGTGACGTAAAGAGCTCCAACGTTCTATTAGATAAGAATTTTGCATCAAAGATTTCAGACTTTGGGCTGGCCAAGATAGGTCCTACGAACCAGACACGTACGCATGTCAGCACTATGGTCAAAGGCACATTTGGGTATTTAGATCCATGTTATGTCTATACAGGCGAATTGACCAGAAAATCGGATGTTTACTCGTTTGGGGTTCTTTTGCTTGAGGTGATATGCGGGAGGCCTGCAGTTGATACAAGTCTTGATGAAGAGCAATGGAGTTTAGCGCCATGGGCTCAAGCCTGTATTAAAGAAGGAAAACGAAACCATATTATTGATTCTAGACTTAGGGGGTAAATCTCTAGCGATTGCGTGAAGGACTTTGTCCGTATTGCATCCCGGTGTTTACATAGACAATCGAATCAGCGTCCTAGGATGGCTGAGGTCATTGCCAGCCTCGAGGTCATACTTTCGTTGCAAGAGAGAGGGGATTCTTCGATAACAACATGGAAATTTTTCGGCAAAACTATTAATCCAGCCACTTTTTCCGGCCAAAGTTGAGTCAATAGCAAGTGAAGGTTGTATCAAATTGATCCGCGTCATAGACAAGAAGCTTGTACCAGAGAAACCTTTATGATCATTCTTAATTAGGTTTCTTAGAATAAGAATTAATCATAATTATAATCGTAGTCCATCCAATGGCTCGCCAAGGGATGGAAACTACAATGTAAGACATATTTAACTTTAGATAGAAACAAAAATGCATATTTTAGTTGCTAAGGAATATATTAAATTATCTAATATTAATTAAATATAAAAAGAATACGAGTGGTTGTATGATAGGGAAATATTTGTATTTCTCTAATATTAAAATTTTTTGATGAACAACGAACATTTTCAATGGCTAAAACGAGGTCAACCTCATGCAATTGGTGTTGAAATTTTTCTTATTAGTAAAATTTTCAATAATCGAAAATTAACAAGCTTTATTAATAAAGCGCACAACTTTATTTATAAGATTGTAACTTTGTTATCAAAACATGTTTAGAACAATAAATGTTGAATTATCGAATATAAAAACAAAACAATGAACCTAAAAACGATTCTATCCTTCATGATAGATACGTTAATTAAAAGAAAGGAGTAGAATCAGACTGTTCACTCTAGTGAACGAAATTAAAGTACAATGCACTTAAAATTAAAGAACCAACCTGTTATCAGATGATCGAAAACGAGGATAGACTGCACGGTAAAGACCTATCCTTTAAGGTTTTATACGACCACTCCTAGGCTGTGAGTCACGGGTCGCAAAGACACAGGATTAGATGCGGTATTTTTCTGATTACCAACAGCAATGGTAGTAGAATTCAGCAAAGTCGATGCCAAAATGAGACGATATTGTGAAGGCAGACTGCAGAGAATTGGAGAGATAGTTGAGAGAAGATTAGTTTTCTGTGTGTTTATGTGAAGGCCAGTACTGGGTAATTAAACCCCCTAATACCGAGACTTAATCCCCAAGTTTAAGAGTGGAAGTTGGAGACTTAGTCTCCAACTGATAAAACACGATTTAATTATCGAAGTGCAAAGTGCGCCTCCTCGTGCCACTCTGCGAATCTCGCGCCCGCGCCTGCGCGTGGACGTACGCATTGGACCTTCAACTCACAACCCCCATCATGAGCCCATTAACTAGTTCAAGGCCCAATGGTGGAATATGACTTATAAAGTCCTTTTAACTCTCTTTTTCCATATATGTAGGATCGAGGAAAAATTTCAACCTTCACTAAATTTTTTTTCTCTCATAAAATTCCAACAATTCCCCACTAGGTTGGAAAATTTTCTGGCATTCATAGTAGATGATGTCACAGTGGTATCACGGAGATTAAACCTTGTTTTATATAAGCATGCAAGAAGAGATCAATTCAATGGTATCCTTAGGATTTAAACCTTGAATCTTGAAACCGTTTCGGCTTACTTACAAATACCATCTTACATCTTTGCTTTTTCACTGAGCGTGAATATGGCTATGCGCTAAACCCTGTTTCATGACTTTCGAAACCACAACTCTCCACTTGAGGCAACACCACCTCTTAATCACATAGGCAAAGTTTTATAACATCTTCGTTGCTAAGATGCCTCTAAACTTTGTTAGGAGATTAAGAGATTAATCTCATTCTCGTTCTCAGCAACGACGTACTATCTTATACCTTACACGGGTCTATCATTTGATAGTACCTTCTATCAGCTAAGTGACTTGTTATTACCCTTTAAACTTGGTAGATAGGAGCACTAAATCCAAGTTGGGTTTCCATCACTAGTTGATTCTACGTGGTTTTAGACCCATGTCTCTGGTAGTTGATCTCACCAAGTCTTTCGTCAGAGGCTTGGTTAGTGGATCTTCCAAGTTCCCACGAGACTTGACAAACACAATACTTATGGCATCATCATCAATTAATTGTCTCACATAATTATGTTGGAGATCTATATATCGCGACTTCCCATTATACACAACATTGTAAACTTTTGACGGTGTAGCCGCAGTGTCACAATACATGGGAATCGAGGGAGTTGGACGAGGCCATAAATGGATATCTGACAGCAGATCTCTAATCCATTCTGCTTCTTTGCCCACAGCGGCTAGGGCAATAAATTCGGCTTCAATAGTCGAATGAGCGATACATGTTTGTTTCTTGCTTGCCTAAGAAATCGCTCAACCACTAAGTGTATAAATCCATCCATTTGTGGATTTAGAATCACTTGAATGATCTATCCAACTAGCATCAGAATATCCTTCCAAGATTCCTGGATGCGTAGTGTATGTCAACTCTAGATCATTGGTTCTTTTCAAATATCCCAGTACTTTACTGATTGCTTCCAGTGATCTGGACCCGGATTGCTTGTATATTGACTTAGTCTACTTACAACAAAAGCAATATTCGGTCTAGTGCAATGCATTGCATACATCATGCATCCTATATTCCTATTGCACTAGCATACTGTAGTTGAGCCACAACTCTACCAGAGTTTTTATCAAGTTTCACACTTGAATCAAATGGAGTATTGAACTCCTTTATGTTCAAATGTTGAAACTTAGTCAATATTTTCTCTATGTAGTGGGATTGACTAAGAGAGATTTGGGATCTAACCTTTTGATTTTAATCCTAAGAATTGTATCTACTTCTCTAAGATCTTTCATCTTAAAGTTTGAGGATAAGTAGTTTTTCATTTCACAGATGCCTTCTAGATTGGTTCCGATGATCAACATATCATCAACATAAAGACAGATTATTACCGTGGATTCTTTTGTACATTTTGAGTAAATGCACGATCGACTCCATTATGTCGAAACCCGAAAGAGGTGATAGTAGTATCAAGTCTTTCATGCCACTGTTTGGGGGCTTTAATTAAACCGTATGAGACTTAATAAGTCTACATACTTTGTCCTCTTGTCTGGGTACCACAAACCTTTTAGGTTGCTCCATATAAATCTCCTCATTTAAATAACCATTCAAAAAGGTTGTTTTCACATCCATTTGATGAATGTACAGTCCTTTTATGGCTAAGATTTCAATAAGAGTTTAGATAGAATTGATTCTAGCAACCGGAGCATGGGTGTCGAAGTAATCGACACCCTCTTTCTGTCTATATCCTTTGGCTACCAATCTAGCTTTAAATGTTGAGATTGAACCGTCTTGGTGCAACTTTTCTTTGAATACCTACTTAGAACCTATGGTTGAGGAGTGAACAGTGAGGTGCGTTCGCGTTTGATACCATTCTCTTCGCATAATGTATCACATACTTTATTGAAGTATTCACCTCCTCTGTCCGAGCATAGGATTTTTATTCGTTTCTCAAGTTGATTCTCTACTTCAGCTTTATAAATTTTTAAAAGCGTCGAAAGCTTCATCTTTTGAATGTAATAAATAAACATGTAACAACCGACCGAAATCATCACAAAAAGTAATGAAATATCTTTACCTCCACGGGTAAGTATTCCATTTAATTCACAAATATTAGAGTGAACCAACTCTAAATTTGATGTATCCCATTTAACAGAAGGAAAAGGTTTCTCTGTAAACTTAGATTTTACACAGGTTTCACATTTTCCAAAATCTCTGTTGTTAATATTGATTAATCCTTTATTTTTGCATTTTTTCCAATGTTCTTTATGTTTGTATGAGCTAATCGTTTATGCCATAAAGAAATAAAACATGCAAGATACTCAAAATTAACTTCATTAACTGAAAACGGGATTACATCAATAACTGAAACGAAAAAATCATTAGAATTCTCAGACAAAGCTAAAACATTACTAGCTACAGACTCGCTAGTACTAGGACCAGAACTAGGAATCATCTTCACTCAGATTCAGGAGATACATACCCAATTGAATTCTTTACCTATGAAGTGTTGCCTTTTGTGAAACACGATCTTTCTAGCCTCAAGAGCAATTCTGATTCCACTCTCATTAACTTTGCTCAGAGAAACTAGGCATTTGCAAAATGAAGGCACATGCAACACATTCTTCAAAGTTAAAGTCTTCCCAGAAGAGAACTTTAACGGCACAGTTCCAATTCCAACGATATCAGGTCTACCGTTGTTAGCCGTCACCACTTGTTTTCCGGCTCTCACCGGACCATACTCAGCAAACTTGGATCTGGAGTCACAAACGTGAAGCGTGGCTCCAGAGTCTAGAAGCCAACCTCCTCTTCCTGCCATCACCCTGGTTGAAGCTTCGGCAATCATGTCTATCTCATCCATGTGCAAGTTGATCACAAGATGTTCAATGTCAACGACTGCATTAGCTGTAGCTGGTAGACCAGATTTCCCCTGCTTGCATTCCCTAGCATAGTGCCCCATCTCTCCACAGACGTGACACATACCCACTCGCTTAGGTCCTTGACTTGCTGACTGACCAGGCCTTTTGAAGTTTTTCTTCTGTGGACTCAAATTCCACTTTTTAGTAGGTACAAAAGATTTTCCTTTTCCTTGGCCACCAGCCTGCACGCTGTTGGCACTCAAGATGGCACTCAAGATGGCCTTTCCCTTTTTGTCCTAATTACGTACCTCTTCCTCAATCCTTGCATGTTTAATTAAATCATCCAAAGGGTAATCTTCGGATTTATGCATCATTCATTTTTGAAAATCCTTCCAGGATGGGGGAAATTTGTCAATAACGACCCCCACTAGGAAGATTTCAGGAAGAGGTATGTTAAGCACTTTCATTTTATTTACCAATACTTGTAGTTCATGTATTTGTTCAAGTATCGATTTATCATCGACCATTTGGAATCTCAGGTAGCGAGACACAAGATATTTGTTTGTACCTTCTTCTTGTGCCTTGTACTTGAATTCCAAAGCGGTCCAGAGTTCTCGGGGACAAGTAATCGGGGCATAAAGGTCATATAGTCAGTCAGACAGAGCATTTTTAATATGCCCACAAGCCAAAGTTTACACCTCCTTACGGAGTATCCGCTCTTCTCCAGCTTGACAATTTTGGCTCAGTCAGGTTCTTTCCCGTCTTTGGGAGTTGGGTTATCAGGAATGGGCGGCAGAGTAGGGTCCAACACAAAGAACAGTTTGAGAACCATGAACATGAATTTCACTTTCTCAGCCCAACGGGTGTAGTTGGACCCATCAAAACTATATAACTTCACCAGGTCTTGTTGCATCAGACAGAAGTTACCGGATTCCATTTCTCGATTATAAAACTTTAAAGATTGTTGATATTATTCTTATTAGTAAACTTTTCAATAATCGAAAATTAACAAAATAAAGCCCACAAATTTATTTATAAAGATTGTAACTTTATTATCAAAATAGTTTAGAACAATAAATGTTGAATTACCGAATGTAAAACAAAACAATGGAACCTAAAAATGATTCTATCCTTCGCGATAGAGTCGTTATGTAAGATCCCATATTGGTTGGAGAGGGGAACAAATGTTGCCTTAAAAGGGACTTGATACCTCCTCTATCAGACGCGTTTTAAAACCGTGAGTCCAGGTTTGTGGACAAAGCAGACAATATCTGGTACGGTTAGCCTGGGATATTAATGATGGTAGCAGAGTCGGGAACCAGACTAGTGTTCCAGCGAGGACGCTGGGCTCCCAAGGGGGGTGGATTGTAATATCCCACATTGGTTGGGGAGGGGAACAAAAGTTGCCTTATAAGGGACTTGATACCTTCTCTATCAGACACATTTTAAAACCGTGACTCCAGGTTTGTGGACAAAGCGGACAATATGTGGTACGGTTTGCCTGGGATGTTACACTACCCTACCTCACTCCCTTCCCTCCCCGCCTCTGAATACAACACCACCGTTCCCCATTGTTCTCTAGTGACCATCCTTCTCTAACGACCACAATCCACATCCATCACCTTGCCCCCAACAATCTACCTTTCCTCTTCCTAAGCCATTAAATGCATCAAGAAACCATAAATCTCAATCACCATCACTGGACTTCTAAACTCAATAGAGAGCTATCCTGGTGAAAACCTGAAATCATGAGGAAACCAGTAACGCCACACAACCCCGACGATGAAACCTGCCCAGACGAGATATGGCCGATGTTCAAAGAATCTATTTCAGTTTGCTTTCTTCCAGATTAAAGAAAAAAAATGGTGAAGAGACGAAGAAGTCAAATTTTAGTTTGCTAGTGCTACTAAAGCAAGGACCTCTGTAGACGAACACAACCGCCGGAAATTTTTCGGAAATTAGATCACCAACAGATTGACCATCATCGGCGTATAACAACAAATAATGGTCGCCAATAATCCGCCTAGAATTATTTTCATAATAATTTAAAAAATGGCCAACAAATAACTAAATAAATTATTTAATTAAATCACGAGCGAACGATCTATAGGTAATCCGTCAGAGCACTACCAAAGCAAGGACCTTTGTCGACGTACATGACCACCGGAAATTTGACAGAAATTGGATCACGATCACCGGCGGATTGACCATCATCAGCGTATAACGACAAATAACGATCGTCACTAATATGCCTGTAATTATTTTCATAATAATTTCAAAAATGGCCAGCTAATAAATAAATTATTTATCTAATTAAATCATTGGTGGACGATCTGTAGGTAATCCGTTGGAGCACTACTAAACAAGGCCCTTTGTCGACGTACACGGCCGTTGGAAATTTTCCGGAAATTGGATCACCGACGGATTGACCATCATGGGCGTATAAGGGTCGCCAGTAATCCGCCTGCTACTATTTTCATAATAATTTAAAAAATGGCCGGCTAATAAAATGATTAATTATTTAATTAAATAACTGGCAGTCCGTCGGTGATTTAATTAATTAAATTCATCGACGGATATTTTCTTTTTTGTTAAAAGCAAAATATATCACCAGCGGATTTTCATCCACTAATATGCCGATGATTACACAGTTCTAGGAAATCATTTTTGCTGTTTTTTAATTAAAATTTTTTGTAAATAATAATATTAATATTAAAATGTAAACGACACAAACATAAACCTAAATATGATACATTAAAAATAAAATAGCAATATGTGGGTAAAAATAAGTGTGGTTAAAAATAATTGCGGTTAAAAAACAGTATTGTCTGGTTCCAAAAATATCCTAATTAAAACTCACACCGGTGGCGGAAACCCTTGCGACTGGGTCATCTTAATGATCAACGCTCTCATCTCTTCCAACTCCTTTTCCCTTTTCTCCTCGTTTTGCTTTAGCTCCTACCCCCGAGCCTCCTCTTCTGGTAAGGGTCATCACGAATCGCGATACTTCTGGTAAGGGGTTGTTGTCTACCTCTTAATGATGCCATTAAAAGGTAGACATATGAATTGGTAGCATGTATTTTTGAAAGATCTGAATGGTTCAGTCAGGTCTAATTCGTTCCACTAATCGCTCCATCTCCCGTCCCATTCAGACTCCTGTTTTTACCACGCTCTATCCTCCCCTCAAAGGGACGCATCACTCCTCATTCTTCAACATCGATGTCCTCCATTTCTTCCACATTGATCTCCTCTATTTCTTCACCATCGATCTCGCACCAGACACTACCATCGATTTTGCACGAGACACGAGGACAAGGGCACCATCGATCTTGATTTCTTCTCACTCTTCACCCCCTGCCTTTGCCGATTCAAAGAGGTAAAATCATTTTCCCCCAAATTCACACCTGTGATTTTACTATTGTTCAAAAGCATCTAAAATCTTGGTACCTGTGAGTTTACTATTGTTCAAAAGCATCTGAAATCTTGGCACCTGTGAGTTTTTCTATCCTGGTTCACTCTTAGTTTTTCCCCAGCAATGTATGCATTATAAAACTCCACTGTTGCCTACATTTATTGTATTCTTCTGGTTCATTATTTTGGTTGGTTAAAGCCATTGCTTGAAATCTCGGTTCACTTTTCATTATACTGGTTCGTGGAGTTTTAGGGGCTGTTTGGCAGTTGTTGAATGGTTTAGTGCAGAATAATTAAGTGGTCTGAATGATTAAGAGGTTTTTATGATATAGTGTAAAATGAAATATGGTTGTTTACTAATTGTTCATAATGAAATCAGGGCTCTTAATGGTTAAGGGAGGGTCAGGATACAAAATCATTAAGAGGATTTTGGAACCATTAAGATGCAACCCTTTTTTTTGTCAAACAAGATTTACCTTTTAGCGATTCAGAGGTTGCCTCTTAATGGAACCATTAAGAGGTAAACAAACAGCCCCTTAGTATAGTAAATAATCCTTTTATTAATGGTTTCAAAATTTGCTTTTATGACTTGCTTATTGCTCTTCAGGGTTGTTGCATTTCATTGAATTAATTAAATCTCATAGTTGGAGTTCATATTTAGGCAACATATGATTCTTAAGTCATGCATCTACTGTTTTTGTAGGGTAGTAGTGATGAGCAGAAAGTTTTTGTCTTCTTTTTTATCTTGAACTTGAAGAAGTTTAATATGTTTGTACTTTGAACAATCAAAAAGAGAAGATGTATTCTGAAATCAGTAATCTATTGGTTCACTTGTTTGTTGTATACCAAATTCTTGAGGAGAGACTGTTGGTTCATTCTAAGGTGAGGAGAGGCTGCAGTTAGCACTTTACTAGGGAGTTATAAGAGATTTGTTATATGTGATCATTTGTTAGGATTTCCAATCTTGATTTACTATATGTCAGTCATTTGTAAGGTATGGACATTGTTGGTGAGGGTTCACAACCAAAGAGACATATATAGAATATGTTGGTGATTTTAGTGTCACCGGCCATTCAAGTGTAATTAGATTTAACACGAGTGATAATGGGTTTCAAACTGTGATCTAATACAAGTTAGGCGGTACGGAGTGCTCACTTGTTATAAGATGAGTTTGATCCCGGACACGATGAAATGGCGGGGTCAAGGTGGTTGCGCCCTCTTGCGGGGTTAATGCGCAGAGCCCCTGGCGTTGGTCTTGCCATTGTTGGTAAGGGGAAGCGCCCCTTGGTCTTCAGAATTTTAGACTTGGAATGAAGTGGAAAAACTCGATCAGAATGAAGAAAACTTCAGTTCTGATCAATTTGGACTTTAAGATCAAGAGATGTAATTTCAGACTTAGTTATGAAAATAGGACCAGAGGCTCTCTGGTTGGTATTCCTCTGGTTGGTCGTGCTTCTGGCCGGGACTCTCTGGTCGTGAACGACCAGAGGCTATGGTTGGTTAGACTAGAGGTTCTGTTCGACTACCTCTAGTTGGCTATCTCTGACCAGAGCCTGGTTGACTACCTCTGGTTGGCTATCTCTGGATAGGCTAGTCTAATCTCTCGTCTCATATGACTAGAGCTCTGGACCTGCAGTTACTAAACATTTATTGTGCAGTTATTTCCAACCCATGATTTTAGCTAAAACGGTTGTAACCGACCATTATTGCTAATAATTTGCCATTATTGCCATTTAAGTTATTTTTCCTCATTTTACGAATGGGACTAGTATATATATACCCAATATACTTACGTTTTAGGACTTAATTATTTGAACAAACATCATATACTCTCCAGTAGTTTTGCTCTCGTTTTTGTGCCTAAAAACGATAGTGGTCTTGAGTCTTATCCCAGATTGAATTTCGTGTAACCCAAACATAGGGTCGAAATATCAATTCGGAAAGTGAACTCACACGATTCTCAAGCAATCCGGTTACCTGATCGATTCTATTACCCTATATTCTCTAACAGAATAAACCTGAAAAAAGAGAGAGTGGTGCGAACATTTCTTGAAGCCTGTATACATGAGGTTTTGTTATGCCAAAACTTGAAGAAAAAAAAACATTGTGTTTGAACTTGCGTTTCATGTGACGTTTTGTTATGCCAAAACTTGAAAAAAAACATTGTTATGTTTGTCTGGATTGATGTGATATCATGTATTGGCTTGGACCATTAATTATTTTCTAATTTTCATTTAGAAATTTATTTCAGAACTTTTGTCAACGTTACTTTTCATTAAACACAAGACTGGGGTAAAATGGTTATTTTATGTCATTCAGACTGTTGATTCAGACCAGTTTCCAAACAATCACTTTTTATCTGACACTAAATTATACAAAGTCTCTTAATCATTTTGATTTTTGACCACTTAATCATTCTGCACTAAATTATCCGGTATGTGCCAAACAACCTCTAAGATTCATCTTATAGCCACCATGTGGTTTAAAAAAATTACAAGTGAATTTTCGAAAATTTCAACACTATAAGGGTTGTAAATCGGACGTTTCCAACTTAAACAATCACAACGTTTGTCCAATAATGGCAACCCGAACTAGATATAAATATATATACAAGAAAGTAAATTTAAACAATTCTAACGTTTGTCCAAAAAATGGCAACTTAAAGTAGATATAAATATATACGAGGAATCAAACTTAAACAATCCTAACTTTTGTCCAACAATGGGAACTCAAACTAGATATAGATATACAGTGGCGGACCTATTAAGGGTTGAGCGAGGTCCCGTGCACCCGCTAACTCAATTATCACAAGGGGAAACAATTGAGACGTGATAAAAGTGTACCCGCTTAATTATGTGGGTGCTCTTAAATATTTGAAAACCGAATTTATAACAAGAATTCAAAGTTGGTGAGACTGTTGTTGCAACTTTGATATGCTTCCAAGAGGTCTCAGGTTCAAGCTTTACTTGTAGCAAATGTTTATTTATATTTTCTTTTAAGTGGTTCATGTTATGAAATTTTAGGTTCAAGCTTCACTTGTAGCAAATGTTTAGTTTTTTTCTTTTCTTTTAAGTAGTTCATGTTATGAAATTTTAATAAATAGAAGGGTGTTCTGAATTTTTTTCAAATTTAAAGTACAAAACCAAAATTCTTAATAAAACTTATCTAAACAATAGGTTTGTGTTCCTGCTTTTGTTCTTCAATCGCCGCCAATGAGGAATCATCCATCCTCTCATCTGACTCATATTTTCCAAACATATTATCCGTTACAGGTTATTTATTTGTCCAAAATGATTTAATTTCATTATTGATTTTCCTTATTTATCCTAAATTCTAGGTTCACTCTAAATTGATTTTTATTTCATTTTTGATTTGTCCTAAATTCTAGATTTGTTCTAAATCTGACCTGCACTAAATTTGCTTAGTCATTTTTTATTTGCTTAAACCTTAGTATTGATTTTAATTTTCTTAGTTAATTTTAAATTATAAAACATCATATTTAATACTAGAAGTCCTAGATGTATAAGGAAACAAAATTAGAAATCTAGAAAAAGAAAGATAAGGACAACCAAATAAAATCCTAAAAATTAGAAAATTTTAGGAAATCAACCAAAAAACCAAAAAAGTCCTTTATAATGATGGAGTTCGGCTAAAAACACGTCAAGAGAAAGACATGGTCTTGCGTCTTGCCCAAAAGGTCACGGTTGATTTCATTTGGAAAAATGTATTTTGTTCTCCATATTGACACAATTAACTTTGTATCGGGTCACATCACGTTGACTTCCGCCCACGTAAACCGCGAGTATACGACTTTAAACGTGCATCCGCTCAAAATACGACTTTACAGATGGGATGTAGCATTTTAAAAATCAATATTGATTATTAGTTGTAGAACCCTAGTGAATAATATACTCTGAGCACACAAATCATGGTAATCTCAATGAGAAGTTGCTTATGTATATTGCACAATTGTCGGCTTATTTATTTGTTTCTCTTTTCTTCTGTTTTTTTTCAATCCATCATTGTCGTCATGTTATTTCTGGTTTCACTCTTAATATTCCTCTTCTTAGTTGACAATCTTTAAGAATTATTTTTCATATAGCCAAATAATGAATTTTGTAAATTTATCGGTACATTGATTTCTTAATAAGCATCTGTAACAATCATGCAACCTCCCGCTTATCTTTTTCTTGTTCTTTAGTTTGATTTCTTCCGCTACTCTTCTTTGGATCTACATCATTGTGTGGTTATGTAGGTTTCATATATAGTTTACCCTTTCTAAATGAACGTCATGAAATACTTGCTTCTATTAACAACCCCCTTTCTTGAAAATACTTGCTTTTGTTAACCAAAGTGATGACAAAACTCAATTTAATACTTGCACTTAATTTAATATCTCCAGCTTATCTAACTCCCTTCCTTTATGATATGGTTTAGTCTTTTGCACTTGTTTGTTGTTTTCTTGTCTTGTTTTTATGTATGTGAATGATGTTCCTATTATCAAGTATTTACTCTTCTTGGTTAGCTTGTTTGACTTATTAATGTGACAAATTCTTTTTTGAAAATGAGAATTGTCTGCCACATTACTGTAGCTCTCCACTACCATCGTAGTTTACACTTCTCATTTATGTCATTTATGCATGTTTTATCTTCAGTTAATCATCATAATACATTGCTAAAATGTAGATGTATCCACAAGGTTCACGGACGGACCAACATAATGGTTAGCTGGTTCCCATGAAACAACTAAGTTTATGTTAAGACGTGTAAAATTTTAAGCCGCTTAATGGTTACAACCATAAACGTTTCTTGTTGGATTGAATATTTTTCGTTAAGTTTACTTGATTATATATGTGGCTAACTCTTTAGGGTTAATTGTTTATATAATCATATTAATTTGTTTATATTGATATTAATATAATAACATGTTATTTTTGGCTAACTTTATAAGGCTAATTTGTGTATATTTGATCATAACTTTTTAGACTTCAGGGTTATTTGTTTACGGTTAGTTTTGAGGTTAACTATGTAGGGTATAATTTGTTTATATTTAGGGATAACCCTTATGTTATATATCTATCTACGTGTGTCTCTAGTTTAGCCGTACATGAATAATAGTTGATATATTTGAAAGTTAGTTGTTTAGAATTTGATTTTAAAATGTACTTGATTACTGGTAATGTGTCTGTCGGTAAATCCATAGCAAAATATTTTTGTGACCAACTGATTAGGTTGACTTGTTTGCGACGGATTTTCTAAGGAATTGACTTTCAACTATGGATTTGCTACAGATTTTTCCGTCACTGTTGTCTTTGTTTCTTGTAGTGGTTTCACGCCTCCCTCCACTTTAAACTTCATCGATCGGCAGCCCCTCGCCATTACTCTCACCATCACCACCATTTGCCTCCGGCAAAGCAGCACCACAAGAAGCCGTGACCACAAACGAGCAACCATCACTTCCCAATTAGCAGCAAAAGTGTAATAACCGGTACGGATTTCTTTAATCGAATTCTAGTTCAAGGGCTTGTAAGTTTTTTTTTTCAATTTCTCAATAGGTGGTTGTGCAAAATCAGGATTTAGGGTAGAAAGGGCCTACTCACCTCCATTTTCCTTCATCCCCATATCGTTTAGCAGAGTGGGATAATAGTTGCTCAGGCAATCTGAGATGATTTGGTTGTTAATCGAATAAGGTATGTTAGTTCATTTCATTTCTTCTTAAGTTTATACTCAATAGAATGCTTAATCTGATTGGACCAAATCCAGCCATAGTGTAGTCCCAGAAACAGCAACTAAAAGGTTATTATATGGTTACAGAATCAAAAACAGCAGCCCCAATGGTGCTGTTTTTCTAGTGGAAGTTTTGGGACTGTTTTGGTGTCAATGTTTAGAGGCTGTTTAGAGTCGTTTTCGGGGACTGTTTAGAGTTGTTTTAGGGGGCTGGTAGACCTATTTTGGGACCACGTTTGTAGACTGTTTTAAGGGTTGTTGTTAGAAGGTGTTTGGGGCTGTGTATACCTGAGTTCAGTTCTTCAGATGAATCTCTAAGATTTGTTAATTTCTATAACATCATTATATCATCAATTGATTATCGGTTCTTCAACTTTTGTATAAAATTTTAGCTTTTGTTATGATAGATTATGCTAAATTCTTGATTATCATAGTTCCTCTTTTCATTAATGTAACAAGTTTACACCAACAGATTTATGATATGGAAATATAATCAATTTCCTACTTAATTTTCCCTTTTCCAGTTGCTAGTTTACTTTGCATCCACTGAAACTGTGCGACGGTGGTGAAAGTGAAGAACAGTAGATAAAGGAACTGAAGTTGCTATCAGCTGGTATGTTTTTCTCTCCCACTACTCTATAATTTCAAATTCATATACACATCTATGCATTCACTGAAACTTGAAGTTTTTCATTTTTAGAATCTTAATTGTTCATCAGATCAATGTTTGGAACTATAATTGTTGCTTGGATTTACTGGGCCCGTGTGGTATTTGCAGACAATTAGTCAAGCACAAACAAATGCACGCCAAAAACTTGCAAGATCTCTGCTCAAGTAATGAACTCTGAATTAAATTAGAGTAAAGATCATATATTTTTTTGGAGTTAAACAAGTCCAGTTTTTTTATTCTTTTGTAGCAGGGAACAATTTGGGTATTAGATGTTTCTTGAAAATTAGACATGAAAATGGTATATTGGCTGTGTTTCTTTTAGGAGTGGAACTAACCATTACTTTTTGTTGTTATAAAATACAGTATTAAACACTTAAACGACTTGAATGATGTCGAACTCAACCTGGAGGGTGCCAAACTCGACCTAAACGACATCGATATGGATGGCAATCAGCAGCATAACCACAAACGAACAAACATGGTTCCAGGTACGATATTAATCTTATATTGAACAAAATTAATTCTAAAGGTACAATATACTTGCATGGTTGTAGAAGTCAGAGGGAAACAAAAGCAAAACCAATAATTATGTGGCATGTGCTTGTTAGTATCATAGAGAACCTATAATGGTTAAAACGACCATACAGCCCTAAAACCAGTAACTGTTGGGTAGGTAACTCCGCCCATGTCAACACACGACATTGCCGGTCCCAAGCCCGGATAAAGGAGGAGGGCCTACCTTAGCTAGCTATATATCTCTGCGTTTCTCTTAGTTAGACGTTATCTATATTCTATATGTATTCATATAATGGTATTTTGAATCTTGTTCGATACAAAATTGAAAATAACATTTTTTACACGGTTTTTCACCTTTTTACACGGTTTTGTAACCGTGTAAAAAGGTTGGCCACTTTCTTACACGGTTCCAAAACCGTGTAAAAATCCCCTTTACAACCGTGTAAAAAGGCTTTTTTCGTAGTCGTGTATATAATTAAGAATGATCATTATGGTTTCTTTTTCTCTGGTACAAGCTTCTTGTCTATGAGGCGGATCAACTTGAGGGGATGATAGACAGATAAGAGTAATACAGGTGGTCAATAAATCTCATGGAGTAGAAATAATTGTTTCATGTACATTTGTGTTCACTAACGATATATTACGGCAAAAGTTCACTAACTTCTGTTTGTAAGGTTTGAACTTTGAACAAACAATGTCACCAACTTGAAATTCACATCCCGTGTGCCATTCATCACAAAAATAATTCACTAGATTTCGGGCAGTCTTGATTTTCTCCCAAACACCTTTCACAATTACATCTTTATTCCCCAAGTTAAGTTTAGCTTTTCCTCTATAGTCATTGCATTATTTACTCTCATTTGACACACCTTCACTCGCTATTGACTCGACTTTGGCCGGAAAAAGTGGATGGAGTAGTTTTGCCCAAAAATTTCCATACTGTTATCGTTGAAGAATCCGCTCTCTCTTGCAATGAAAGTATGACCTCGAGGCTGGCAATGATCTCAGCCATCTTAGGACGCTGATTCGGTTGTTTATGTAAACACCGGGATGCAATACGGACAAAGTCCTTCAAGCAATCGCTAGAGATTTGCCCCCTAAGTCTAGAATCAATAATATGGTTTCGTTTTCCTTCTTTAATACCGGCTTGAGCCCATGGTGCTAAACCCCATTGCTCTTCATCAAGACTTGTATCAACCGCAGGCCTCCCGCATATCACCTCAAGCAAAAGAACCCCAAAAGAGTAAACATCCGATTTTCTGGTCAATTCGCCTGTATAGACATAACATGGATCTAAATACCCAAATGTGCCTTTGACCATAGTGCTGACATGCGTACGTGTCTGGTTCGTAGGACCTATCTTGGCCAACCCAAAGTCTGAAATCTTTGCTGCAAAATTCTTATCCAATAGAACGTTGGAGCTCTTTACGTCACGGTGTATGATCCCATGTTGAGTACCGGTGCCTGTGTGTAGGTAATCAAGTCCACGGGCAGCTCCTATGCATATTTTGAGCAGTTGCAACCAAGATAAAGGAGAACCATCTTTGTGAAGATGGTCCGCAAGACTCCCCTCCGGCATATACTCGTAAACAATAGCCATCTCTCTTCCCTCGTTGCAATATCCAATCAATGACACCAGATTACAGTGTCGAATCTGGGAAAGCATCTCCACTTCAGCCCGGAACTCTGAGGCTCCTTGATCCGACATGGAACTCGACATCTTGATTGCGACAATGGGATTTGAACCATCATCCTTCAAGAACCCTTTATAGACCTTACCAAATCCACCACGCCCACAGACCAGCGCCTCATCAAAGTTTCGAGTTGCCGATCGAACCTCATCAAGTGAGAAACGTCGGCATATTTGGCCCGAAACCAGGAACGAGGGGTTGGTTTCCTTTGGGGTTTCAGGTAACGTTGCTTTCGGTCGCTGTTGTTGTCCGTCCCGGATGCTGAAAGGCGGCTTGTAGCGGAACTTCGGGTGGCGTAAGACATAGAAGCCTGTAAGAAGTGTGACAAGTTGGAAAGGTGTGACATAGAGAACAATGGCAGCAACCAAACAGAATATTAAAAATAGTGTTGTAGCTCTAGGATCTCTCCAGCTGAGTAAAGACTGAAGCTTTTCCCCTTGAATTGCCAGATCAGCAAGGACTGTCTGAATGGTTCCAGTGAAACTTGTGATGAGATGATCATTTGTGAGATCAGGATGGGTAGGAGTGTTTATGGGTCTCCATGCGTAGTAGTACCACAAGCCAATCAAGAATAGATAGAGGAAAAGTGTTGGCAGAAGCAGATCTGGATACAAAACCAATATCATGAAAAGGATGTGGATGAGAACAGTGGATATGGGATTCTTCCAATTGCATATTTGATCAAACCATTTTCCTATTGCAATCAACTTCTCCAAAACTCCCATGATTATTATTAGATCAACAATTTTGCTTCACTGGGTCAACGAGCAGGATGGGGGAGTTTGCATCAGGATCAGAAAGAAAAAACCATTAATTAGTAAATGTATCTAGGGCCGGATAGATTGACGTTACCTTTTTATCCTAATTATATAATTATTAAATAATTGTTTATACGGAAATTTGTTATTGGATGGACATGATGATACAATCAAACGAAGGAGAGTGGATTTTTATCCCGGATGTAGTTGTATGTTAGTGGGGGATGGCCCTATTAAAAAGGAAAAAAAATGTTGTAGAACAATCAATATAGAGAGAATAACATGACAGATAGAAAAAGTCTGTAATTCTCATTAATCATAAGCCCTTTAAATAGGGATAAGTTTACAAAGAAAAGGAAAACCTTATTATGGTAAATTCTGATAGTAGAAAAATATTCTGTCAATCACTTCTTTTTGATGATGACACATAATCCTTCAACACTTCCCCTTGTGCCGAGTCAAATGAGTGAAGTGATGGTGCACAATTGTTGACTCGTTAAAACCTTACGCCAAAATAAAAACCCAGTGGCAAAAAATAAAAGTTTGACGAAGGAAAGAGTACAACACACCAGCTTCTTTGCAATACATAGACTTTTCCTTTAGTCTAGTTTTCTCTTAGATTCGTACATCAATCATGCGAGTTAGGAAAGCATGATGGTATATAGATTGTTGCCTCACTAAAACCTTACACCAAGGAACAAAACCCAATGGGAAAAATAAAACATTGGTTGAAGGAAATAGCACAACATACCAACATCACATGTATAGTAGGCTCCCCCTTTTGTCTACTACCCCCCTGATTCGTGCATTAATCAAGGGATTTGGAAAACATTTGCATTTACTTTCTACATGCTTCCCATTATATGATTTGGTAAATGTGTCATTTTCTCTTGACATCTTACTTGATTCACTTGAATCTAGAGGAGAGTTTGTTATTGCTGATTGCATAGAAACTTAAGCAGAATATGCTTTGTGTTATCACCCTTGATGTATCTTAGTTTCATTTATTCGATACATGATGCATTATTTCCATATATGCAAGTAGGATAGTGGTTGAACTCAAAATCACTAGCTCCTCTAATATGTGTAATGATAGTTATTAATCATATACATCTCTTGAACAATCTCATGGAGAGTAATATTATTGGAGTCTTCAAGTAAGTAGTTACAATGGTTAGCTTAGTAGTTACAATGGTTAGCTTAGCTTACTTCTAAGCAATCGGAGTGTTCCCTATGGTAATTCATTATCCAGTTTGGGAACAACCCTTATATGGATTAGACACATACCTAATATTAGCAATGACATGCCAAGATATTGTTTGGTGTTTTTCTATAAGAGCTACTACTTTTGCTGCTTATATTCTAAGTAGGTATTGAAATTTCATTATCAATCCTATTTTTCTTTCTATAGGGAAAGTATAAGCATATATCAATGGTTCCAAAAGATTAATTTGATATTATTCCAATGACGTTGCGTTGACACTGAGCTAAATCTAGCTAACAAGTTCACTGAGAAATACAATATACGGTCAAGTGTATTGTGTTAAGAACAATAATGCGCCTATTGAACTTAAACAGGGAATTCCAGCTCCCAAAACCTCTTCGTCATCATCCTTTAGATGAAATAGATCTTTTTATATCCAACACTTCTACCGATCATAGGAGTGCTAACCAGATGCGCTTTGTCCATATTAAGTCGCCTGATCATTTTCTAGACACATGCGGATCGGTGGATTAATATTCCACAAACTTGATGTTCTAGCTCAAATAGCTAGACAAAACCAAGTTTTCCCAAGATCTTTCATCTCAAATTCAGATTTCAAGTAGCTTGTTGTTTCTCTTATTTCATCAAGAGTGCCTATTATATTCATAACATCGACATATAGAGCTACACTGAAAATTTAGAACTTGTTTTCCTAAATAAATACGCAAGGGCACAATTCATCGTTATTATATACTTTCCCAATCAAGTATCCACTTAGGTGGTTATACAACATTCGTATAGATTGCTTCACTATATAATATGAGCGTTTCACTTTTATTGCAAGAGCATTTTGTGGTTTAGAGTTACTTGACTTTGATAATGTAATATCATTGAATACTTTTATATATCTCTGAATCTAGATCCCCATAGAGATATGCAGTAACCACATCCATGAGCTGGATTTACAGTCATTCGAAAACTACTAGACTAATAAACTATTCGGACGTTATAACATCCATCATGAGAGAGTAAGTCTCATCTTGGTCAATCCAGGGCGTTGTGAGAAGCCTTGCGCCAAAGGAGAGTCTTAAACATTAGGACTTCATTATTCTCATTACGCTTTTTGACAAAGACTTAGTTATGTCCTACGAGTTTTACACTTGGTGGGTTAGCACTACCAGACCAAATACCCGACCCTTTGTCAAAGAATAGAATTCTTTCTGGATTGTTTATTTAGGTCAATATGCTCTTTGTTGATATTATTCAATTGAGCGTGGTTCGATGTCGTTGTGCTATATCATCTTATGACCAATAGTATATGCGAATAAGTCATCAATAAGTATATATGAATTGTCCATCGACTCATATGTACTCTCATAGTTCATTTGAGATTTTCTTTCATCTCTAGAATCATATTAACTTCGGAGCGTCCTCCAGTGATGATTCATGAACATAATTATAATTAGAGATAATCTCATGAGAATTTTATGTTGTAAACACCCAGATCTATTAGGTAAATGACATGAATTTCTATTGATCTTGAAGAATTACAAGATTTGAAGCTTTCTCTCTCTAAACTC
This sequence comes from Arctium minus, assembly GCA_954870635.1. NCBI lineage: Eukaryota > Viridiplantae > Streptophyta > Magnoliopsida > Asterales > Asteraceae > Arctium > Arctium minus. Next base: position 41,536,762 of record OX941081.1, on the reverse strand, counting down.
TCTCTAACTTTCTCTCTCTACAAATATATCAGCAAACTAATATCTAACTCCTAATTACAAACATATGGACTAATTAAAAAGTAAACTACTTTGACTTTTAACATCTTTGACTTTTGAAAACTTTGACTTTTCAAATTACATTGACTTTTCAAGATTTTTACAATTAAATATTGAATACAATAAATGCACTAACAATCTCCCCCTTTGGATTCAAGATTTAAAAAAAATGGACAATAGTCTTCAACTCTTGATTCTTCAAAACTTTAACTTTGACGACTTTGAACTTTGAAGCTTTGACAATCTTCAATCATTTGGCTTTTGAAGAATCTTCAGATAATCTTGAAAAGTCTTTCACAATGCCTTTGAAAAGTCATCAAGTATTGAACATGTAATCATTTATTGAACATGAAATCTTTGAAACTTTGATCTTTATGGCTTTGAACTTTGAACTATGAGGAATCTTTCAATGCTTGTATCTTCATCTCTTTGATCTATGAATTGTCTGTCTTTTTGAAAACGAATCATCTCTAATCATCTCGGAACATCTTTATCATGTTATCTCGAACTTCTTGACTTTGACAAATCTTCTGTCTTTGGAAATTGAAACTTTCAAAATATCTCCCCCTTTTTTATGATTGTGAGCATCATGATCATCAAAATTCTTTTTAATTTCATCACCGTCTTTGAATAATAATATCCCCCTTTGTGAAAAACTAACAATCTCCGCCCTTTATCGTAATTTGATAATCTCCGCTCTTTGATCTGAGTATCCATCAATTCATGAGTGTATACCCGAATCTTTTCAAATTCAGATATAATAAACGTTGTAATCCTGAATCAACAAATGATACAGTTAAAATTGCTTGTAAGTAGCATGAAGCCACTTTGTACAACGGATGTACATTGAAAATGAGTTTTTGTGATGTTCACTCCCCCAGGGCTTCCATTCAATGATTGAAAAACCACAAAGGAATTTTCTATGAATGTTATGACAAGAAAACATATTCCATGTGTGTACGTGAAACTGTAGAATGATTGAAGCTACTCAAGCTTTTTCAGGCTCAAAATGTGTAAACTGTTGAAACAACAACAAGTATTACACGGACTCAATGTGCATGAAAGAGGTGCGAAGGTGGGGCAAAATTCCTTCTTTTTCAATATCTAAATCTTCCGAGTGAAGACCAGATAGCAGATATGCTGCGTCCCCAAAGAAAATGAAACATTTCTTTTTCGGGAAAGAAACGAGTGGCTGGTGGGGTAATTGCAAGAGTTGGCATGGGCTCACATCCTGTTTCAATGATGGTCACCAAAGAATGTGAACCAATCAGTAGATGTGGCTGCCCGACTCAGAAAAAGTTGGTGCAGAGTTTTCATATTCTTTTAACTCTGTTTTCACACCCTCTTTCTTTTTAACATTTAAGCTCACTTCTAACCAAACTCTCATTTCCATTTTACCGCTCAGCACAATGAGAAAAGCTCAACCGGATGAGTTATCTCCCCCACTCTTTGATTTAAAACCCCTCACCCCTTAATCACTCTAGGATTACTTCCGGGGTAGGAAACACTGGTTAACGTGAATCCATGGAAGTTCTGTTTAAGCTCTCACACGAATCCCATGTAATTTTCCTAAAAAGAATGGTTGCTCAACAATTTAACTTAAACAGTTAAGCACATGATATCATTGTCATAGAAATGTATGCTCATCAAGAATATGAATGAAATTTGAGCATTTGAACTTTGAAGATTTCTCAAAACAAGGATATTGAATAAATGAAATGAAATCAAGAGAATTGTTTTGAGAATCTGACAATGTATCTATCAAATAAAATATCATGAGATATGAACGTGAAATGGTTGGGGTATCAAAGAACTTGACAATTTGTTTATATGAACGAATATAAACAATTTAGCAATGAACGCTCAATTTGAAATGATGATTGATGCTCAACAACATTGAATTACAAACGGGAGTATTACCATCGAAAAATTGTTTCTTTATGAGACATGGTAATAACAAATTCAAATGAAGTTCTGAACCGGTGTGTATGAATACTTGACATTATATAGACAAGATAATACACAAGTATTGATCTTTGGAAACACACGGTCAGTTAAACATTAACGCTCAATTATGAAAAACATTTAAAATCACACTTCTTAATTCTTGAAATCTTTTGAGAATAGAGAAGTGGTTTGAACATTTAAGAAAACATTTTTCATGCTTGAAAGTTGTTCTTCTTTCAAACAATCAAAGATTAAGATCAGAAGATACTTACAAACATTTAGGCTCCCCCTCAAATCATGATATAATGATTTAGATCAGATAAGCTCCCCCTGGATATTTTCAAAATATCCTTATCTTTAAACATTGAAGACTGAGTCCTAAACTGATGTGTTTAGAAGTCTAAGTCCTTTAACTGGTATTTGGGTCCTAGTTGGTTAGATTTAGGAATCCACTTCTCAATAGATTTAAATCTTTTAAAATCATATTTCTGAGAAGTTATTCTGTAAGATCCGTACCAATGATGAGCAGATTCTCTCTGGACAAAATCATTCTCTTCACAGTAAAAACAACAGATTTTCTTCTGAGCAATCCTGATCAAATGATTAGTAGAATAATACATATCAGGTTTACCAAAAGAATTACCTTTATGATCTCTGTTCTTTTTGGCGTTTGATGTGGATGTGAATGATTTGTCATTCTTCTTCTTTTCATCAGGAGAACCTTTCACTCTCCAGACCATCTGTCCTTTCTTTGAATTCTTTCCAAGAGATTTGACGTAAAAGCTTGCTGGACTATCAACATTTTTGTCATAGAATAGATTAGATGGACGAATCTGATTTGATTTGACAATGTTTGGTTTGACACTGTTCTTTATGAAAACATTTTCATGAATGGAACTTGAAGCTGTTTTAAAAGAACAAACTGATTCAGATGAATTGTCATAAGGTGATTGACTAATTACATAAGCTGAAATCTTCTCTGACAATTCAACATTTATAGCTTTCAAGTCCTTTATCTTTTTAGATAAAATGTTTCTTTCATCAGAATGTGTGTCAAACTTCTTCTTCAAATCAGTTCTAGCCATCTGTTCTATCTGAATGTCTGAGGATAGAACAGATATCTTGGATGTGAGCTTAGATATTTCAGATTCAAAGTTTAAACGCTCTTGCTCAAAATCTTTCTCCAAGTTCTTGTTCTTTTCAGATATTTCCTTTAAGATCCCAACATTTCTCTTTTCAAAAATTTTCTTTTCAGATTCAAAAAACTTTTTCTTTTTCTGAAAAAATTGTCTTTCTTTCTCAAGTAAGTCTTGTAAAACAAAAATTTGTTTGGGAAATTCAGTAACTTTATCTTCAAGAACTTGTCTCTCTTTTGCAAACGTGTCTCTTTCAGTAATTAAGATCTTTTCAAACTCTGACACTTGCTTGGAGAGTTTAATGCATCTTAGCTCCATATCCTTTTTCTCTTTGATAGCTTTCTTAAAATGATCAGATATCTTTTGAGTAGAAGCTTTCTCCAGATTTGATTTGTCTTTATCTGCTTGGAGATTTTTCATCAAATCAGCATTCATTGCTTCCAACACAGATATGTTCTCTTCAAAAGCTTTAAACTTGATGTGCAGATCAACTGATTCAGCTTTAAGTTTTGATGTCTGTTGTTCAGTTGTCATCAACTTGCTTTGAAGATTTGTTATCTTTTTCTCTTTCAGCTTGATTACTTTCTCATTAGCCTGAATAATATCTTCTTTGATTTTGATTTCGTTCTCTTTTGTCTTAATGATACCTGCACAATCAGATTTAGAATGATCAATACATTTTGCACATACAGAGGTTTTATCAGTATTAACAAATTTAGCATTCAACTCCTGAATCTGATTTAGAAGATCTGAATTCTGAATCTTCAGTTATCGCGTTCAACTTCTATGGCAAGTATTTCAGGCAAAAGTTGGTGCAGAAAAAGTTGGTGCAGAGTTGTGATATTCTTTTAACTCTGTTCTCACACGCTCTTTCTTTTTAACATTTAGCTCACTCTAATCAAACTTAGTTCTTTGTTTGACACACTCATTTCTTTTGACTTCTCACACTCAATCACTATGGATTAACTTCGTGGGTAGAAATCACTGGTTAAGGTGATTTCATAGAAGTTGTGTTAATTCCTAGCACAATGATCCTTGTTTTCCTAGTATGCATATGATGCTCAGATTGGTTTAACTATTTCAGTTAAAGCACAATGTAGAACTTGAAAACATTTAAAGTACACTCCCAAAATATAAAATCTGATGAAAAATCGGGAAGTGGTTTGAACGTTTAAGAACTTGTTTTTCAATGGAATGAAAGTTGTCCGTCTTTCAACCATATATGAGATTAAGATAAAGGATTATACCTTTTCGTGCGATCTTATATCTCATGAAGCTAAGCTTAAAGTCATAAACATATGAGCTTGTAAGCATCTCTCAAAAATTCTGCAAAAGTCTTATGTCAAGTCAAAGTAAAATTTATTCACTTAAATTGAAAAGACAAAAAGCAGTAAAACTGTTAAAGTACGAGTTCTGATCCGAAATAATCAGAAGTCATATCCAAACTCCTTTGACTTGAAGAGCTCCCCCTAAAATCTTGCATTACAAAAATTTGACATAAAAGGTAAATGCAGAAATCTTATGAGCTCCCCCTCAAAATAAGATTGACCACATGTCAATTTCTTCTCATACTCCCCCTTGGATCATGAACAGTATATAGAAGTTCAGATATCTTGCGGAAATGAAGAAATGATGAAAAATTATACAATTAGAAAACTTTGATAGGTAACTACTGATTAAATCTTTAGATTTAGCATACCAAGCTTAGAGACAAGAAAGTTAAACCTCTTTTCGTCTAAAGGTTTGGTAAACAAATCGGCAAACTGATAATCAGTTTTTACAAAGAAAAGTTCAATTGTTCCTTTTTCAACATGATCTTTAATAAAATGATACCTGACGTCTATGTGCTTGGTCTTGGTGTGCTGAACAGGATTCGCTGTTATTGCGATGGCGCTCTTGGAGTCACAGTATATCGGTATTTTGTTTAAGTGGAAACCGTAGTCGCGCAATTGAGTTCTCATCCATAAGACCTGAGAACAGCAGCTAGCACCAGCTACATATTCTGCTTCGGCCGTGGAAGTTGAAACACAAAGTTGCTTCTTCGATGCCCAACTTACGAGCTTATCACCGAGGAACTGTACATGTCCTGACGTGCTCTTCCTGTCTAACATACAACCTGCATGATATGCATCTGTATACGCTGTTAGTTCAAAACTTGTATCTTTAGGATACCACAGACCAAGATCTGCAGTGCCCTTCAGATACCTAAATATGCGCTTCACAGCAGACATATGGATTTCTTTAGGATTGGCCTGATATCTTGCACATAAGCATGTTGAGAACATTATATATGGCCTACTAGAAGTAAGATACATTAAAGAACCTATCATCCCTCGATAAGTCCTAACATCAACAGCCTTACCCGAAGGATCAGTGCCAATCTTAGTACCTGGTGCCATTAGGGTACCAATCGGTTTTGAATTTTCCATTTTGAACTTCCAAAGAATATCCATAATGTATTTTGATTGATTGATAAAAATCCCCGTAGAAAACTGTTTGACTTGTAATTCGAGAAAGAAATTCATCTCTCCCATCAAATTCATCTGAAATCTAGACACCATAAGGTTTGAAAAATTCTTACAGTACTTAGGATTTGTAGAGCCAAAAATAATATCATCTATATAGATTTGAATTAAAATGATATCGGCTTTTTCCTTTTTGATAAACAAAGTGGTATCCACCGTACCTTTTGAAAAACCAGACTTGACTAGAAATTTGGAAAGGACATCATACCAGACTCGAGGAGCTTGTTTCAGACCGTAGAGTGCTTTGTCGAGAATGTAGACGTGATTCGGCTTCTCTTGATTGACAAATCCCTCTGGCTGAGAGACGTAGACTTCCTCCTTCAGAATGCCATTCAGAAAGGCAGTCTTCACGTCCATTTGAAAGACCGTGAATTTCTTGTGGGCTGCGTAGGCTAGAAACATTCTGATTGCCTCTAATCGCGCTACAGGAGCATATGTCTCGTCATAGTCGATTCCTTCCTCTTATCTATATCCTTTGGCTACTAGTATTGCCTTGTTTCGGATAACGGTACCACATTCGTCTTTCTTGATCTTGAAAACCTACTTCGTACCTATAATGGTTTTACCTTTAAGTTTTGGTACGAGTCTCCAGACTTGAAGTGCATCGAACTGATTCAGCTCTTCTTGCATTGAGATCACACATTCTGGATCAGCAAGTGCCTCTGATACGCGAGTTGGCTCGAACTTGCTCAGAAAGGAGTCATGCATACACAAGTTTATTGATGCTGACCTAGTTTGCACCAGTTTTGATGGATCGCCAATGATCTGGCTTATCGGGTGCTCTTTGGTCCATTTATGTTCATGAGGTAGTGGATTATATGAATGTATGTCAATTGTATCATCTATAAATCCACTTGTACCTTCTTCAGCTTGTTCAGGAAGAATGATGATTGCATTTGAAGTGATAGGTGTAGAAGGCTCAGCAGGTACAACTTGTTCTGGCTGTAGATTGATCTGTACAGAACATCCTACTGATGCAACTACTTCTGTCTCTTCATCATTTGTCACTTCTTCAACTGTTGGAGTCAGCATTTGAATTGGAACCTCTTGTTGAATCGGGGTGTTGGATTCAATAGGAACATCTGAACTGGTTGGATGAGTAGTCGTTAAGTCTTCCATCCTGTCAACCACAACAGATTTCTTTACATTGGATCCAAGAAATTCATCATAAAACAATTCAAATAATAAGTCTAAATCAGATAAATGATTAGTTGGCGTTGATACGTCATCTGATTTATTCTGTTGAGTCGCAGGTTCTGGACTGATTTGCCCAGAAGCTAGTACTCCGATTATCACGGGTTCTGAACTGTGTTGTTCGGAAGCCATCTCTTCATCAAACGTGACATTGATGCTTTCTATAACCGTCTTTGACTTCTTCAGATAGATACGGTATGCAGTTGATGTTGAGGAATAACCAATGAAGATGCCTTCGTTCGCCTTGGCGCTGAACTTGTTTAGACTCTCCCTATCGTTTAGAACGAAACACTTACACCCAAATATATGGAAATATTTGATTGTCGGTGTTCAGTTGTTGATCAACGCATAAGGAGTCTTCTTGAATATTCGGTGTATCATGGATCGATTCTGTGTATAACACGCAGTCGATACAGCTTCTGCCCACAAAAATAGAGGTAAATCTGATTGACTTAGCATAGTACGAGCAGCCTCGACTAGCGTACGATTTCTTCTTTCGACCACTCCATTTTGTTGAGGTGTTCGAGAAACAGAGTATTGATGTGATATCCCGACAAATTCGAGATATTCTTCAACCTTCTTGTTCTTGAACTATGTGCTGTTGTCTGTTCTTAGAAGCTTGACCGGTTTCTGCATATTCACCTGGGTCGTCTTTAGGAATGTGATGAGAACATCTGGTGTCTCATCCTTTGAACGTAGAAACTTGACCCATATGTATCGCGAGTAATCGTCCACGATAACGAGTATGTACTTCTTTCCGCCTAGACTCTGAGTTCGCATCGGACCGCATAAGTCCATATGCAATAACTCTAACGGAGCGCTTGTACTCGGTTCAGGCTTTGGTTTATGTGGAGCCCTCTTCATCTTGCCTTTCTCACAGGCTGCACACAGATGTTCTTTTTCATACTTCAGCTCTGGAAGTCCTTTGACTAGCTTTCCACTGACCAGATTGTTGATGTACCTGAAGTTGAGGTGAGAGATCCTTCGATGCCATAACCAGATTTGTTGCATCGAGGCTTTCAATAGTAGACAAACCTGCTTGTCAGTCTGGACATTTGACAAGTTAATTGTGTAGAGGTATGATTCTCGAGTACCGACCAAGAGTTCCTTGCCTTCTTCAGTGCGAACTAAACACGTCTTGGCTTTGAAGTTGACTTCTAAGTCTTTGTCACAGAACTGGCCTATACTGAACAAGTTGTGTTTTAAGCCTTCAACATAGCTCACCTTCTTGATCGTGACATTGTTGTGTACCATATCACCATAACCCATTATTGGTGAATGCTGGTCGTTGCCAAATTTAACTGTTCCGCAGTATTTATCTTTAAAATTGGACAACATCTCTTTTTGTCCAGTCATATGCTTGGAACATCCGCTATCCAAGTACCATAAATGACGGATCTGCACAAGAGAAATAATGAATTTAGATATCCATATGACAACATTGGAATAAACTCTTTGAGTATTGAAGAGCGGGTCTTGAACTGGTGTGTTCAAAAGCCATATCCTCTTCTTAAGCACGGGTTCTGAACAGACGTGTTCAGAAACCATTGTTTTATCTTTGAAGTGCGGGTCTTGAACTGTTGTATTCAAGAACCTAGTTTCTTTGAGGAACGAGTCCTAGACTGTTTTGTCTAGAAGTCATTTCTTCATAACTTCTTTTAAACTTTGTGTGCTTGCAACACAGATTTAGCCTTAGATACCCACTGGAATTTGGGTCCTACTGTGTTAGCACAAGATTTTGGTACCCATTTGAAATTGGGTCCTCTTTTCTTTTGAAAGTCATTTGAATCAGATGAAAGATATGAATGATATGAGTGCACATGATAATTGCCAAACCAAGCTTCAGAATCTTGACAAGAAGTAGAAACATGCGTATCATAAATAGAAGACTTTCTAGCAGATAAAGATAACTGCAATAATTGCTTCATTGTATATTGTTTACGAGAAACAACAAGTTTTGAGTTCAAAATAGCAACATCAGCAATTAAGACATCTTTACTAGGTGAAGTCTTACTACAATTAACACTACAAAAAGATTTAACGGTCTTGTCAAGCTTCTGTTTCGGTTGCCACTGAGATTTAACTTCTGGCCTTTGCTTGCTCAGATCTGAAACATGTGAAACTCTTGAGTTAGACTTCTGAGCAACAAATGAATGCTTCTTCTTCGGATGACCAGTAGGGTTCGGTTTTTGTGAATGCTTAGATATTATCTTACCTTTAGCATTTTTAGCTTTCACAGAGACTAAGTTATCAACTTTCGTTGATTTTGCACTGTTAACAGGCATACTGGTTTTTCCCAAAGATTTCTTAACAAAAGATGAATGGTTAGGAAGTTTCTCATTAAAATCCAATTGTTCAAAACAACCACCCGAACCACCGTTAGAGTTAAGAAAATCAAACCCTTTATTTGATGAACCAAACATATCCTCAGAGTTTGAAGCCTTAGAAATAACAGAATTTTTGAACACAGTTGAAAATACTTTTTGTTCAATATTCATCAAAAGTCTTTCATCTGATAAAGAATTCTCGAGTTCAGAAATTTTACGTTCTAAAACGAGAGGAGGGACATATAGTTTACCTTGAATAGGCTTCGCCTCCATTTCTTTTTCAGAATAACTTAGAAAGAAGTCATTTGAAAGAGATTTCTTCTTTTGATATATTGGATTTTCATTATAACTATTATTCATTTTTGCATAATAAAATGGAAGATGAACTTTAGATGATTTCAAACGTTTTTCAGTTTCGTCGGCTTCATCCTTTTCAGATAGTTTAGTCCAGAAAGTTTTAAACTCAGGGATTCTTCGAGCTAATGTAAAAGAAAGATGATCATAAAGTGCAGGCACTTTAGATATTCCTTTTTGAAGACATTGAGGATTCTTATAACCAATTCCCCAATTTTCTATTTCCTCTTTGGGTTTGTTCAGATGAATAATCTGTTCAGTTTGACCCATTTTGTATAACTTCTCTTCCGAACTTTTTAATTTACCAAGTAAAGAAAAGTTTTCTTTGGTACATGAAGAATGCAAGTGCGTAAGCTCATATAAATCAAGCTCACTTTTTCTCAGTTTAGACTTGAGTTCAGAATTCTCTTTAAGAATTATTGTCTTTTCTTTCGCGTTGGTGTCATTGTTTCTATGTAAAACCTCAACCAATACTTTCTTCTCAGCAATTTCATCGCTAAGTTTCTATATCGATTGGTTTTTGTCAGTAATAACATCATTTTCTCGCTAAAGCTTCGACTCTAACTCTTGTTGTTTTAAATTCATGGCATGCATTTTATTCATGAAATCTGAATATGATAAATCACATACCTCATCTGTTGCATCCTCTTCTGAATCTGCTTCATCGTCTGATTCCTGCTTTCCCATCAAACACATGTTGACTGCTTCATCTCTCTCTTCATCCTCGTCATCCTCGTCTGAATGATCAAGCCAATACTCATCCTCTACCATCAGTGCCTTACCCGCCTCCTGTTGCTTTGCAAGAAGCATCTTGTTCTTGTAGTAATCGGAGTTTCTGACTTTGGGTCTGCGGTAGTCTCTGGCATAGTGACCTGTTTTGCCACAGTTGTAGCACGTTGGTGGTTCTGTCTGACTGGATCCTTCAGCTTTAAACTTTCTCTCTTCCGGTTTCCTCTCCTCTATTCTCTTTTCTTCAGACTGATATCTTCTCTCTTCCAGTTTCCTCTCTTCTGTTCTCTTCCCTTTATATCTATTTCCTTCAACCCTTTCCTTGTGGACATAGTTGTTAGGACCAGAAGAATACCTCTGACTGTTTGAACTTGGCTTCGTGTAGAACTTTTTCTGAAAAGCATTTGACAGCAGAAGCATTGCTTGCTTCAGTTGTTCATTTTCATCCGAGTCAGAGATGGCATAAGCTTCATTTTCTTCTGAATCATACACAATCGTCTTGTTCTTCTTCTTCCTGACAACAAGAGCAACTGTGTCTTCAACTGTCTTTCCTTTCTGTCTCTTTTCATCTAGAATTTCATCCACCTCTTCTTCATTTTGTTTGAGGGTTTCATACACCTCATGAAGTGGAATCTCATTCAGATCCTTGATCTTCTCCATCTGTCTGGCAAATCTCTTCCATTCCAGTTGTAGAATACTTAGGAGTTTGACGTTCAGCTCTATTTGAGATTTGTGGACCTTGTTCTTGCTTAGTTCGTTCAGCAAGGTCACAAACCTGTCATAGGTTTCTTCTAAAGTTTCTCCGACTCTGCCTCTAAATTCTTCATAATTATTTAGGCAGTTGGAGATTTTCAGCTGATTCCCAACCTTTGAACCCATCATCATCTTCTCTAGCTGATCCCACATTTCTTTGCCCGAGGCCTTGTAGCTGTCAATCTTTACATAGATTTCGTTTGGAATTCCTTGTAGTATGTATGACTTAGATAACTTATCACCTTTTGATCTTCTTAGGTTATCATCTTCTAGCTCATGATACTTAAGTTTAACCTGTGTTGGCACAGTTCTAACCAAAAGAGTCGTCATAATTGGTTTCATAACCCCTTATTCTATCGACTGTCTGATGAAATCACCCAACTTATGTCTGTCAACAAAGTTCAGGAACCGATCTTTCCACTGTTCGTATTCTCCTTTAAAGAGAATTGGTGGCTTGGTGTCAGTTCCGATTGCAAGGGCTTCTCTAGATGTCATTCTGAATAAAAAGATTGAAGTCTTGTATTTGCGCAAAGAGAGGTTTGCGTGAAGAGTTGGAAGCGCAAAGTAAGGTTTGCGCGAGACGTAGGAAGCGCAAAGTTGAAGTTTGCGTGTTGAGAGGGTTGCGCAAAGTTGAAGTTTGCGTGTTGAGAGAGTTGCGCAAAGTGAGGTTTGCGTTTTAAGTAGGTTGCGTGAAGTAGAGTTGAGCTTTTCGTGAGGAGTTGATCACGTGAACTGAGGTTTGCGTGATGTGAGTTGCGAAAACTGAGCTTTGCGTATCAAGTGAGTCGCGAAAAGTGAAGTTTGCGTAAGCCGTTGGTCGCGAGAAGTGTGCTTTGCGTGATCAGTGTGTTACGCAAAGTAGGGTTTGCGTATCACGTTGGTTGCGCAAAGTAAGCTTTGCGTATCACGTTGGTTGCGCAAAGTAAGCTTTTCGTATCACGTTGGTTGCGCAAAGTAGGTTACACAAAGTGGGCTTTGCGTGAGTTCTTCCTCTGGTTTGCGCAAGTTCGTCTTGTACTTCGAAAATCAACTGAAAACTTGTTTCTGTATCGATTAGCAGTACCAAACTCTACCAATATATCTAAAAACACTTCTAGAACTGAATGTGACCACTTGATCTCGATAAAAATCACTTTTTGAAAAATAAATTGATGGCACAGTAACTTTTAAAAACTCGAACTCAGACCACTAAATCACCAAAATGGAACTCGATTAAAGCTTTATACTGAAATCAAACCACTACAACTCGATCTAGCATGTATATCGATCACAACCTGATCGATTTTAACACCTAAAACACTCAAAATCTAGAAATCGATTTTGAAAATATGAACACAAAGTCATTTTTCTTAAAACTTGATTTTGATCTATTATCAGGCTCTGATACCAATTGTCGGTCCACAATACATATCAAGTTTATATCAAACAACACATTAAACGATTACCAACCTGTTTTATATAACATTCAACGATTACAGGATTGATCTTTTGAAGCTTTTCTGTGTTCTCTGTTTTTACACCGTTGGTGTGTGTTCTAAAGTGATCTGATCTTTTGAGTTGTTTAGATCTGATTCTAGATCTTGTGTGTCTAACACACTACTAAAACAGCCACTTGCAACAACAAGTTGCAATATTAAATAATATAAAACTAATAATAATATCTAACATTTAGATATTATCAAGCTAACTAACTAAGTTAACTAACAAACTAAACTAACTAGTTACTTAGAAATAAATAAAATACAATAAAACTAACTTTGACATTTATTACAAACGACATTAGACTTTAATATCGAGAGTCAACGTTTCGGCTTTAACTTCAGATTGGATCTTCAGATTGGATGATCTTGAATCCAATGAGACTATGGTCTAACATATCTCGATGTGAAGAGCTCTGGTGACAATGTACGTTTTTCCGGCGATATGTATTTTCTGACGAACAAATTTTGAGCTTTTAGAGACTGTAAAGACTTGTAAAATGATGTAAATCACTGAATGAGCATGAATATGAAGTTAATACATCAAAAACAGCAACTGAAAACGTGTTCCGGCCAAACCCATTTTTCCGGCGACTATTCCGACGAAGCTTCAAACACTGATATCTCGATGAATATTCAACCAAAATCGATTCTAAAAGTGGTGTTGTTCTCTAAATCACTAGGAGAAGAGATTAGAAGTGATTAAATCGTTTAAAAAACAACCAATCGAAGACCCACTTGAAAGATCACGATGGAAAAAAATTTCAAACCAAAAAAAAACTAAGTCTGAAACTCGCAGAGGCATTGCGCAAAATATGGTGTCCAAAATAAAACTAAGTGTGAAACACGCAGATCAAGCTTGCGTGAAGTGAGGTTCAGTTGTTTGCTGTTGTTTAATATTTTAACCGCAAGCGTACGGGTTGTGTAGCATACGGGTCGATCACAGGGAGTAATGGTTTAAGTACTAATTCTGCTATAAATCATGAACTAGCTATGGGAACACAATTGATGGAGATTTTTCTAAACTAAGGATTAACCTATAAATCAAAATACAAGTATAAAACAAAAATACATAAAAGGGACTTTAACTATTTATAACAAAAACTATGAAAATTACAGTAGAAGATTAATTAGGACATGTATTAAACTAAGACATAAAGACGAGATGGAAGTGGTGACACCCAACAGTTATATCGAGGTAGGGGTTTATCTTTCTAAAAACATTTAAGACCCTCTTCCGAGGTGAAGTAAACCTTCCTAGTTAAGCGGTTGACTCGGAAGTTTTTGTTAGCTAGTCTTTTTGTACATATTTTCTTAATTAATTTAATATCTTTTGCATCTTAGTTTAGCTAATTTGTGCATATTAGTTTAAATCGCATTGCATCCATCCTTCATTTTGTCTTTGGGTCATGTTTGGGAAATTTACGTGCCTTTCGAACTTCAGGTTGAATTAACGATGATGGCGCTCGGTGCGGATAGAAAGGATGCCAAGAAATACAACGGAAGCGAAGCAGAAAGCGGAAAAGAATGAATATGAGACGCACAACCCGTCCTGGATTCAAGCCAAAAGCACGCACGACCCGTGCTCGATACTTTCGGGCAGAAGCAAAACGTTGCTGGAGAGGGCGCACGGGCCGTGCGTTCTTCCTTCATAGAAACGCACGGCCCGTGCGCCCTCTCCAGCAACGTTTTGCTTCTGCCCGAAAGTATCGAGCACGGGCCGTGCGTGCTTTTGGCTTGAATCCAGCACGGGTCATGCGTCTCATATTCATTATTTTCCGCTTTCTGCTTCGCTTCCGTTGTATTTCTTGGCATCCTTTCTATCCGCACCGAGCTCCATCATCGTTAATTCAACCTGAAGTTCGAAAAGCACGTAAATTTCCCAAACATGACCCAAAGACAAAATGAAGGATGGATGCAATGCGATTTAAATTAATATGCACAAATTAGCTAAACTAAGATGCAAAACATATTAAATTAATAAAGAAAATATGTACAAAAAGACTAGCTAACAAAATCCCCCAAGCTAAACTCTTCCTTGTCCTCAAGGAAGCAAGTTGTTCACTAAGACAAACAAAAAGGGGAGAAAGACCACAAAGGAGACAAACTTTAAAAGCAACAAGATAAGCTAACCATATTTCCAAAAGAGATATCAATATTTAAGTTCATTAATGCACAAACGCAACCAATACCCGCATGTCAATTACTAAACGTAATAAAATACAATTGTTTTGCACAAAGGTTAATACTAACACGACACCTAGTTCAACAAATCACGCACACGACCTTAAGAGGATAAGTAAACATACCGTAATCACTAAGGAAGTGGGATAAGTGATCATACTGGATGGAAATTCACATAATCCACTCAATTACTCTCATGTGTTTAAGGCAAGGTGTATACGCTCAAATAGCTTTCCTAACCAAGAATGTATTTCACTCTTGATGTTTTTGAAATGGTTCTCAAAGTCTAGAAGTTTCCACAAAACTACACGTACAGAGGACTTTTTAGGCTCAAAGGGATTTTTGGGTTTAAAGGAAAGTCTTGGATTAGATGGTGCCTTTACACAATTAGCTTCATCCTTTTGCCTTTCTTTTGATCTTGGCTTATCTTGGTAATAAACATAGCCTTGAGGGGCTAATCTAAATCAAGCTTCTTTCGGTTCCCTTTTGTGAACCTCTTCTACTGTATTTCCCCCAAGCTATCTTCTTTTGTATTATTTTTTTTTTACTCTTTGTGGTGAAGGGGATGATAGGGGTGCTCTTGGTGAGTTCAAAGAAAAATGATGGCCTCAATGTAGTTTCATAGTTATTCTAAACGAGAATCAAGTCAAAAACCTAGAGCTACGTTTTGGCTTAAGGTACCTCACAAGAAAGAATAGATTGGGATTGATTATAGATGATTCAATCCAAAACGGCCCAAAGTCTCACTGGGTGGGGTCCATCCAAGCAGTCACATATGTAATGTAGGGGGATTACGGTATGCATACTGATCCTAAAGGTTACGTGCGGTGATCTGGTGAAAAGTGTATGCAAGTGTCTTCCTAATAGTGAAACAATGCTTTCTATGCAGTTTAGATTTTAACTAGCAATGAACGGGGTGATGTACAGGCAATAAACCTAAATGTTGATTTTAACAAGTGTGAACAGGTTATCTACATCTTTGAAGCTAAAAAGGTTTATCCACAGAAAATATTTTTGAATTTTTAGTTTTAGATACTAAGAAACAAGAAACAAAAAATGCATGAAGATAGAATGACACCCCCAAGCTAGAATTAAGCATTGTCCTCAATGCTTAGAAGGATGTCGCGGTGTTCAAGGCAATGGGTCATTTCGGCGGTCGGGGAAATGGTTCTGGCTAACATGCCAATCGTACATGTGGTCCATCATCCGCCGCATATTCCGATTATGCTCTTCAATGGCATCCAATCGACTAAGTATTTGGGCATGAGGAGGTTCAGGTTGGTAAACTTAGGGGCCAGGAGCTTGCTCACCCGCTTGTTGGACGGGAAAGGACCAATCCGTGTGGCGAGACACTTCCGTTCTATTTGGGCTGGGTAGTGTACACAGTGGCTCGCGTTGCCTACCATGTAACCAAGTGAAATGGTCCTCCCCCTCAATCCTAATCATGTTCATCTGATCCATAGAATCCAAATCTAGTCAGACTAACCCCTCGATTTTAGGAGTATTATCGGGAATGTTGATTGATAGACAAGACTTTGTAATCAACCAAGTGATTACTCCGCTGCAACATATGTCTCCCGATTTTTTCGCACTAATTCTGACCAGCTGTCTAACAAGCTAAGCGACTCCTTTAATGGGAATAACTGGAGGGTCATGGTCAGGGTCCGTTGGATGCTTTGTCATAGCCCATAGAAAATAAAGCTCATCGAGTGTTACAGTTCCCGTTTCTAGGCGAGAAAAAATAACACAAGCGATGATCTTATGGGCTATTCGAAGACATGGATGGCAAATAGAAGAAGATTTGGCAGTACGTGCCTCCCATGATTGTTCGTTGGTAATGAGCATCCAAAATCCTAGCGGGTTAAAATCCTCGTGATACCGATCATCATGGCCTAAGCGTCCATCACGATCAAAGCTAAACGCAATATTGATTTCGTCCAAAGTAAGCCGACTGTCTTGATTAAACATGCGAAATGTGATGGTGTCGCTAGAGGTAACCTGTAGGGAGCTAAGGAACTCAAGAGTTACCCTAGGGTACGTGTGTGCTCTAAGTTGAAGGATGTTTGCCATACCGATGTTGCTGAAAAGTTGGAACACACCCCTGTCGACTCCTAAAGTGGTTAGATCGGTGGGCTTAAGGAATCGGGTAGGTGAAATAGTTCGGCGTGCTAACTCCTTAAACTTGGCTTTATCACTAGAAGCCTGAAATAAGATTCCTAAACTAGAGGGTGTGGGTGGATTTGGATGACGAGCTGGTGCTTGTGGCTCAGAAGGCTCATTTCGGTCCCGTTTTCCCCCTCTACTAGACGATGCCATAGACACAAGTACTGCAATCCTATGTTTGTCCCAAGAAAATGACAGCCCAATCTAGACAATTATTCTACACTAAAGCGAACTAAAATTAAGAATAGACCGGAAGAAACTAAAATAAAACTAAAACTTAAGAAGAACTCACAATTAAGAACAAGCCTAAAAATCACCAAGTTACGCAAAAAAGTAAAGAAAGGAACGAGGTTACCGTGATGAAGAATGGTGAGTTTTGGACTTCTAAACATGTGAGTCCCAATCTTTTTCCACAATTGCAACCTAAAAATAAAGATTGCACAAAAGAAACAAACAAAAATCCCCAAGATATATATATATATATATATATATATATATATATATATATTTATTTATTTTAGGAGATGATTGGGTGGAATTTATGTACAAAAATGATGAAGTGAAGGTAGAGAGGGGAGGGTTATCAGTAAATGGTGGAATGGGGGGGGGGGGGGGGGGGAGATGAAGATGATGAAGAAAAGATGGGGGGTTCGAGAAATGGATGGGTAATTTTGGGTTTGGATGGTGAGATTGTGTATGATTTGGAGGAAAATAAAAATGGGGGTTTGGGTTTCTTGGGAGAGAAATCGTAAGGAAGAAGGAGAAGATTGGGGGAAATGAGAAGAAAACAAAAAAATTCGGACCTTATTGCACCCCCTGACCCGGCGCACGGGTCGTGAACCTTTTAGGCATGACCATCGCACGGGTCGTGCACATCAAACAGAAGAACAAATCTGAGCCAACGCACGGGTCGTGCGTATCATAGGCCACAAAACGCACGGGTCATGCGTTCTCGACAGAACCCAACGCACGGGTCGTGCGTCTTCCTTCTTCAACCACGCACGGGTCATGCGTACAAACAGTGCCAAATTTTTTTTATGTAAACATATATATATAAATACTCGTTTTTCGTCATGAGCTTGACGGAAGAATTTAATAAGGGGAAGAGGAGATGCGGCGTCGAGGATTTTGGACGAGTGCGTTACTCGTCACTGAGTCGCAGTGGGCTGCGCAAACGTATGGGATACGGGTCCAGTGATTGGTTCACCCGCAATGTAATGCTTTAATATCTTCCCGTTAACCTTGAAAGTGCGGGACTCGCATGATACCTCGACTGCGCCGTATGGGAAGACACGTACTACAGTGAATGGGCCAGACCAACGCGAACGGATTTTTCCGGGAAAGAGTTTGAGTCTGGAATTAAACAAAAGTACTAGATCCCCTTCATTAAACTCCCTACGTATAAGTCGTCTGCCGTGCCACTTTTTCGTTTTTTCTTTGTAGATGCGCGAACTTTCATATGCGTTGAGACGAATTTCTTCTAACTCGGATAGCTGAAGAAGTCGTCGGTCCTTGGCATCCTTAAAATTGAAATTTAGGCACTTGAAGACCCAGAATGCTTTATGCTCGAGCTCCACCGGGAGGTGACATGCTTTCCCATAGACTAGTCGGTAAGGCGACATTCCAATAGGGGTTTTAAAAGCTGTCCGGTAAGCCCAAAGAGCATCATCGAGTTTTATAGACCAATCCTTTCTTGAAGTTGCTACAGTATTTTCAAGGATTGTTTTCAATTCTCGGTTTGAGATCTCAACTTGCCCACTCATTTGGGGGTGGTAAGCGAGTCCAACTCGATGATGAACTCCATACTTTTTAAGGAGGGCCTCAAACTTGTTTTCAATGAAGTGTCGTTCCCATCGCTTATAACAACTCTCGATACACCAAACCGAGGGAAGATTATTCGCTTAAAGAACTTGGAGACTACACGGGCATCATTGGTGGGGGAAGCTAAAGCTTCAACCCATTTGGACACGTAATCCACTGCTACAAGAATGTATTTATTTGAGTAGCTAGACGGAAACGAACCCATGAAATCAATGCCCCAAACATCGAAAATTTATACCTCAAGAATAGAATTTAAGGGCATTTCATTTCGATGCGAGATGTTGCCTGTTCTTTGGCAACGATCACAACTCTTGACATAGTTATCCACATCTTTGAACAATGAAGGCCACCAGAAGCCACTTTGAAGGATTTTCACTGATGTTTTACTCGTACCAGCATGGCCACCACATGGCAAGGTATGACAATGAGATATCACAGATTCAACTTCTTCTTCTGGGATACATTGTCGGATGATGCTGTCAGAACATGACTTGTACAAGTAAGGGTCATCCCAAAAGAATAGCTTGACATTGTGAAAGAATTTCTTACGTTGATAAGAAGAAAGATCATGCGGTTTGACACCACAAGCTAAGAAATTCATGATATATGCGAACCAAGGCGTGACACTATGGGATAGAGCGAACAACTGATCATCTGGAAAGGAATCGTCAATAGGAAGAGAACGAATATCATTATCAACGTAAAGACGTGAAAGGTGTTCAGCTACAGAGTTATCTACGCCCTTCTTATCCTTGATTTCAAGATCGAATTCTTGGAGCAACAGAATCCACCGAATCAAACGCGGTTTTGCATCTTTCTTACTCAAGAGGTATTTGAGAGCTGCGTGATCGGTGTGGACAATTACTATTGAGCCTACAAGATACGATCTAAACTTTTCAATAGAGAATACTACCGCCAACAGTTCCTTTTCGGTCGTAGTGTAGTTACTTTGAGCGGGATCTAGGGTCTTACTGGCGTAGTGTATGGCGTGCAACTTGTTACCTCGCCTTTGGCCAAGGATGGCTCCTACGGCAAAATCACTAGCGTCACACATTAGTTCAAAAGGGAAAGCCCAATCTGGCGGTTGAATTATTGGTGCCGAGATGAGCGCTCTTTTCAAAGCGTCGAATGCTTCGAGACATGAACTAGTGAAGATGAAAGGAGTGTCCTTTGCTAGTAATTCGGTCAAAGGCCTTGCGATTTTGGAAAAGTCCTTGATGAAGCGCCTGTAGAAGCCGACGTGACCGAGGAAACTACGCACTCCTTTGACGTTTACTGGAGGTGGTAATTGTTCAATCACTTCTACCTTAGCTCTATCTACTTCTATTCCTCGATTTGAAATAACATGGCCTAAGACAATACCTTAATTGACCATAAAATGGCATTTTTCCCAATTTAGAACCAAATGGACTTCTTGACACCTATGGAGGACTTTTGTCAAATTCGAAAGGCAACTATCAAAGTTAGTGTCGTGGACCGAGAAATCGTCCATGAAAACCTCCATCGTGTGCTCGATAAAGTCAGAAAATATTGCCATCATACATCTTTGAAAGGTGGCTGGCGCGTTACATAACCCAAAAGGCATTCGTCGGTACGCGAAAGTACCAAACGGGCATGTAAACGTGATTTTTTCCTGATCATCTAGATGAATTGGGATTTGGAAAAACCCCGAGTATCCATCTAGATAACAGAGATATGCATGATGTGCCAACCTTTCTAGCATTTGGTCAATAAAAGGGAGAGGAAAGTGATCCTTCCGGGTGGCTAGATTCCGTTTTCTGTAATCTATGCACATACGCCACCCGGTAACCATTTGAGTCGGGATTAGCTCATTCTTGTTATTTTTAACAACGGTTATGCCACCCTTTTTGGGTACTACTTGAACGGGGCTAACCCACCTACTATCTGAAATGGGATAGATTATACCCGCCTTAAGCAACTTCAAGACTTCTGTCTTGACAACCTCCTTCATATTTGGATTTAAACGCCTTTGAGGCTCAATGGAGGTAGCATTCTCATTATCTAACAATATGCGATGAGTACAAAAAGAGGGACTAATCCCTCGCAGGTCATCTATGGAATACCCTAAGACACTTTTAAATTTTTTCAAAACATGTAGCAATTTGTCAAGTTTAATGTCAGATAGGGATGCATTTACCATAATCGGATATGAGCTATTGTTACCTAGAAATGCAAATTTTAAACTAGAAGGGAGAGGTTTTAGATCTACCTTTTTTGGAGTGACATCTGCCCCTTCTGTTGTGGTTGCCTCCATCACATCAAGCCTCGTCTGGCTCCCCTTGTAGCACGGGCTGCCATCAAATAGCGTTCCAAACGCCATAGCATCTTCTCTCGTTTCGTTCAATAAGCCACAAAGGTAATTCTGCAGTAGATCCAAAGTTGACTTCATGGCCGCATCATTATCAGTCAGATCTACAACAAGATTTGCGTAGTTACAATCGTCAAACAGCCTTGGCAAGCCGAGAGACTTTTGCAGCTCAAAGTTCACTTTTTCCGTTCCAACATTCAGTGATAACTTGTCGTTCTTCACATCAATCATTGCACCAGTGGTGGCTAGAAATGGATGACCAAGTATAATGGGAACATTCACATCTTCAGCCATGTCCATTACCACAAAGTCACAAGGGATAAATATTCCACCCACTTATAATGGTACATCTTCTAAAATTCCAACTGGATATTTGATTGAACGATCGACTAGCTGAAGAGAAACTTTGGTGGATTTAAGTTCACCCAACTTGGCCTTGAGGACAATGGATAAAGGCATAAGGCTCACGCTTGCACCCAAGTCACACAAGGCTCGATGAATAGACATACCTCCAATAGAGCATGGAATTGAGAAACTACCAGGATCTTTCAGCTTTTCAGGAAGTGGAGCAGAGAAAAGAGCGCTACATTCTTCGGAGAGAATGACTGTCATCTTCTTCTTTTGAGAAAGAAGGCCTTTCAGAAACTTGGCATACGAAGGGATCTCAGAAATTGCATCCAAGAATGGTATAGTGATGTGCAACTGTTTCAGTGTCTCCATTATCTTAGCGTACTTGGTCTCCAACCTTGCTTTAGCTAGACGTTGAGGATATGGAATATGGGGGAGGTGGACTGGCGGAGGTGTGGCATTGACTTCCGGTTCCTTCTCCTTAGGGGTTTCCTCAACGGTCACATCATCTATCACCACATGCTCTTTAATACCCTCTTTTTCCACTTTTTCTGCAACTCCCTCTTCAAGGACCTTACCACTACGAAGCGTAACGGCATTAGTTTGGGCCCTTGGGTTTTGCTCAGACTGGCCGGGAAGCTGGGTACCAGGTTTGGAGAGGTTGGCAACTTATTGGGCTAGCTGGGAAATTTGAGTCTCGATCATTTTGTTATGAGATGCCACGGAGTCGAACTTTGAATTTACCTGCTGAATAGAGTTATGGAATTGATCATTCTTCTGCCCTTGGCCAATAATGTAGCTCTCCATCAAAGTCTCAAGATTAGACTTTTGTGGAGTATGTTGAAATGGCGGAGGTTGAGAAGACGGTGCTTGAGGGCGCGGCTGGAAACCGGGAGGTTGAAAACCTTGCGATATCTGTTGAGGAGGCTGCTGACCGGGTTTTAAACGATATGAGAAATTCGGGTGTTGCTTCCATCCCAGGTTGTAAGTTTGAGAATAAGGATTATTTCCCGAGTTGAACCCCCCCGAGGCCTTGGCTGATTGTAAATGGCATTCGCTTGCTCGAGTGTCGTGCCTTGTGGAATTTGCATGAAAATTGAACACCCGTCTGAATCGTGGCCTTGAACTCCACAAGCTTCACAAAAACTAACCGATGAGCTTGATCCAACTTGATTCCCATTGATTTTAGAGATTTGGGTCTTCAATGCATCAACCTTGTCAGAAAGCATTGTTAGAACATCTGATTCAAACCGCATTGATTTGTTAGGCATGGCTCGATCGTTGCTCCAATGATAGTTGTTAGAAGCCATTTCTTCTAACAAAGTTTTTGCTTCATCAGGAGTTTTAGCCATTATAGCACCTCCTGCTGCTGCGTCAATTAAAATCTTCACCTCATTTTTCAAACCATTGTAAAACGTTTGGATCAGGAGCCATTGCGGAATGGCATGATGCAGACATTGACGCTGAAGCTCTTTGAAACGCTCCCATGCTTCGTATAAAGACTCCTGGTCAGCTTGATAAAAAGAGGTGATCTCATTACGGAGCTTGACTGTCTTTCCCGGCGGGAAGAACTTGGTTAGAAAGGCTTTGGACAAAGTTGCCCAAGTAGCGAATGTATTGGCATCATGGCTAGTCAACCATTTCTTCGCTTTATCTCTTAAAGAAAAACCGAAGTCGGATAGCATCTTCAGAGGCCCCGTTTATCTTGATGGTATCACATTTTTCCTCAAAAGCATTCAGATGATCGTTTGGGTTCTCCATGGGGTTTCCTCCGAATTGATCTTGCTGAACGAATGAAATGAGGTTAGTCTTTAATTCAAAACTAGTTGCTTGAACAAGCTGCCTGGAGACGCTTGATGTAGACTCATGCTTGGGCGTGGCAAAGTCCATCAAAGATCTAGGTGGTGGTGGAATGTCTGCCATTCTCGCTTGTCTTAGTCTCTGTCTTAATCTCCTCTCAGCGTTCCGTCTTCGTGCTGTTGCTTCGATCTCCAGGTCGTAAAAGAGTGAGCTGTCAGCGCTTTGCGATCTTCGTATCATGCACGAAAAGTACCACACCTAAGGAGAGATCCAAGATTAATCAATGTGAGAAGACAGTAAAACAAAGTAAACAGCAAAAAAAAGGGGGAATATGTAGAAACATAGTCTAGTAAATCTATAGCTAAATCCATATTAAACAGACAGCTCCCCGACGACGGCGCCAAAAACTTGTTGTTTAATATTTTAACCGCAAGCGTACGGGTTGTGTAGCATACGGGTCGATCACAGGGAGTAATGGTTTAAGTACTAATTCTGTTATTAATCATGAACTAGCTATGGGAACACAATTGATGGAGATTTTTCTAAACTAAGGATTAACCTATAAATCAAAATACAAGTATAAAACATAAATACATAAAAGGGACTTTAACTATTTATAACAAAAACTATGAAAATTACAGTAGAAGATTAATTAGGACATGTATTAAACTAAGACATAAAGACGAGATGGAAGTGGTGACACCCAACAGTTATATCGAGGTAGGGGTTTATCTTTCTAAAAACATTTAAGACCCTCTTCCGAGGTGAAGTAAACCTTCCTAGTTAAGTGGTTGACTACTTCCGTGACATACGACTTAACTAGAAGCATTAAGATTTTGATAAAACAATTCCCCCGATTCCTACTTTTATCTATTTCCATGATAATTTTAGAATCGTTGGTTAATCGACCAAAAACCAAATTCAAACTTCCGTTCTTAATTAGGTTTAGTAGATAACGGGTTGTCGAGTAGTCGGTCCCCGATCGCAACCCCAACTTCCGTTGGTGATGAACCGTAAAACCAACACCCGACAACCAAAAGTTTGACTTCGAGTTAATCAAATCCTCAACTCAAATCATGAGTTGCCGGAGTGGTTTCCCAAAAACTTGGTAACATCCTGGGGGGGGGGCTGTGGATAGTATCCCAGTCTACCTGGGTTCGAGTCTAGGGGGACGCTTTGGAGTATGAGGAGCACCCGCCTAACAAAGTTGGGCCGACCTTAGGTGGTCCAGTCAAAGACTAGGCTATCGCCCCTCCCTGAAAAATGGGTGGGAACAGGCCCATGCGTAAGCTGGGCTGCGGTCGCGGCGGATTAGTGGGCTGCCCTCGGATGCCCGATACCGCCGGGACGGTGTGCGTGCGTGTGTGCGTGTGTTCGTGGTAGTCGTTCCTGGGTTCGATGCCGCATTGCCGTTCAAAAAAAAATCCTCAATACAAATGTTGATCATCACCACACGATCTTATATTTGATAAAGACTATAAACGAATTTTATCGACTAATAGGCTAAAAAAAATATAAAGTTATATTATCTACTGATATACGATAGAAAAGATAAAAGAAAATCATCGACAATACTCCTACATATATCTATGAAATACCTAAACATGAACAATATGTAAAAACATTCAACCTAACTTTGATGTTTATAACCTAATGACAAAAGTATCATTCATACCCATTGAATCATAAAACAAAGATAAATCAAGGTGAATACCAACAATCATAAGATAACACTGATTTATAAGACAAGATTAAAAACATGAATCTAAGATTGAGAAAGAGATACAATACTCAATGGGAGAACCAAATGATTAAGACTTGATGAACTTAGAATCCAAATACAACTTCAATCCTTGCTAGATAATATCAAAAGAAATACAGAGCTATGAGTTTTTCTCTCTTTAAGAACAATCTGCAGAGTAAAATCCAGGGAGATGAAAGGATTCTTGGAGAAAAGCAAAAAGTAAAAGCTAAAAGTAGATAGGGCTTCTAAACATCCAAAAGGGCTTTTTAAACTGGAGAAAGAGAGCAAAATATCAGTCAAAAGTATCTCCAAAAATATATGTCTTTCTAAAGGGATAAGGCAAAAGGGCTGCAGAGGAAAGAGCAAAAAGTTGCTAGAGAGGGCGCACGGGCCGTGCGTTCTTCCTTCATAGAAACGCACGGGTCGTGCATTTGCTTCTGCCCGAAAGTATTGAGCACGGGTCGTGCGTGCTTTTGGCTTGAATCCAGCACGGGCCGTGCGTCTCATATTCATTCTTTTCCGCTTTCTGCTTCACTTCCGTTGTATTTCTTGGCATCCTTTCTATCCGCACCGAGCGCCATCATCGTTAATTCAACCTGAAGTTCGAAAAGCACGTAAATTTCCCAAACATGACCCAAAGACAAAATGAAGGATGGATGAAATGTGATTTAAACTAATATGCACAAATTAGCTAAACTAAGATGCAAAACATATTAAATTAATAAAGAAAATATGTACAAAAAGACTAGCTAACATTTGCGTGAAGTATGTTTCTCGCAGAAGACAATGTGCGTGAAGTGTGTACTCGCATGTAACACCCCGATTTTCGAAAGGTATCATTTCAAGTTAATACAGAAACCGATATATTAAGGAAAAATAATATATTTGATTTTGGGCTTGAATCCTTGATTTTATAGTCTTGATAGATGAAGGATTCAATTACGAGTCCAACGGTTCTTTCCGGAGCAAAAACGGAGCTATAACGAAGAAGTTATGACCAAAACAGTGTTTGAGCATATATTCTTGGTCTGTAGGGCGCACGGGTCGTGACAATGCCTTCACAAAAGTGGCACAGGTCGTGCATGGCATCAGAAGAAACAGCACGGGTTTAAAGCTGATTTTAGCCTCATTTTCACCCAAAACTTCATTTCTTCATATCTTCTTCATCCCAACTCCGATTTCAGTGATTCAAGTTGCCAGGGTTTCGTTTTTGAGAGATCTTCAAGAATCTAGAAAGATATTGGAAGTCTATTGTAGTATACAAGAGTATTTTGTGGTGGTAATCTCCTCATCTCTCCCTCTTCATCTTCTTCACCAAAGTTTTCTAGGGTTTCATCCACCCTTTGTTCTCCCTTTCGTAGATTGGAGGTTTGTAACCATTTTGGTGAACTAGTGGTGTTTTGATTGGTGGATTCAAGCTTGGGTTAAGGTAATCTTCTATTCTCTTCATTTATGGAAGTTAGGGTTTCGGTATCAGTTGAGGTATTCATGTATAAGGTTGGGAAATGATTCTTTATGGTTGATTATGATTATTTATGGTTTGGAATGTATGGATCTAGGTTTTGGAAGCTTTCGGCTTGAGGATTCAAGTGCCCTTCAAAGGAGCTCGAGGGGAGGGGTAAAATCTAGATTTAGCCTAAATCTAGCAAGGTGAGTTCAAGTTGATTTGTGAAAACGGTGTACATGCCAAAATGTCTATTTTAAAGTGTTTCCATGTTTTATATGAAATTTTTAACTGCTAATCATCTGATAAGTTTTGGTTATTTGGAGATATTCAACTTTATAAACTTATAAAACACCCACATTTGGGATTTTGGGCATTTTGATAAATAAATCATATATTTTGGGTATTTAAATGATTTATTTCATGGACTATATTTTTTTAGTATAAATGCATTCTTATTGGGTGTCATGAGATGATTTGAAAGGATAAAAGGTATAGACTCTCATGGAAAATGTTTTGTCCCGATCTAAATCATGTTGGAGTTATTTGTGTATGTTGAAGCATGGGTTGCATTATTTCGGGTTGTTTACGTTTGATTTCAACTTTATGATTTTCAACGTTGGGTCTTTGGATTTGTTGAGCTTATGGCTCGTTTGGAGTTTGTTGGGTTATGAGGACACTTGTCCGTTTTATTAGCTCATTGTAGAGCATTTGGTTATGATTTGCAATTATTGCATCTTATTTGGGAATTACATGTTTTGAATGCTTTAGTTCATTCGTTTTGAGTCATGTAACGTTTCAGCCCGTCTGCTATGGATCCATTAGCTCTTTTGTTATTTTAGGCGATGTTGGGACGACTAGCCTCTCACATCGTGGCACATTGGCATAGGATTGAGATTGTAAGTCCTTCGTGCAGTATCTATGGGTGTATGCTGAATGACGCTGAGCTCGATACTTTATTATTTGTCCAATTGTGGAACGCTAGTTAATCCCCATTGAGGCGCGGTTTGGCTTCTTCGGTATGGTGTAAGTCCTCCGTGCTATTATTTATGGGTGTATTCTGAAAGATGTTGAGCCCGATATTTAATACCAGTTTAACGTAATGTGTGGCTTACTTTGTGCACGTCGCATTATGCGAAATAGGGTTTCCCCCGTCACCGAAAGGTGTTGTCTTTGGGCTGTCTTTATATATTTGTTTTCGGTGACATTTTGCATACATATGTTCATTCCATGTTTTATGGGTTGAGTATTAATCCCTACCCGTGGTTTGGGGTGTTTTGGGATATGAAGTATTATTTACATTGTCATAAATTGGGAGTCAATTTATATCCACGTTTGGAGTCGAGTTATCTCTCTCTCTCTTATGCTATAATCATATAAACTGGAGTTTATGCATAATTTGGTCGGTTGATTTATAAAGCTTATTCAAATTCCATTTTTCGAGCATTACCATTATTCTCGTTTTGATCAAGTGTTGGATTTCATTACTTCATGAAAGAATGTTTTGGCGTCGAGGCATCCATTTATAAAATGCTTATTATTAGTAAATGAGCTACTTTCTTATTTTCTTTAGTAAATCTTTGCAAAGGATCATGATTAAATGTTGCAATACTTTCCTTTACGTTTTCCTCTATAATCATGGTATAAAACTCTTGAACTCACTAGGCGTTAGCCTAACCCTTTTATTTTGTCGGCATGTGCATCAGGTTCCATTCCGGGATTTATCTAGCGACACTGAGATGATATGAGTGCTAGTTGGTTACTCGAGGAAGTGGTTAGCTCGTTGAAGTCTTCTGCACTTATATTAGAGATAGCGATTGGCACTGGGTTATAGTAACACTCGACTTTAGTCAGTCTTTATGTAGGACTTTATTTATTCGTTGATGGTTCAATTTAGAAATGTACTTTAATTATGGACTATTAGTGAGAGATTTTATTATCCTTGAAGGTATTTTTGAAAGTTTTTAATTATTCGCTCTTTTCAAATTTGAGGGTGATCATGCAGTGAATTTTGGGTTGTATCTCGATGTGAAGAGCTCCGGTGACAATGTACGTTTTTTCCGGCGATATGTATTTTCTGACGAACAAATTTTGAGCTTTTAGAGACTGTAAAGACCTGTAAAATGATGTAAATCACTAAATGAGCATGAATATGAAGTTAATACATCAAAAACAGTAACTGAAAACGTGTTCCGGCCAAACCCGTTTTTCCGGCGACTACTCCGACGAAGCTTCAAACACTGATATCTCGATGAATATTCAACCAAAATCGATTCTGAAAGTGGTGTTTTTCTCTAAATCACTAGGAGAAGAGATTAGAAGTCATTAAATCGTTTAAAAAATAACCAATCGAAGACCCACTTGAAAGATCACGATGGAAAAAAATTTCAAACCAAAAAAAAAACTAAGTCTGAAACTCGCAGAGGCATTGCACGAAATATGGTGTCCAAAATAAAACTAAGTGTGAAACACGCAGATCAAGCTTGCGTGAAGTGAGGTTCAGTTGTTTGCGTGAAGTGTGTTTCTCGCAGAAGACAATGTGCGTGAGGTGTGTACTCGCAAAAGGCTACATGCGAGTATTTCAAATTCATTCAGTATGCGTGTTCTTCAGTTGACGAAACAGTATCATGTAAGCATATGTGTGTTCTTCATGGAAGATGTTTGCGTGTTCTTCATGGAATCATACAACTTTCAAATTTGTGTTGATCATGCACTACTTTTACTTCGTAACCCATGCAAATACTTGTTGTAATTCACAAAAAACAAGTTTGAGAAACTTGAAACTTGCGATTACTTCACATGAAGCTTGCGTGTTTCGTACTATCGTTAGATCACCAAGTAGTCTGCGTGTTCTTTACCAAGCAGTCTACGTGTTCTTCATCAATCATAGACCTTACGAGTTCTTTATGATTTGAATACATGAATATTTCCTGCAACAATCAAACACTAAAAAAAATGAATCATATTTTGAAATGTAACACCCTAAAAATCAGAGTAAATTAAAACCTGCAAAACTTGGCAACATGACATTCGTATTGATAATAAACTCCCAAGAAGGGGATCAGTCCTTAAGACTTTACAAAAACCTGTATCGATATGGAGTTCGTCAACAAACTAATCTAGACACCTATATCAAGATTACATCAGTTGACGATCCATAATGTACCAAAAGAATGGGACTTAACAAATGCCCTGAAACAATACAAGTCATCTCAAAATGCCCGAGACCAAACCCGTCTCTCAAAACCCCGGCAACCCACCGCTAAGGGAAACCTGTTATACACATCATTTGAGAAAAAGTGTCAGACTTAAAGCCTGGTGAGAACATACAGTTATAAAGCTCAAAAGATATAAACATCAGTATCATAAGGAAATCTTTTCATAAAGGTTTAGTTTATAAAGATAACATTTCGCCACAACCGGGCCTTTTCGGTCCAAAACTCATTAAACGATGACAAAAGGACCATTTTACCAAGGATTGTGGTGCAACACAAAGTAGACCACCAAATCCGAGTTATGAGCTAAATACATGGAACCATGGCCACGAACTCTTCAGTCCGTACTACGATGTGAGGGAGGGCCCCCAAGGAACCATGTCATACTCGTTCATTAGACTACATCTGAACCATGGCTAGGATCGGGTCTCACATAACCGTACCTAAGTTGCCCCCGAGGATCAAATGTAACTAACTACAATGGAAGGGGCATATCCTTCCCAGCCATTACAACGGAAGGGGCATATCCTTCCCAGCCATAAGTCGACTCGATACCTAGGGATCCACTAGTACAGTCAGAACTTGTCACAATATTTCATGTGACCAATAAAGCTAGATATATAGCTATCAACACATTTATATTTCAAAATGCTATTTTCCAGACCAACTACTGGTAAGAAAGATAATCATAAAACCAGTTTATATACATTCTTTCAATAAGCCACAAACATGGGCGAGTAAAACATCATTTTACTTCTGATAAGGCGGAACACGTCATTTTAGTCAAAACTGATCGGGAACCCCGAAAATCACCAAAAACTTCATTTATATCAAAATGTAGAGAACATGAAATCATACCGTAGAAATACTTCGGATTTCGCAAATAAGAGTTTTGACATGTATAAAGTTTGTAAAATGGTAGTAGGAACTCACCGGTAGGTTTTCAGAATAAAACCCGGAAAACCAGATAACGATCACGACGTAGAGGTGAAGCTTAAAACACCGACCCCTTGCTAGAAACACCGAAAACTAGCAACCAAACAAGACCTTGAAGATCGAAAGAGAAAAAAGAGAAAAAGAAATAAGAGAGAGAGAGAATTAGAGATTTAGAGATTTGAGAGAATGAGATATTTTTTTTTTGAAACTGAACCTAAGTCGGCCAGGCAACTACGCGGGTTATGCCGCGACTTCAACTCGCGGCATAACTCGCCCGTGTCCAAAACCCTAAATCATCCAGTGGGTTTCGCGGGTTGTGCCGCGACCTTTAGTCGCGGTGCAACTCGCGTAGTTCCAAAATCTCATATCCAACAGAGGGTTACGCGGGTTGTGCCGCGACCTCTAGTCGCGGTGTAACTCGCGTAGTTCACTGTTTCTCCCCCAAAATTCTCAAAACTTCAGTTCAACCTCAAACCAAACACGGTGCTAACGACAACCGCTAAACACAAGATTACAACGATATGTATAATGAAAATCCAGGGTGTTACATGAAAGTTTCAATTTCCAAAGACAAAAGATTTGTCAAAGTCAAGAAGTTCGATATAACATGATAAAGATGTTTCGAGATGATTAGAGATGATTTGTTGTTCAAAATGATTCGTTGTTCAAAGACAGACAATTCATAGATCAAAGAGATGAAGATACAAGCATTGAAAGATTCCTCATAGTTCAAAGTTCAAAGCCGTAAAGATCAAAGTTTCAAAGATTTCATGTTCAATAAATGATTACATGTTTAATACTTGATGACTTTTGAAAGGCATTGTGAAAGACTTTTCAAGATTATCTGAAGATTCTTCAAAAGCCAAATGATTGAAGATTGTCAAAGCTTCAAAGTTCAAAGTCATCAAAGTTAAAGTTTTGAAGAATCAAGAGCTGAAGACTATTGTCAAAAAAAAAATTTAATCTTGAATCCAAAGGGAGAGATTGTTAGTGCATTTATTGTATTCAAGATTTAATTGTAAAAATCTTGAAAAGTCAATGTAATTTGAAAAGTCAAAGAAAGTCAAAGTTGTCAAAAGTCAAAGATGTTAAAAGTCAAAGTAGTTTACTTTTTAATTAGTCAATGTGTTTGTAATTAGGAGATATATTAGATTGCTTAGTGGTTAAGCTTTAGGTTTAAAAGGGTTTTGTCATTGTCATATTCTAGAGTGAGAAAGTTAGAGAGAGTTTAGAGAGAGAAAGCTTGTAATTCATGTAATTCATCAAAGATCAATGGAATTAATGTTTGTTACCTAAAAAAAAGAAAAAAAATGAATCAAAACATATCACAAACACATTTTAAACAACATCTCAACAATTAATTTGGAAAAAAAATATCTGGAAATTTTTTGCTCAAGAACATACGAATCATCAAAAAAAAATTCGAAAATGAGATTTATGGATTAAAACTCATAATCATTGATCAATTCATGTCTAGAAATACTTTTTGAACACAAATTTGTACAAACATGAATCAAACCAACAACAAATTTCAAAATCACTCTTAAAAAATTTCACAGACAACTTTTTCTCAAGAACACCAAAATTCACAAAATCTTCAAATTGATCAAATCATGATGTGTTTTTGCAAAAATGAAGATACAAAACCTTTTTAGAATGATGGAGAAACACTTTGCAATCAAAATTAAACTCAAAAACAAACAAGAATTATCAAACCCATTTGAATTCTTGAAATCTTCAAAATTGGAGATTTTCTTCAATTTTCTTCAAATCTTCATGAAACTTTGAAGAATTTTGATCAAATTGTGCACATTTAATCTCCCAATGCTCTTATACCAATTGTAAACACCCAGATCTATTAGGTAAATGACATGAATTTCTATTGATCTTGAAGAATTACAAGATTTGAAGCTTTCTCTCTCTAAACTCTCTCTAACTTTCTCTCTCTACAAATATATCAAAGAAAGCTTTCCTAAAACTAATGCTTAACCCCTAAGCAAACTAATATCTAACTCCTAATTACAAACATATTGACTAATTAAAAAGTAAACTACTTTGACATTTAACATCTTTGACTTTTGACAACTTTTACTTTCTTTGATTTTTCAAATTACATTGACTTTTCAAGATTTTTACAATTAAATCTTGAATACAATAAATGCACTAACATATGTATTGATGATAAATGGATGTGCCTCACTATTCTCTTCCTTTAGAATAGTATTCATCGAACCAAGTAGCTTCCACCACTTCCAGTTGGTAGCTATGACCTCAACCACACATCCACTATGTGTGACTGCAACGCACTTTCCAATGGCGTTGTGCCTCTGTTGGGGACTTTTAACCTTACAGGTATATTAGCAGCTCGTATGTGTGATATTTTCACTTTTAGAATAATTTTTAATGTATTAGGTATCGAGTCTGATTCGTTTGACTTCAACTTTACGTTGTGAAGTTTGGGGATCAAAATAGACAGAGTTGGAACATTACATGACAGTTCCTATCGTTCCCTTGGAAAATACTTTTTCCTATCTCCCCCTAACGACGGGAAGACTGTCATCAAAGTGACAATTCACAAATCATGCAATATAAGGATTACCCGTAAAAGGTTCTAAATAGTAGATAATTGTTGGAGATTCATATCCAACATATATACTTAATAGTTTTTAATGACCCATTTTAGTGCGCTGTGGGGGCGCAATTGGCACATATACTATACAAACAAACATGCATAAATTTAAAAGATCAGACTTATATCCAGTTACCAACTGATATGCATGATATTGGTTGACTAGTAGTGGGTCTAAAAACAAATAAGTAAAGTTGCATGAAAATTTGCATAACCCCAAGTAGATATGGGTAAATTGGTATGCATAACCAATGCCCTAGTTACCATCTATGTCCTTTCGATGACATCTTTTGTGAGACCACTTTTATGTATACACATGTGGGTATAGGATGATCTACATTGATCCCAATACAAATGCAAACTCATAAAATCCTTATGATGTAAATTCTCTAGTATTACCAAGCCATATAGACTTTATGAGATGATTAGGATGATAAGCCCTTAGTTGTATAGTTGGTCCTAGGAGTGCAGCGTTTTGTGTGAACATTAATACGACGTGTGTTCATCATGTAGAAACTTCAACCAGAACCATAAAGTACTTGAATGGCCCGTATTCTGGATGTATAGGTCCACACATATTACTTTGTATTCATTGTAAGAATGGAATATTTTGTATTATGTCCTTAGCTTAGGATGACCTTGTTCCTATTGTGGTTTAAGGAGCAAGGTTTGCAAAAGTTCTAGGTATTCAAGAGTGCATGTTGCGATGGTGGTGTTGCTTCTAATGCTGCAGAAGTCAAGAATTGCAATTTTGGATCATTTCTTTCACTCGAGAAAATGTGTCTATGTGTATTTTTCAACACATGATCATTATGTCATATCCCAAAGTTCATTTGGTGACAACATATGATTCAGTGACCTAGATAATCCACTAGTTTGACACATTAACTTCTCTAATATATGTTTCCTTCCATATTTATTAGAGTTTATATAGATATCCATTTCCGTTCGTAATATGGTTTTCCATTTCAAATAAATATTTGAACAAGGTTTGATGTATATAGTGTTTTAGTGATTGATTTCGTGTCATTAAAACAACAAGTAACAGTCCATCGTCTAGGTGTTTGGTTGGAGGAATTAAAAATAATTAATTCAATGAATAATATTTATTTATTAGGATTGTATGAGATGTCACAAAAACAGTCAAGTTCTCCTCGATACATTCCTACATGGAACGAAGAGCATTGAGAGTTTTATATTTGTTTTTGATGTATTTCTTGACATACCCAAGTGTATATTTGCAGGAGTAATTAATTTGATAGTTAAAACACATTCAAATAAACTTATACTCAGTCAATTTTAGATTTGATATAGTTTATTTTCTACTTGTTCCTCCTATTTTTTTTGTAAGAAAAATGAACAATAGTTAATGCATATCTTCATTGACTATCCCTTATCAACTAGGTAGTAGTTGTATTTGCTACAAAGATTGGAAAATCCTTCATAACTATTGTCATCCCCCTGACACTTTCCACTATTTCGTTCACGTGGTATATAAATGACACGTGTGAGAAATTTTCTTTCACTTACGATTCTTTAGAGTTGTTTCCACCTCTAACATTTTCATTATTGATCTCGGGAATTTTCTTTGTCCCAACATATCTGATGTTGTTGTTTGAAAGAATCTTGTTGTGTCTCTCAACCACTTGCAGTAGGTTGATGAGTTTGTCTAAATGTTATATTTCAACTTATATTGGTTCATTAATATTTATTTATATATGAAAAGGAAATCATGTTAGTAATCATGTCATCTTATGTGAGTTCCTTGCTACATAGATTGAGACGCGTTTGGGACATAACATTTCTTTGTTGAAATCAGTTACCTTTTTGTAATCGGGTAAGTGGGTTTCATTCCACTGTACTATTAGTTTGGGAAGTATATATTCATGAATACTCCCGATTCTCCTTTTCGGGGCATCCCACAATTCTTTGGGGGTTTCTAGTAAAGATATTTCTATGAAAGTTAGGATTTATACGTCATCTCAAAACATGAGTGTATTTGTTTGTACCTTTTCAAAAGGTTAGTTTTAGGGTCAATAGGGAGTTTTGATGAACTTTAGGTATATTCTTGTACTTTTCCGACAAAAGTAGTTTTTACATTGAATATTCATGTTTGTACTCAAGTTCTTTTGAGTTTAGGACATTGAATCACGGATGAGTTGTTCCAACCATTTACGTATATAAGGGATAATGTATGATTTTCTAAAACAATAAATCACGGGCTATAATCATTATATTATGTATGAAATTTCATTATCATAATAATATTTTATTATTGTATGCTTACATTTTGTTGATAATACTTCATCAATATTTCAATTTGCAAAAAGAAATCACTCAATCTATTGGATTTCCAGGTAGTGGGGGAATCACATGGATTTCTTAAGTCCCTACAAACCTTAGGGTTATTTACACGCGTTTGACAAAATCCAATCTATATTTTGCGATTTATTTAATTTGAAGATAACATTGTTAATTATAGAGTTTTTGGCATTAAGCCAAAATGAATGTGAGTTTGGCATATGAAGTCAATTTCAATGTTTTAATACCTTAATAGTGTTTTAAGAGATTTTGTTTTGTAATAAAGCCAAATTTACTTTTAGTGTCTTAATAGTATTTGGGGAGCTTTTAATAAGATACCAAAATATGGGGGTTGAAAGTGTAACTTCCAAAATTTAATTACAGAATTAAGAATTATGAGTAGAAAGTCAAGATAAACATTTAAATTTATATATTAAATTTTATAAAACATTCAATGTCAAAATAAATAAACTACAAAACATTTTAACAATTATATGATCCTTAATCGCAAATATGACTACTAAGAATTCAAGGGACTTTAAATATACTTAAATACTAATATAATATTTGAATATTACAATATAAATAATAGAGTGAATTGTGGATTTGGTCCCTATGGTTTTGTGATTTCTTTGACTATGGTACTCATACTATGTTTATTGTGGATATAGTCCATGTGGTATGCAATATATTGTGGCTATGGTCCCTAAACATTAACACCATTAACTTTAAGGGTTAAAGGCATCATGTGCCTTGCACACTATGGGCATAATAGTCAATTTACTTTCAACTTTCAATTTAACTTATACACTTTTAAAACAAAGAATATTAAATTGTGGATTTGGTCCCTATGCATCATTCATCATCTTTAAAATTCATTTATCATCTCTCTTAATTTTTTTTTTATCCAATCTTCATTATCAAAGTACAAGAAAAACTAATTTATTAAAATTCAAAACAAATTACTTGCATTTAAAAATAACAATTGTTTAAAACCAACACTACATCCTAAAAAAAGACAACATATCAAAATAACAAATGTTTGAAACCAACATTACATCCCAAAAAGGACAACCCATCAAAATGATAATTGTTTTATATCAACATTACATCCCGAAAAAGTAAACTCATCAAAATAACAATTGTTTAATATCAACATAAAAACTCGAAAAAGACAACCCATCAAAAACAATTGTCGTTTTCGATGGGTTGCCTATTAAACATATCATACAAGGGATGAATATAACAAAAACAACTAAAAAGGTAGAAATTAATAAATAAAATAACAAAAAGTGACATAACGGGTATAATAGAGATAAAAACTCTCATTACATATTCATCATCAACAAAATGCTACACATGCACTAATAAAGATAAAAACTCATTACATGTTAGAATTATCAAAAAGGTTAATCAATCAATAGGAATTCTTTTATGAAATCACATAACTTAAAATTATATTCAATTTAATGCATCTTTAACCAACTCTAAAAAAATGTGAATTTTATGATATTATAGAAACCTGTTGAAATACTTAGGGAGAATATAATATGAAATTATATGTGCTAATGAAGCAAAGTTGAGGAGAGGTGTGTGGAAATATGGGCAAAAAAGTAGTAGTTACCTGTCTGCTGCCTCCTTTCCCTTTGAATGAGAAACTTCTTGCCTAATAATGAAAATAACAATTGTTATATTTTATGGGTTGTCTTTTTTAAGATATTATGTTAATATCAAACAATTGTTATTTTGATAGGTTTACTTTTCCGGGATGTAATGTTGATATAAAACTAAGGGTGAGCAAAACCCGATCGTACCCGAAAAAGCGAACCGAAAAAACCCCGAACAACCCGATCGTACCGATACCTGAAGTCCGAAATTTAGGTCGGGTATATAGGTTCGGGTAGGATCTTAATCTCCGACACCCGATCCGACCCGAAACCCCAATTTTTATTAACTAAATATAAATACTATTTTTTAATTACTTTTCCTAAAAATACCTAATCATATTTTTTTTCATGTTCAATCCTATTATGTAATCTAATTTGTACTACTCTTATATTTATGTATGCTTAAAGTGGAAAACTTGAATTGCAAAAACAATACATGAGAATGGAGATGAGGCCTTGGTGCTTTTTTGTGAAATGTTAAAGTAAGATGTCAAGCCCAATGTATTAACTTTTATTGAGAGTTATTTTTATGGTGGAAAAAGAAAAAAAAAATGGATTAATCCGAAATCCGATCTAATCAAACCCGAAACCCGACTAGGCCCGACACCCAAAACCTGATTCACCCGATTACAAAATTCGGGGCTTCCATTTCCTACCCGAAACCCGATCGGGTTTTTCATTTTCCCCTCCGACCCGACCCGACCCATGCTCACCCCTATATAAAACAATTGTCATTTCAATGGGTTTTTTTTTATGTAATGTTGGTTTCAAACAATTTTTATTTTGATAGGTTGTCTTTTTTAGGATGTAGTGTTGGTTTTAAACAATTGTTATTTTTAAATGCAAGTAATTTGTTTTAAACTTTAACAAATTAGTTTTTCTTCTAGTTTGACAATGAAGATTGGATGAAAAAAAAATTAAGAGAGATGATAAATGGATTTTAAAGATGATGAGTGATGCATAGGGACCAAATCCACAATTTAATATTCTTTGTTTTAAAAGTGTACAAGTTAAATTGAAAGTAAATTGACTATTATGCCCATAGTGTGCAAGACACATGATGCCTTTAACCCTTAAAGTTAATGGTGTTAGTGTTTAGGGACCATAACCACAATATATTGCATACCACAAGGACCATATCTACAATAAACATATTATGAGGACCATAGTCAAAGAAATCACAAAACCACAGGGACCAAATCCACAATTCACTCTAAATAATAGGAACGTATTTACATATCCACATATAGTTGATTTAAAATAGCAACTAGAATATTAAATAACCCATATCATTGAATTAAATAAATTATCATATCTTAAATTAACTTGTTATAAAACAAACATATATGATAAAAGTATATTTTAGGAATATTTAAACAAATATATCTAATGTACAAAACAAACAAACTAATGTATTTAAACAAATTAGTAGATATTTCACAATATTAATTAAGCATATACTTTAAACATGAAACCATAGATGTGCAATAACATAATGTTAATCGGTTTACCAGGGTATCAAAAGTTCATTAGGATATTAAATGTAAAAGAATCGAAAGTATACCTGATTCAATTGATGGAGTAGTAGCATAACAAGGCAATATCTTGATTATCTCATAGCAAATTATGTTTGGCGCCGGATTTGATAATCTTCATATATAGAACGTACGTGCTCAAATCGGTAGCAATACCGTAGAAACCCTAACTTTACTTTGTAAAATTATCATAGACGAGCAACGTGCTGATAACGTGTTGTAGAACAATCAATATAGAGAGAATAACAATATGACAGATAGAAGAAGTCTGTAATTCTCATTAATCATAAGTCCTTTAAATAGGGAGAAGTTTACAAATAAAATGAAATCTTTATTATGGTAAATTCTAATAGTAGGAAAATATTCTGTCAATCACATCCGTTTGATGATGGCACATAATCCTTCAACAAAAAATGAATTTGTTAGGATAAAAATTTGGCCAGTAATTTTTTGTCTGGCACCCCATTAACCAAAAAAAATGTCTCAAATTCAACCAAAAACCCAAAATTAACTCTCGAAATCGATTAAAAAGCCTAAAAAGTTCCTTGAAATCGACAAAAAAACTTAAAAATTCTCTAAAATCAACCAAAAAACTTTAAAAAACACTCAAAACGCTAGATTTAGGCTAAAAATACATCGGACAACTTTACGGACATTTAAGTTACCTTAAAAAGATGCCTCCACCAGGAAAAAAATATATTTGATCCACCACTATTATGTATCTCTTTTAATAAAATAATTTATAACCAATTATTAACAATGATAAATTATAATCGTATAAGATTAAGAAAAATATTTTTATTAAATTAATATTAATACTTAAATTATGAATTTTAATACTTCTCAAATTATTAATTTTAAACTCTATAATTTTGGTGGGTGTGGTTTGCAATACAAAACCATAAACGTCTCTAGACATCAGTAAGGGTGCGTTTGGTTTGCAGACTGGGTGGGACGGGACGGGACAGAAACTTTCTGTCCCACGTTTGGCGTGACATGGGACAGAACAAAAAATTCACTGTCCCACGTTTGGCGCGACATGGGGCAGGGACAAAGATTGGACAGAGTGGGACAAAATGGGACAAAAAAAGGTATTTTCTTGTTCCACCAAAATAGGTGGAACAACATGGGACAAAAGTGAGACAGAAATTAAAAATCACTGATCTAACGTCATTTGATATATACTCCTAATATGGTATTAGTCTTAAGGCTCACCACTACCCATCGCCGCCACTATCACCATCGACGGCCACCAGTAGCCACCGCCAACCACCGTTAACCACCTCTACCTAGTTCTCCACCATAACAACCTCCTCAACCACCTCCACAACCATCGGCCATCGCCACCTCCATTACCATCGTCAACCACCTCCACTAACACCGATCACCACCACCTATGGCCGCCACCACTATCGACG
The DNA here is from genome assembly GCA_954870635.1 of Arctium minus. Classification (NCBI taxonomy): domain Eukaryota; kingdom Viridiplantae; phylum Streptophyta; class Magnoliopsida; order Asterales; family Asteraceae; genus Arctium; species Arctium minus. Next base: position 41,496,728 of record OX941081.1, on the reverse strand, counting down.
GCCACCGGTAGCTACCACAAATCATCGTCGACCACTTCCACCTATTCCTCCACTACTACCACAACTTCCTCCACCATCGCCCATCGCCACCTCCACCGATCACCACCACCCATTGCCGCCGCCGCCACCGACGCTCACAACCAACCGTCGTCGCTCGTCGTCAACCACCGTCGGTGACCTCCGCCTCTTCCTCCTCCACTACAATAACCTCTACTACCACTGTCCACCGCCACCACCACTATCATCGTCGACCACCTATACCTCCACCACATCAACCACAAGTACAACAACCTCTTGCACCACAACCATTCACTATCTTTCACGTTCTTCACAACTGTCGTCTTTCACTGACCACACATCGCCTTTATCATTACGTGTCGCTTCAACTATGCATCCACCAATTCATTAAGATCTTCCAAATTGAACCAAATATTATATTTTCTTTATATAAATCGGATTTTTTCGAACTACTATCAATTATTTTAGATTCTTCATTCAAATTTTCTACCATTGTTTTTGTATGTATTTATATGTATGAAAATAGTGTAAAAAAATAAAAATATTTTTTAATTAAATTATTTAAAGATATACTTTATTTGTGTTATTTATAACTATTATATGACATATAAAATCATCAAACAACTTTTAGGGAAACTTGTCCAGTTCTGTCCTATCCAGTCCTAGTCATTCCAAACACAAGACAGACAATTGTCCAGTCCAGTCCTGTCCTGTCCTGTCCTGTCCTGTCCTGTCCTGTCCTGTCCTGTCTGCGTACCAAACGCTACCTAAGTACACGAATGGTCATGGTGAGTCGAAAGCCAGCCCATCAATTGGGCGGTGAATGAAATTTGAAACCCTTAAGTTGTTGGAAATATAAAAACAATGCAATTATAAATTTGATGTTGCTACTTGCTTTGTTGGATGAACTTCAAAGCCTTTAAATTAATAGGCAATACAAGTAACAGTAATCCACATCCATCACCTTTCCCCCGACCCTCTACCTTTCCTCCTTCTCCTAGGCCATTAAATGCATCAAGAAACCAAAAATCCCAATCACTGGATTTCTAAACTCAATATAGAGCTCACCCCTGAACTCACGAGGAAACCAGTAACGCCACACAACCCCGACGACGAAGCCTACCCAGACGAGATATGCTCGACGTTCAAGGCATCTATTTCAGTTTGCTTTCTTCTAGATTAAAGACGGAAAAAAGGGTAAAGAGACGAAGAAGTCAGATTTCAGTTTGCTAGCACTACTAAAACAAGGACCTTTGTCGACGTACACGGCTCCTGGAAACTTTTCGGAAATTGGATCACCGGCGGATTGACCATCATCGGCCTATAACGGCAAATAACGGTCGCCAGTGATCCGCATGTAATTATTTTCATAATAATTTTAAAAAATAGGCAGTTAATGAATTATTTAATTAAATTACTGACGATATGTAGGTAATCCATCGGTGATTTAAATAATTAAATTCATCAGTGGATATTTTCTTTTTTATTAAAAGCAAAATATATCATCAAAGGATTTTCACCCACTAATCTGCTAGTAATTACACGGTTCTAGAAAATCGTTTTTGCTGTTTTTTAATTTAACTTTTTGTAAATAATAGAATTAATATTAAAATGTAAACGACACAAATGTAAACCTAAATATTATACATTAAAAATAAAATAGCAATATGCGATTAAAAATAATTGTGGTTAAAATAATTGCAGTTAAAAGACAGTATTGTTTGTTCCAAAAATATCCTAATTAAAACTCTGATGGCATTGGGTCATCTTAATGATCAACGACATCATCTCTTCTAACTCCTTATCCCTTCTCTCCTCGTTTTGCTTTAGCTCCTCCTCCCGGGCCTCATCGTGCATCCTCGGCTCTTCAACTTGGGTATGCAGTTGTTGAATCTACAAATACAAGAAAATGTAAATGTAAATACTTAATAAACATAATATTTGAAATACATACCATAAAGAGAAAAGATCTACACGCTCGAGGATCAAAAGACGAGCAAGCACTCGGTGTCCAAACGACTCAGCACTCCTACATGACCCGATCAAGACCCAATTGGGATCCATATTATACCCAAAACCACATAGGCGGTCTTTCTTGCTCCCGCCGACTGCTTGCTGCCATAGATCTGGATCAACGGGGGGATGGGCACTAGGGTCATCACCATACTTCTGGCTAAGATCTATCTTATAACCACCATATGGTTTAAAAAAAAATAACAAGTGAATTTTCAAAAATTTCAACAGCATAAGAGTTGTAAATCGGACGTTTCCAACTTAAACAATCATAACGTTTGTCCAGCAAATAACAACCCGAACTAGATATAGATATATACAAGAAAGTAAATTTAAACAATTCTAACGTTCATCCAACATCTGGCAATCCAAAGTAGATATAAATATATATGAGGAATCAAACTTAAACAATCCTAATTTTTGTCCAACAATGGAAACCCAAACTAGATATAGATATACAGGGGCAAACCTATTAAGGTTGAACAAGGTCCCGTGCACCCGCTCACTCAATTATCACAAGGGAAAACAATTGAGATGTGATAAAAGTGCACCTACTTAATTATGAGGATGCTCTTAAATATTTGAAAACCGAATTTATAACAAGAATCCAAATTTGGCGAGATTGTTGTTGCAACTTTGATAAAGATTATGCTTCCAAAAGGTCCCAGGTTCAATTAAGCTTTACTTGTAGCAAATGTTTAGTTTTTTTCCTTATACGTGGTGTTTATGTTATGAAGTTATAATAAATAGAAGGGTATTCTGAAATGTTTTCAAATTTAAGGTACAAAACCGAAATTTTTAATAAAACTTATCTAAACAATTGGTTTTCGTTCCTTCTTTTGTTCATTAATCACCACAAATAAGGAATCATCCATCCTCTCATCTGACTCATATTTTCCAAACATATTATCTGTTACAGTTTATTATTTGTAATAAATTGATTTAATTTCATTATTGATTTTCCTTATTTTTTCCTAAATTCTAGGTTCGCTCTAAATTGATTTGTCCTAAATTCTAGATTTGTTCTAAATATGAGTTGCATCAAATTAGTTAAGTCATTTTTTATTTTCTTATACCTTACTGTTGATTTTAATTTGGTTAGTTAATTTTAAATTGTAAAACATTATATTTAATACTAGAAGTCCTAGATGTATAAGGAAACAAAATTATAAATCTAGAAAAAGAAAGATGAGGACAACCAAATCAAATCTTAAAAATTAGAAAATTTTAGGAAATCAATCAAAAAACCTAAAAAGTCCTTTGTAATGATGGAGTTCAGCTAAAAACACGTCAAGCATAAGACATAGTCTTGCTTCTTGCCCAAAAGGTCACGGTTGATTTCATTTGAAAAAATGTATTATTCTCCAAATTGACACAAAACTTTTTATTGAGTCAAATCGAGTTGTAACACCCTCAAATCTGAAAATAACAACTAATTTAAAATTTTCTAAATACACCAAAAAAATGAATCATCTACAATCACAATTTAAGATTTAACCTCAATACACACATTCATTCTATACATACAGTCTATAATAAGGACGAGTGCTACTAAAACCCAATAATAGTCACTATCTCCAAACTGCGGAAGACTTCACCAAAAACTTACACTTGTGAAAAACTAAGCACGTCTCTTCATAGTACTGCTAGAACCAAACCTCTATCTGGAACCTGATGCACATGCCGACAAATAAAAAGGTTAGGCTTAACGCCTAGTGAGCTCAAGAGTTTTCAACATATAAAAATTAATCGTTTAAAAAGGAAGAATACAATTGAAATCATAATCTTTCAAAATGATATGCTTCAATGTGAAAACGACTCGTTTTCCAATAATATGCATTTGATACGAATGAGGCACCATAATAAACGTTTTCCAAAACCAAACGCTCTTAAGAACTAAGACCCCAAAATAACAACGTTCCTTCGGAAATTAATTTCAACACATGACTCACTCAAAAGGAGAAGAGAAAGCAGACTCCCAATTTATGAAACGTGGATAAAACTTTATATCCCGAAACACCCAAAACACGGGTGGGGTATAATACTAAACCCAGAAATCATGGATGAGATCCATATACACAAAACGTCACTGAAAACTTGGATAATAAAACTCAATACCCAAAAACAACACCTTTCGGTGACGGGGGATACCCGAATTCCATCGAAAGTGGCGGGCACACAAAGTTAAGCCACTTATCAATGTTCTCGAGTTTCACATAGAGCCATGGATCCCCGTATACGGCTCCCAACCGAGCTACCACCGCAAGATACCCAAATGACCCTAGTGTCTACCCGACCTCTAATGAGTCTTACCACAAAGTCACAAGTCCCCGTATCCAGCTCTCCAAGAGCACCACCGCAAGACTTAGCTCCGTATACGGCTCCCAAACCAAGCTACCACCGCAAGCTTACATAAAAACATGACTTGGGGGACCACTCACTAGACTTCAAACGCGGACACTAAATTCCACGATGAGTAACTAGACTGGATTACAAACGGGCATCGAGTTCAACCACCCACGATCTCTACCTCGAGCCCTTCAATAGAGGTTACGCGGTTATCGAGTTCAACCACCCACGATCTATACCTCGAGCTCCCGCTAGCCATAAACAATATCCAGTCCCAACACGGGGATAAAGTCCCCAACTAAACCAACTGACTGACTCATATGCCTATGGATCCAATACATTACAGTCTAAAACGTTACATGACTAAAAAGAATGAACTAACACATTCAAAACATGTAACTCTCAATTAAGATGCAACTAAGTACACCATACGTCCAAGGCTCCTCAACGAGCTACCAAAACCGAACAAATGTTCCAAAGATTCCACCGAGTACAAATCAAGCCCCAAGAGGCTTAATAGACGTTTGGCTAAAACACGAGAGCCAATATGGTTACATAAACCAAAATATACATTTTCCCAAAATCTTTGATTCTCAAATCACCATTGGCCTTCGGCCCAAAACCCAAAAGGTTTTCCATTTTTAAAATGTTCCCCAAGGTCGGGAATGACCCAAACCCAAAAGACTCACACATTCGTGCTTTTCCAAATATCCCATTTCATGAAAGATGCATAAAACCCGATGAACACTTAAAAGTGCATTTTTGACCCAAACACCCATTTATGAAATAAATCATCAAAACACATTCCTTTGTGACACATTTATCAAAATGTCCAAAAATCCCAAAATGTGTGCTATATAAGTTTATAAAGTTAAACACTTTCAAAATAACCAAACTTATCAGTTAAAAATTTCATGTAAGACACATAACACTTTAAAATAAACATTTTGGCATATACACCGTTTTCACAAATCAACTTGAACTCACCTTGCTAAATTTAGGCTAAATCTAGATTTTACCCCACTTTGAGCTTCCTTGACGAAACTCGAATCCTCCAAGCCATAACCTCCAAAACCTAGATCCAAACATTTTCAACTATAAATAATCATATTCAAGTGTTTAGAACCATTTCCCAAACACCTTATATCCAAATCCCCACTTTGGCCAAAAACCCTAATTTGACCTAACTTTTCTCAAAATCTTCCAAACCAAAATTAGAGAAATCAAACACTAGGAAACCATCAATGGAGCATTTATATCTTAAAATAAGGTTTAGAAATGGAGGGGATAAACTTACCACTTAGGTTTTGGTGAAAACCTAGAAAACCCAAAATGAAGCTTGAGGTTGAAGATGAAGATGGAGGTTCTTGGTGTCTAGCTTTTACTCTTAAGCTTGATGCCGATTTACCACCAAGATATCCAAGGATTTGATCCAAATTACCCCAAAACATCAAAGGGTGGTGCTAGGTCGTTCTTGAGAGGTTTGGAGAGGGTTTGGAACTGATTTGGGTGAGAAAGAATGAGAAGAACACTGAAAATCGCGGTTTTAAGAAGCCTGGCACACCCTGGCGACATTGCCAGGAGACAATGCCAGTGGCATAGTCGCTAGGCATAGTCGCTGGAGTGTACCAGCATTCGGTACCTCCTCAGCGATTGTGACATGCGACTATGACACTGTCATAGTCGCCGGGCACTGTCGCGGAACCCCTCCCAAGTCCCGAAACTCGAATTTTCCAACGCCAACACTCTTGATACTCTGAGGGGCATTAAATAAAGGTTTCCCAACAAAAATACCACCATTTACAAGTCACAAAAACATTTGGTTGACCTTAACTCACCAAAAATTACGGGTGTTACACGAGTTGACTTCCACCTGCGTAAACTTTGATTTTATGACTTTAAATGTGCACTCACTCAAAATAATTCATAGATCTGCCACTTATAGAATATAAGAGGAACTAAACTTAAACAATTCAAATGTTTGTCTAGAAAATGGTAACTGAAACTAGATATATATGAGGAATTAAACTTAATCATTATAGCAAGTACGCAAAAAACTTACCACAACTCAGATACACCTCAAAGTCACATATTCCCCTCGTGACCTGTTATCAGAATAGGACGACTCTAAACTCGACCTCTTCCTATGGGTATGACTAATCACCTCCATAGTGGAAACATGTACGCCTTGTCTTGCTTTCAACTACAAAGGTCAAACAATTCAATTAGTAGTTAATTACAGTATATTAAAAAATACGTACTCTACTTGTTTTAAGGCCTTGACCACTATGTAAGGCCCTCTCCATCGAGATTTTAATTTTTCTAAAAGCAACCTTAACCTTCAATTAAAAAGTAGCACTTGATGGCCCTCTAAACTATCTATGATTGATTATTTGGCCATGCCACCTCTTTGTCTTCTACTAGTAGGGTGTTGCATTTTCAAATGGTGACGGGGTTCCTTTAACTCATTGAGGTAGACATATTTTTAGTGGGAAAACAAGGGTTTTAATATTCCAAGTCAGGCGATGTTTAGATGGTAATTTGACATTCCTATCCTTGAAATCTAACAGCTCACAAGCTACTAAAATTTCATTGCACTCAACCTCGATTCATCATGGAACTTAAGGGTTTTAAGAAAATTGAAGGTTACTTGCTCGTCATGAACTCTCATAGTAAGTTCTCCCTTGAAGAAATAAATCAAAGTTCATCCGGTTGCAAGGAATGGACGTCCTAAAATTATGGGAACATTTTTATTAGTACATAACCCAGAATCAGAAAATCAGCTGGAAAAAATGAACTTGTCCACTTGGACCAACACATCATCTATTTTTCCCTTAGTCTAAGCTAAGGATTGTTATCCTAGTTGTAAAGTCAAGTTACTAGGTATAGCCTCTCCAATGTCTAGCTTAGAGAATATTGACAATGGCATAAATTTTATGCTAGCCCGCAAACCACAAAATGCATGGCCTACTTTACCTCCAATAGAAAATGGGATAGTAAAACTGCCCATATCTTTGAACTTAGGTGGGATCTTATTGGTGAGGATGACACTGCATTCTTTAGTGAGTGCATAGATTCAAGTTCTCTTAATATCCTTTTCTTCTTTTAAAGTGTCTTTTAAAAACATAAAATAACTAGGCATTTACTCAAGAGCCTCTACCAATGGTATGTTAAAATGAAGTTGCTTGAAAATGTCCAATAACTTTTTAAATTGAGCATTAACATTTTTACTCTTCACTTTTTCTGGAAAAGGGAGATTATGTGGGTCAATTAGAGTTTGTTGTGGCATTGACTTCAAATGCCCCTCCTTGGGTGAGATATTTGTAGGCTTCACCCTATGAGATGATCCTTGTGAAACTACTGGAGTGGGATGTTTAGAAACTGGAGTGCTCACTCCCTCAAAAGGAGTGGATACTTCAGTGCTTTGTAGAGGTACTATGAACTCGAGCATAGTAGGTACTATAGGATATGGAGTGGGCATTATGGATTCTGAAGACGTAAAATCTAAATCAGACTTAGTTGTTATGTTCTTTAAATTCTTACCACTTCTAAGCTTTATAGCCTTAGATTGCTCTTTCCCAACCCTTTTTGGATGCTCAATGTCACTATAAGGTAGACTATTTAATGATCTATTCTTAACCTCAGTAGTAATTTTCCTAGTTGTATCTCGAAGTTTCTCATGGATGCTTGAGTTTGATTCATGAAACCTTTCAGTAATGAGTCTATTGGTGGTGATGCGCCTGAAATTAGTAGACAGTCCACAGAGGCCAGCACAAGTATACACTGTCACTAGGGTCGTTACTTCAAGTAATAGATTGGTAAGAACCAAGATGGTATCCACAGGACCAGAAAATCAAGACACACTTATTTCCATGAACTTTCTTTTTCAAGTTTCAACTAAAGAAGAAACAAATAAGTTTATTGGTGTGTTTGGTGAGAATTTGAGCACTTGATTTAGTAAGTGGGTGTTCTCTTTGGAAAGGTCAAGTCACAACTCACAAGTACTCACACCTCTTGTCAAATTCCCATAGTTTAACTTTAGAATCTTGTCAGTGGTGACTTTAATGAATCTTCTCAGGTTCTAAGGAATGTGCAGGGGAAAATACTCTAATTGTTTTTCATACACCAACTAGCTTGCCTACTTCTCCAAGGAGGAGAGTCGATCCCACTGTGCAACCCCATTTCTCACTAGTGTTATAAGAACTTTCTCAAGTTCCCTAGCATCACCCAAGCCCGTGTCATTGCATCCTGCCTATCTATGGGTTGAGGATCAGACTTTAGACACATTCAAGTGATTAGTGTTACACCCGTATTTTTGTTAGATGCAATTATTGGTTAATCAAATCACATTTGATGTATTAATGTTGAGTTATTAGGTTTTAACCATGTTTATTTTCTTTGGGTTTTTCGAGGTCAAAAGGATAGCGAAAACGAGGATTTCGGGCATCAAAAGGGTCCTGGCGTCTTGGCATGCGACTTAGATCATGACCAAAGTTTCCTAACTCACTATAATGTCAAAAAGTAGTTGAAATCTTGAGGCAGAGAGTTAGGCGACCTAACATGCAACCATGGTCGCAGATGAGGTCGCATTAAATAAATGTGAGGGTGATTTTGGGCACGAGAGACCTGGCATGCGACATAGGTCGCATCCAGGTCTCATAAAACCTCTTAGATGATTTTTAAGCCTGGGTTTTAGGGTTTTCCTTCATTTTTCTCCATCCACTTCCTCCCCTTTCGGTTTGGGGTGGTGTAACACCCTAAAAATAGGGATAACAAAAATCCAAAAAACGGACATGTGGTATATAAAATTGCCAAAGCAAGAGCCTCCCAAAAATGGGGAAATATACAAACCTGTTTAATTATAGTTGTAATTTAAATGACAATAAATTAACAACCAACTAATCTAATTTCTATACTAGAAAAGAGATTACAAAAGGGTTGTCATCTATGGATCCAAAAGTTCTTCTATCGAAAGTATGTCCATATGCAAGTATTCCCCAAGCTCTCACCCAAGCAACTATGCCAGCTTAGAACCGACGCCGCTAGAATCTGAGATACACATCAACACCACACAAGTGTTAGGCCAAAAAGCCTAGTGAGTTGAACAATAATAAGCATGCATGAACAGTTACAATTCTTATCAACAGTTAACCAAAGTTCAACAATGTGGAGTCAATAGGGGAGACCCATAGCACCAATCAAGTTCCACCCAAAGACTCGATATACCTTGATGCCATCTACCAAGAGACACCCGAAAGGCCCGGCACATCCGAGGACTACAACTAAGGAAATTCCCCGAATGGCGGAGGTCTAGGCACATACCATCACGATGGCACCCAAGACTACATCCTCCTAGTGTCTACTGACTTGGTTCGTCCAACATAATTTATAGGAGGTCTTGAGGTATATTTCAACCAACACATTTCGATACCAACCATGGGTACAATGTTACCATCCTAACACATAAGTCCAATAAGAGACCCAAATTCCAACATAACTAATGTTTAGATACAATATAGCCAAGAAGGCATTCCAAGTAGAATTTATCATCTACTATGTCACAATACCCCAAATCATGCCAAAATGCCAACAACATGTATACATGAAATAAATCCCAAATATTTGGCAACTAGAGTAGATCTTGGCAAGATACTCAAAATAAATCTCCCAACATATTAAACATGAGACCACCATCAAATATTTGAACACATAGAGATAAACATTTTGAGAAATGTTACAATAATACAAGTAAGAGATTATGATGTGTATCTAGTTTTAACAAATGTTTAGTAAACTCACAATCTAGGTTTTTGGACCAAAACCTAGAAAATGGGAAACCCTAGTTTGAGGAGATGAGACTTGGAGATGAGAAGTTGAGCTTTATGAACCCTAGAAGATGACCTTGAGAGGAGTTATTGCAAGTGTGAAGATCCAACCACCAAGAAGAGTTGTATTTATGAGGGTTAGGGTTTTGAGAGAAAGAAATCGGTTTGAGGGTCTCCAAAATCGCCAAAGAGAAGAGAGGGTTTGAGAGAAATGATGTAGAAATCTGAAAAAGCTCATTTAACCCACTGCACCCCGATGGCGATAGTGCCCGGCGATAGTGCCATGGGCACTATCGCGAGTCACAATCGCGAGCTCTAACCCACTCTCGGTACACTCTCCACGAGAGTGACCTGCGATAGTGACATTGTCACTATCGCGTGGTCACAATCGCGCCAGACCATCGACTCTCGGTACAAATCCCGCGATAGTGACCGGCGATAGTACGGTGTCACTATCGCGTGGCACTATCGCGTCACACCCAACACAACCCAAAATTCAGTCTAAAACGATTACGAGCGCGAGGTTTAAAATGATTAAGATGGTATATCAGTTCATATAACATTTCAATATAATAATGATCATTATAGGCATGAAAAGGCTCATATTCTCAAATAACCATAATTTAAATAAAACAAGAGGAAAATTACTCACCTTATAAATTTCCGGGTATTACAATCCTCCCCACCTAATTGGGATTTCGTCCCCGAAATCTCATCCTATACTAAAATAAGTGAGGGTATCGCTTCTTCATATCATCTTCGGACTTCCAAGTAATGTTAGCACCCCGATGGTGCTTCCATTGGACTTTAACCATAACCACGTCCTTATGCCTCAACTTCTTCACTTTCGATTCTAAAATCGCCTCCGGTTCTTCTACACAACGATTCCCATTGTCCACCCGTATTTCCGACAAAGGAATCACACTTTCCTCCTCGGATAGACACTTCCGAAGGTAACATACGTGAAACGTAGGATGTATTCCATCCATTTCCGGTGGTAAATCCAACCGGTAGGCTTGTAAACCAACTTTCTCCAAGATGACAAAAGGTCCAAGGAAACGAGGACTAAGCTTCCTACGCTTCCCAAACCGGATAATCCCCTTCCATGGAGATACTTTCAACATGACACGGTCGCCTACTTGAAACTCGATCGGTCTTCTTTTCTTGTCCGCATAACTTTTCTGTCGGTCTTGCGCCGCCTTTAGTCTTTCCCGAATTTCTTTCACCTTGTCCGCCATCTCTTGCACTAATTCCGGTCCGGCGAATTGCTTCTCACCCGCTTCTAGCCAACAAACCGGGGTTCTGCACTTCCGTCCATACAATGCCTCGAACGGTGCCATTCCGATACTAGAATGGTAACTGTTGTTGTACGCGAACTCTACCAAAGGTAGATGTGAATCCCAACTTCCCCCGAAGTCTATTACACATGACCTCAACATATCTTCTAGTGTTTGGATTATCCTCTCGCTTTGACCATCCGTTTGAGGATGATATGTCGTGCTCAAATTTAGTCTAGTGCCCAACTCTTTCTGTAAGCTTACCCAAAAATTCGAGGTGAAGCGACTATCCCGATCCGATACGATAGATTGCGGAACTCCGTGCCTCGATACCACCTCATCAATATAAAGTTTGGCTAATTTCTCCATTGGCAAAGTCTCCCGCATTGCAAGGAAATGCGCACTCTTGGTCAGTCGGTCAACGATTACCCAAATGGTGTTGTGCCCACGCAAGGTCTTCGGTAGCTTCGTCACGAAATCCATCGTGATGTTGTCCCATTTCCACTCGGGAATGGACAATGGTTTTAAACTTCCATACAGCCTTTGATGTTCCGCCTTGACTTGGAGGCACGTGACACACTTCTCCACATAGCTAGCCACATCTAGCTTCATCACCGGCCACCAATAATTTAACTTTAAGTCTCTATACATCTTGGTGCTACCGGGATGTATAGAATATTTCGACTTATGTGCTTCTTCAATAAGTAACTCCCGATTTCCTCCCAACTTCGGCACCCAAATCCTTCCTTGAAAGAGCTTGAGTCCACGACCGTCTTCCGTTAAAAGTTCCTTTTGCTTTGACATGACTTCGGCTTTGAGGTTCTCTTCTTTAAGTGCTTCCACTTGACTCGCCTTTATACTTTCCAACAAACTCGATACCACATCGATCCTTGTAAGGGACATTTTGACACCACCATCATAACTCCTTCGGCTCAATGCATCCGCCACCATATTGGCCTTATCGGGATGATAGAGTAGGTCACAATCGTAATCCTTCAAAAGCTCGAGCCATCTCCTTTTCCGCATGTTGAGTTCCTTTTGATCGAAGATGTACTTGAGACTCTTGTGATCCATGAAAAGAGTACACTTCGTCCCATATAAGTAGTGCCGCTACAACTTTAACGCGAAAACTACCGCCGCCAACTCCAAGTCATGAGTCGGATAGTTCTTCTAATGATCCTTTAATTGACGCGACGCGTAGGCCATTACTTTCCCCCTTTGCATTAGCACGCACCCAAGCCCCATCTTGGAAGCGTCACTATACACAACAAAGTCTTCCGATCCTTCGGGTAAGGACAAGATCGGAGCTTCGCACAACTTCCCCTTGAGTGTTTGAAAGGCTTGATCTTGTGCATCGGTCTAAAGAAACTTGACGTTCTTCCTCGTAAGTGAAGTGAGCGGTGAAGCTATCTTGGAAAAGTCTTGAATAAAACGCCGGTAATAACCCGCCAAGCCCAAGAAACTTCGGATCTCTGTCGGACTTGTTGAAGGCTCCCAACTCATCATTGCCTCGATCTTTGCCGGGTCCACCTTTACTCCGTCCTTTGATACCACATGCCCCAAGAATTGCACCTCTTGGAGCCAGAATTTGCACTTCGAGAATTTCGCAAACAATTTTTCCCTTCTTAGAACCTCTAATACTTCCCGTAAGTGTTTCCCATGCTCGGACTCGTCCTTTGAATATATTAAAATATCGTCGATGAAGACGATTACAGATTTATCCAAGAATGGGCAACACACACGGTTCATCAAATCCATGAATACGGTCGGAGCGTTGGTTAAGCCGAAAGGCATCACCAAGAACTCATAATGACCGTATCTCGTTCGGAAAGTCGTCTTCGGAATATCTTCTTTCTTCACTCTTACTTGATGGTATCCAGATCGAAGATCAATCTTTGAGAAGCATCCCGCGCCTTGAAGTTGATCAAAAAGATCGTTGATGCGAGGTAAAGGATACTTATTCTTCACCGTGACTTTGTTTAGATCTCGGTAGTCGATACACATCCGCATGGATCCATCCTTCTTCTTCACGAACAATACCGGTGCTCTCTAAGGTGACGAACTCAGTCGAATGAAGCCCTTCTCCAACAACTCTTGTAGTTGCGTCATCATCTCTTTCATTTCCGTCGGTGCCAATCAATATCGAGCACGGGCTATCGGAGTTGCTCCCGGAGTGAGGTCGATTTGAAACTCTACTTGTCACTCCGGTGGTAACCCGGGTAAGTCTTCCGGGAAGACGTCCGAATAATCTTGCACCACCTCCACATCTTCTACCAACTTCTTCTCTTTCTTTGCGTCCACCACATAGGCCAGGTACGAAGGGTAACCCTTCGCTAGAAACTTGCGAGCCTTAAGAGATGAAATGACGGGATTACTCCTCTTTCCTTTTTCCCCATAAATGGTAACCACACCATTTTCCGGCAACGACACTTGGATCATCTTTTTGGAGCAAAAGATGTCAGCCTTATGCCTCACTAACCAATCCATCCCTATAACTACATCGAACCCTCCTATAGCCATAGGTAGTAAATCTATTCCGAAAGGATTCCCATCAGTCTCTAAAGTACAATCACAAAATCGGTCTCGAATGATTACTTGGTCTCCATTAGCTATTTCTACCACTAGCGCATCGGGAAGAACACTAATAGGAGTGACAAATTGCTTACAGAAAACTTCCGATACAAAGGAACATGTAGCACCCGAATCAAACAAAACACGATCTGGCAAAGAGTTTACTAGGAACGTACCCGAAACAACATCAGCGGTCTCCTTTGCCTCCTCGGTAGTCATCCGGAAAGCTCGACTTGGCGCCCTTGGTGGTTGCTCGACTCTAGCCGTCGAACCCACAGAATTTCCACCATTTTCTCCTACTAGCTTCGGGAAATCCCTCTTCATATGCCCCGACTCTCGGCACTCAAAGCACACCGGCCCCCGGATGGGACACTCCCTCGTCGTGTGACCCTTCTTGCCACACTTGGCACATCCTACCGGACTCGTGTAGGTTCTTGTAGCACATGGGCCCGGGTGCTTGGACTTGCACTTGTGTCACCACCGGTCCTCCCGACGATGATCACCCGCTCTCCCGCTTACAAACGGTCTTGATTGACGAACTGGCCCAGATGGCCCTTCCCACTTTCGTTTCTCACCAACATGTTTTCTTTCTTCCTTCTCCGCATTGATGTCGTCCTCAATTAGCAAAGATTCTTCGATGACTTATTGCAAAGTCAATCCCCTAGCATTTCTCACCGCCGTTCGCATCTCGGCCGGTAAACCTTGCTGATAAGCCTTAATCTTCGACTTCTCATCAGGGACCAAATGTCCCACCAAATTCAGTTTCTCCAAAAAGAGTTTGAAGTACAATGGACAGAGTCCCCTTCTTCAGATCTCGGAATTCCCGCTCCAGCTTGTCCAACGAACGCTCACTACAATATTTATCCATGATATTCTCTTTGAACACCGGTCAAGTTAACTTAGCCAGAACTTCAGGAGTGAGGGCGAATCGAGTGAGATTCCACCAAATCAAAGTCTCTCCCCGAAGTAGTTGAGAAGCAAACTTGACCCGTTGAGAGGGATCACACTCACTGGACTCAAAGGCCATCTCTACCTCTTTGAGCCAATACATACAAGCCACCGGGTTATATGAACCCGCAAACTCTTTAGGGTGGCACCCCAGAAACGCCTTGTAAGTGCACCCATTGGTCTTCGTCTTGTTCCCATTATCCGCTGGTTCTTCAAAAGATACTACAACTGGTCCACCCGACCCCATAACAATATTTTCCGCCATTGTCTCCGGTTGTCGGTTACTGGCGTCTCGATCTTCTAAAAGCTTCATGAAAAACTCTTGTTGTTGGGCCATGGCGGAGTTCATAGACAACATCATGCTATCCGGAATCCGGGTCTCCATGGTTACTTCCTCCATGATGGCATTATTCGCATTTTAGGTTCTAGCGCGGAATATGTTCAGGTCCTCCTCCCAAGATTATGGGTATGGGAGGTCCCTCGGTAGTTACGCCCACAGGAGGCCTATCAGCTGTAGACTCCACTTCCAAGGGGCCCTCCGATGTATTTGGTAACCTACTTCGAGTGTTTACCATTTCAATCTGCCATACATGTACGATAAATAGATTGAGAAAAGACTAAACGAGTTGAACTCATTGTACGTACTAATACCTTCATCAATTATCATAATAATAGTAAACCAAGTATGCTCACGTAACAATGCATTCATAATAGCATTAGCTAAGTGAAATTATGAACGAACCATACACAAGAATTCTTGTCACCATCATCACAACTTTCAATTAAAGTAATTTCGTAATCTTAACGATCTCTCCACCTAGGATTCCTACCCCAAGTGGACAATGAAACTATAAAGTCTAAAGCTTAAGTCTAGATATGCTAAAACAATACCTAGTTCACTTAAACTAAAGCTTTGATACCAACTTGTAACACCCTAAAAATAGGGATAACAAAAATCCGAAAAACGGACATGTGGTATATAAAATTGCCAAAGCAAGAGCCTCCCAAAAATGGAGAAATATACAAACCTTTTTAATTATAGTTGTAATTTAACAGACAATAAATTAACAACCAACTAATCTAATTTCTATACTAGAAAAGAGATTACAAAAGGGTTGTCATCTATGGATCCAAAAGTTCTTCTATCGAAAGTATGTCCATTTGCAAGTATTCCCCAAGCTCTCACCCAAGCAACTATGCCAGCTTAGAACCGACGCCGCTAGAACCTGAGATACACATCGACACCAAAAAAGTGTTAGGCCAAAAATCCTAGTGAGTTGAACAATAATAAGCATGCATGAACAGTTACAATTCTTATCAGCAGTTAACCAGAGTTCAACAATGTGGAGTCAATAGGGGAGACCCATAGCACCAATCAAGTTCCACCCAAAGACTCGATATACCTTGATGCCATCTACCAAGAGACACCCGAAAGGCCTGGCACATCCGAGGACTACAACTAAGGAAATTCCCCGAATGGCGGAGGTCTAGGCACATACCATCACGGTGGCACCCAAGACTACATCCTCCTAGTGTCTACTGACTTGGTTCGTCCAACATAATTTATAGGAGGTCTTAAGGTATATTTCAACCAACACATTTCGATACCAACCATGGGTACAATGTTACCATCCTAACACATAAGTCCAATAAGAGACCCAAATTCCAACATAACTAATGTTTAGATACAATATAGCCAAGAAGGCATTCCAAGTAGAATTTATCATCTACTATGTCACAATACCCCAAATCATGCCAAAATGCCAACAACATGTATACATAAAATAAATCCCAAATATTTGGCAACTAGAGTAGATCTTGGCAAGATACTCAAAATAAATCTCCCAACATATTAAACATGAGACCACCATCAAATATTTGAACACATAGAGATAAACATTTTGAGAAATGTTACAATAATACAAGTAAGAGATTATGATGTGTATCTAGTTTTAACAAATGTTTAGTAAACTCACAATCTAGGTTTTTGGACCAAAACCTAGAAAATGGGAAACCCTAGTTTGAGGAGATGAGACTTAGAGATGAGAAGTTGAGCTTTATGAACCCTAGAAGATGACCTTGAGAGGAGTTATTGCAAGTGTGAAGATCCAACCACCAAGAAGAGTTGTATTTATGAGGGTTAGGGTTTTGAGAGAAAGAAATCGGTTTGAGGGTCTCCAAAATCGCCAAAGAGAAGAGAGGGTTTGAGCAAAATGATGTAGAAATCTGAAAAAGCTCATTTAACCCACTGCACCCCGATGGCGATAGTGCCATGGGCACTATCGCGAGTCACAATCGCGAGCTCTAATCCACTCTCGGTACACTCTCCGCGAGAGTGACCTGCGATAGTGACATTGTCACTATCGCGTGGTCACAATCGCGCCAGACCGTCGACTCTCGGTACAAATCCCGCGATAGTGATCGGCGATAGTGACGGTGTCACTATCATGTGGCACTATCGCGCCACACCCAACACAATCCAAAATTCAGTCTAAAACGATTACGAGCGCGAGGTTTAAAATGATTAAGATGGTATATCAATTCATATAACATTTCAATATAATAATGATCATTATACGCATGAAAAGGCTCATATTCTCAAATAACCATAATTTAAATAAAACAAGAGGAAAATTACTCACCTTATAAATTTTCGGGTGTTACAGGTGGTTTTAGGAAACTTGTGGTGCGATCTTGAGAGTTTTTAAGTGGAAGAGAAGGCTTGGGGTAAGTATTTTGAAGTTGGAGCCTTCAAATGCCCATTCAAGAGTTAGTGTTTTGGTCATTCTTGATTACCTTTATCTAACTCTCTTGGAGGTGAATTGTGGTTACCATTTGGGGCTAATGGTTGAGATTTGGTCGAAGATTGGAGGATGTAGAGTTTAAATGAAGTGGCTAGCTTGGAAATCCAAGATCTTGGTTGAAGATATCTTGAAGGTGGTTCAAGCTTGGGTGAAATAAAGGGTTTGCCATTGAAATAGTAAATTCTTCATCAATAGAAGCTAGAGTCGATTTGGATATAGATTTAGCATAAATCAAGCAAGGCGGGTTTCAAGTACTTTGTGAAAACTATGTACATGTCAAAAATGTCTATTTTGAGCTTTAAATGTGTTCCTTGTGATTTTATCAAATGTTGGTGATTATTTGGTGTGTGTGTTTCCTTGGTATATTTGATTCATAAAACCTTGAAAATGGTTATATTTGAGTTTTGAGACATTTAGAGATATAAATCATTAGAGTAATATTTTGAAGGTTAGTTCAAATAAATAGGAGTATTAATGAAATTGCATAAATATAAAGTAAATGTATTTTATTGACTTAGACTTTCATGGGGTAGTCTAGTAAGTTGGAGGTTTTTGATGGATTGAAATTAGTTCAAATGTGTTTTGGGACTTTGTTCCACAAAAATGGTTCAATGGTGATACTTGAATGGGTTTTGTGTACATTATTAATTATTTATTTGAGATTACATGTTTTGAGTATGTCGATCATTCAAATGGGAGTCATGTAATTACGAGTTCTAATGCAATGGGTCCATAGGCATATGAGTCGGTCGTCTTTGGCATATGTTGAGTCATGGAGTCGTTTGATCTTATTGAATCTTACCGGTATATGTTCGCTAAATAGTATTGTATTTACGGTATCGGACGTTTTATACATGTGGTAGTATGGTATTTACGGTGTCAGGCGTTTTATACATGTGGCGTTGTGTTTACGAGAAGTGAATACATGTGGAGTTATTTAGCATGTTCAAGTTGTACACTATGAGATTTGTTTACGTGTTGATATTAACTGAACGTGAAAAGGGTGTGAATAGACGGAGGGCAAACGAAGTGAGTTTTTTGGCGATAGAAAACCTTATAGAGTAGGGACTAAGATTATTTGTAACACCCGTAATTTCGGCAAGTAAGGATCACCCGGACCTGTTTGCGTCTTGTAAGTGGTGCGATTCACGTTGAGAAAACACTATTCAAAACCCCCAAGAGTATCGAAGGTCTTGGTGTCGAAACAGGTCAAATTTCGGAGCTAGGGGAAGGCTGGGCGATAGTGCCCGCGACAGTGACAAGTGTCACTGTCTCCGTGTCAAGGTCGCGGGGGTGGTACCACCCGTGGTACACTCTCAGCGAGAGTGCCCTGGCGAGAGTGCCCTGGGCACAATAGCCGAAGGCCCCTGGTCCCTTTAAAACTCGATTTTTGAGCAGCCCCTTCTCATTCTTTCAACCCCTTTCACCATCTTCTCTCCAAATCGACCCTCAAACCCTAACATCAGATTTTACGCATCCAAGACACCAAATCTAATGTGTTCCAAGTGTTTCTCCACCACCCAACAAAGATTGGAAGGTAGGGTCAAGAAGCTCCATCTTCATCTTCAAACTCAAACTCTATTTTAGGGTTTTCTAGGTTTTCGTAAAAACCTAAGTGGTAAGTGTATCTTTACCATTTATAAACCTTGTTATAAGATATAAATGTTCTCTTGATGATTTCCTAGTGATTGGTTTATCAAATTTCGGATTTGATGATTTTGGAGAAAATAGTTCAAAATTAGGGTTTGGCCAAGTTGGGGATTTTGATGTAATATGTTTGGAGATCGATTCTAAATGGTTGAAGGAGTATATTTATGGTTGGAAACTTGTGAATAAAGATTTTTGGAAGATTTTTCTTGTGAATTCAAGTTTCTTCAAGGAATCTCAAGTTGGGGTAAAATCTAGATTTAGCCTAAATCTAGCGAGGTGAGTTCAAGTTGATTTGTGAAAACGTTGTACATGCCAAAATGCTTATTTTAAAGTACTTTTATGTTTAACATGAAATTATCATTTTTAGAGTGTTTGATGGGTTTTGATTATTTGAGAAGTTTGGCTTTATGAGCCTTGTAAAACACCCATGTTTGGGATTTTTGAGTATCTTGACAAATAAGTCGTTTTAATGTATTTTGATGGTTTAATGCATAAATGGAAATCGTTTGGTGAAAATACACTTTTAGTGTTTGTCTGAGTAAAAGGTTTGATTTTCTTTGTGTTATGGGACGTTTTGAAAGATTAAAGAGTATAAACCCATTTGGAAACCAGTTGTCCCAATCTGAACTGCATTGGAGTCTACACATGTATTTTGGAGTGTGTTTGCATGACGTGAATCGTTTACGTTATTAATTTGGGGACTGTTAATCGTTGGTCAAAAAGGGGTTTTGAGCATTTTAGCTCGGTGTTGACTTAAAAGAGTCTTGGGGACACTTGTCCAGTTTTAATGGCTCGATGTAGAGTTGGTTATGGTTTACACACTATTGTACCATGTTGCATATTGATGTTTACTACATGCTCGAGTGTGTTGGTCATTCCTGTGTACTCATGCAATGTTAGACTTTGTTGCATTGGATCCATAGGCACGTAAGTCAGTCTGTTTTGGATGGTCAATTGAGTATTTCGGGGTTGAACTCTGGTACTCATGTTTTACGACCGGAAACTTTACAAGTAAGCACTAGGAGGGTTGATTCTGGTGGTGCTACCGAGAAGGTAGTCATTAGGACCTCCGTAACTTGAAGTAATGCCTAGGAGGTAGTCTTTAAGTGTGTCGGGCCTTCGGGATAGAGTTCTTCGGAATGTTCATCAAGGTCAACTGACTTGTGGTGAAACTTGTTAAAGAAATCATAGGGACACTTGGGCTCGTTATGTCGTGAGGTGTTATGCGATTAACGTTGTAAGAGTGGCATACTTTTTTGTTCCTCCACTCTCAACGGATACGGGTCTCCCCCGTCGTCGACCAACTGTATTTTATATGTTGACGTCTTACTTTATTATCATTGGTCTTATGTCGTCGACAGTGAATGAGGACCTCAATATTGGACCTTCCTCTACGTATATTAAGGTTTGAATGAAGTATGTCTTCCCCATGTTTTGATATTTGGTTTCCTTTCGCTTATGGTCGCGTGAGTATTATGTGGATTTTGACAATGAATTGTGGCTTGGCTATTTTTCCCTACCCACGTTTGGGTGTTTTGGGGTGTAACACTTCATCTATGTTTTTTAAATGGGATTCAATTCATGTTATCGACTCGAGTAAGTTTGAGTTAGACCATTCTATAAAGAATGTTTGAAACGAGGTGTCCATCTTTGAAAATGAATGATATTGGAAAAGAGTCGTTTCCACGTTTTAAAGTACATTCTTTGAAAGGTCATGATTTTAAGTGAAGTTCATTCTTTTAAAGATATATTTAATCATGTAAAACTCTTGAACTCACTAGGCGTTAGCCTAACCTTTTTATTTGTCGTCATGTGCAACAGGTTCCGGTTGGGAATAGTTCTAGTATCTCAGTGAAGGGAGGAGTGCCTTTTGTGCGCCCGAGGAGTGAGTAGCTTGTTGAAGTCTTCGGCATTTGGTTATGGAGAGCAGCTTGTATTTGGGTTAAGTGACACCCGACTTCAATTTAGTTGTACATATTATTGGAGTTTATAATTGTCAAGATTAATTATAGAATTCGTAGTTTAGGCATATAGAGTTTTGGATCGTAAGAGGAAGTTTCATCCCTTACTTGATGTTATGTTTAAAAATTTTAATTAGTTGCTTTTACCAAATTCGAGGGTGTTACATTATTGGGTCTTGAGGTGCTACCCGGAAGGGTTGGCACTAAGAACCATGAGCCTTGAGATGCTACTCGGAGGGGTAGGCACTAAGGACATGAGCCTTGAGGTGAAATCGGAAAAGTAGGCACTAAGTTCAATTGAATCTTGAGGTGCTACTTGATAACGTTGATGTATGGCTTACTTTGTGTTTCGCAATACTCAATGGAAATGGGTCTCCCCCGTCACCGAAAGGTGTTCATTGTATATGGAATGTTGTCCATGAGTTGTCATTTTGGATATTGAGTTGTATCCCTATTTTGGTGTTAGGGATAATAGAGTTTTATCCATGTTTTGGTATTTGAATATTTTGAAGTATTCACATTTCGTGTGGGTATTGGATTTTGGTTTTATATCAATTGAATGTTTTATATATGGAGTTTTCATCATGGAAATGGTGGGTTTGGGAAAGATGTTGTTCTTATGATAGATACATTTCATTTGGGTAATTGTGATTTAAATAACATTCTTTCGATTTTACCATCTTATACATTTGGGATGAAAACTGTTTGAGCTGACTAGCCTTTAAGCCTAACACTTTTTCTTATCGGCATGTGCATCAGGTCCTAGTGGAGGCAGTAGTAGCGACACTTGAGATGAGTTGATTGGTAGTAAAGTCACAAGAAGGACTTAACTCTTTGGCACATCTTCCATACCTTGGAGATAGCAACTCGTATGTAGCAATTGTTCTTAACCTAGATCTTGTTAAGAGGTGTTTTAGCAACAAAATTTGTCATCGCTAAAATTCCATTTATCATCACGAACGGTTTATAGAAACAACATGTCACCACTATAGCTAGTGGCATGACAATGTCGTCGCTAAAGGCGTGTCGCCAATGCTCACTTTTCTTGTATATATGATATAGAAATATTCAAGGCTAAGCCTTGGGAAGAAAATCGTACTAATTATGGTGTTTATCAAAAGTTTTAAATTAGGCGGTCCTTTCCATAATTGGGGTGTTACAATCAGCTTGTCCACATCATTGGGAGTTATCAAACAAAAAGTGACCAAGACGTAAAAATTAAACTATCGCGAATACTCAAGTCTCGTTCATAAATTCCATGTATTCTTCACACCTACATCTTAAAATATGTTTAGCTCATACTATAAAGGTAGAAGAAAGCGTAGAAATAAAGTATGCATAAAACCATTTCAAGAGATTAAACTTAAATTGAAAGCACAATGCCCACTATGGAAGGCACTGGGTTACAATACTAAAAGAATATAAATCAAAAGATTGAAATTTTAAGCAACTACTAACTAGAATAAGAGATAAAACTGTTGATTATCAGCTACCTAGCTAATGGATCTCCATTCTCTACTCTATGTGTTCATTTCAACTCAAAGCAAACACTCCTATTTGGCTATTTATATTAGAAGCACAAGGAGGGGAAACGCAAATGATAAAAGACAAGGTGCTTTCCCCTACAAAAAGGAGCATTTCACCAAAACATAATGACAACAACCTTTTGTTTTCTTGTTGCTCTAGTATGTGGTCCCTTATCCTTGCTTCCGCCCAAACCTTTACTTGGAATAGCTCAAATCATATCCTGCACCTTTTATGTCTTCTTTTCAATTTCCAATAGTAATTGTACCTGCTGAATTGACTTTTAGATTTTTGGATTGGACACTATGGATTCTAGCATGAATAATCTTTCAAGGTAATAGCATAAAATCGCACTAACTGTTTCAAAAATGTTAAAGTGCTCTCTCATTGCTCAGGTACAAATGTTAGACCAAAAATGGGGGTTTGAGAGACAAAATGGCCAAGATAGACAAAATAAATGACAAATAAAAAGCATGTAATAATCCTAAAAAATAGAGTTACCATACTATTAGCGAACTGCTGAAAGAACTGGTTTATAAGGTATGCAAAGAATTTAATGGTTTTTGGTTTTAGGTTAATCATTCATTGAAGTGTATCACCAGTTAATATTTCCCCAAAACTTTTGTACATGCAAACTTCATGTTGGTTTTGAGGAATGGACATCGTGCACATGAGTTGTTTATATTGGGCGACGTGTTCGTATGGGTCAACAGTTCCAGAATACTTAGGTGAAGAGGTGGGTATATTGTATTTCTTTGGAGCTTCGACCAGGGCAATATGGTCGGAAAATAGTGAAGCTTGGAATCACGTCGGAGGTCTACATCAATGGGAATTGTTGCTCTGGGTAGTTTGATAAGAAAGACAAGACCTTTTCATTTTGTTCCTCTAGTAGTTTCAAGCGACGAATCATGGGGTCTTCTTTACGTCAAACGATGTTAACCATGGGAATGGATACAATGGGTGTCGTGAAACTAGAACTTTGGTTGTAAGTCATTAGTAACATAAACTTCATTCCTATTAGAGGATCCAATGTCATCGTGGGTTTCCAAGATCCGTGGCATAGGAATTGGAAATTGGCTGGTAGGTTTATAGTGGAGACCAATGGGAATCATGGGATCAACATTTGGGGTTTATTTGGTCGAGGGATATGAGTCCAATGACACATTAAGGGATGCGACGGTCGTAAAATTTGCGATTTACTTGGAAGAATTTTTGGTTAAGGAAATGTGGTCCGGTAAAAGACGGCATATTCATAGAATTTGGAGGAATCATGGAAGATCCAGCGACATGTATCGTTGATATAGTGGATCTTTGGGTTGGAGGGTTTTGTGGTTCTGAAACTCTTTGTCATAATGCTAGTACTTCTTGCTGAGCTTTCGTGCTTACTTAGTTAGTTGTGCAATTTGCTGCCTAACAGCATTAATCTCAACTTGCATTTTAGCCGTTGCATTTGATCGAACTCTGAAGTGGACATGTTTACATAGAAACTTTTGCAAAAACATAAGAAAAAAAATCTTGTTTTAAGGAAATCACTAATTGATGCCACACGATGGGCGTCAAACAGTTTTTGCCCAAAAACTACACAAAGTAGATTAAGGTTGGATTTTGAGGCAACAACTAAAGAATGAACCTTCAAAATAATTAAAAGAAGCAACACAATAAATTTGATGACGCGTAAAAACCCGTCTAGGGTAAAAACCGCGGACGAGCGAAGATATCGTTGATGCAATATAGATGTAAATAAGGGACATCTTCCTTGTTCATCGATGTTGTAAAAACACAATGTCGTCAGAATAATATTTTCTAGAAAGCATTTGAGCAACTGTCTGGGTTGGTTTGATCTTCTTAATTATACGGGTGTTTGTTGAGACTATTACTTTTTATCATTAATAGCTCACAACTCTGGGTCAACGGTTATGATCCGTGTAGTAATGAGAGAATATTGTATTATAAATCTTCAATTACAAATGTTACCTGTAATGAATATGAGAGAGAATATTAATGACAAATGATAGTCGTTAGATAATCAATATTGTCGCACAGTCTTGAATTTAATCGGTCATGCGTCAAAGGTTTTATGAGTTGTATATCCATTCATGTCTAGGAAGTTTGATCATGAGTTCTGGTTTTTTACCCAAACAAATACTCCCTCCGTCCCAAAATAAGTGTCTACATTACTATTTTTGTTTGTCCCAAAATAAGTGTCCACTTTCAAAAATAAATTTCCACATTCCCATTCTACCCTTAATTATGTTATGGAGAAAATTTCTCTCTCTATAATTAAGGGTAAAATTGTACTTTGGTTAATTAAATAGTGTACTAATTAAACACTCCTAAAACCATGTGCCTTTTTCATTGTGGACATTTATTTTGGGACGGAAGGAGTAACTACCGGCATTTTAGGGTTCTTGGGGTTCTAGCAATTCTAAAGGCTTCCTTTATGAAATTGATGTTTCTTCATTACGCTTCCCTCAACTTGTTTTTAATTAGTTTATTTTTTTAGATTTATGATTTAATTTTTGGGTTTCCTTTTTACGGCAATCTACTTGTATGATGAAACTTTGTCGATCATCTCAGGAGTAGTTTTCTCGTTATAACTGTTTAAGGTATTAAAAAATCGCAATTAATGTGTTGATTTAAGGGGAAATTGCATTAAAATGAAACCAACTTTGTCTTGATTCCTACTTTGGAAACCAACTTTTAAAAATATCATTTAAGAACCTTAAACAAAGTTCTCATTTGTTTAGGGGTTTGGTTGACCTGATGACATGGCCCAAGTTGTTAGTGTATATGCTTAAAAGCCAATCATTAGATGATTCTGTTTCGACATTGTGTCATGATATTAACTAATGAAGGCATTGTCCAAATATTATATTTATGTATTATTTTGTGTTATATCTAAACGTAAAAATAATCTTAGAATAATGTATTCTAAAATGTCCCTAGTCAAGTATTAGTTCGGTTTTTTTTTGTTGGTAACCGTGGGTTTCCGAGCCAGCTTACGTGCACCGACTAATCCCCGGGCGACCACGAATGACCTGGAGTCATCGCAGGTGAACCTCCATGGCCACAAGGGCTTTGGCAGCGCCTGGATTTGAACCCTGGGTAGATCAGTAGATGAGATTTTCCACTACATCCCCCAAAGGTTTTACTAGCGCGCCACAACCCAAGTGGTTTTAGTTCGGGTTTAGGTTGAATTAATATGGTATGACTAGTATATGCACATATTCATATGGAGATATAGAATTCACATATAGGTAGAAGATAGGATCTCGTGTACCGCACGTGACTCGTTATGAGAACGTTTCATTGGATGTCATATGAGTGTCATAGACTTCTCATGTGGTCGTTGTACATATAGTCCTTTTACTTGATATCATGGAGTTTGCTTTGTGTAAGTGGTGTATTTTGATAAGTGATTCTAATCATTCTGTAACTAGGTGACAATGGTTTTTTTTTTGGGAAGGGTGTCCTAGGCTATGCCTAGACTAATCCCTTGGCAAATTATGACTATAAGACATCAGCCCTGATTAAATCTCAGTGGCCACAATTGTTGTGCACGCTTGGATTCGAACCTTGGGCAGATGGGATATTCCACCACATCTCCCAGGGCCTTACCCAGTACGCCACAACCGTTGTGATTAGGTGACAGAATGGTTTTTGGGTATATCATATATCAATTAGTGGTTGTTTACCAAAATGATTTTATTATGCCCTTTTGTCCAATAAAAATGATGACTGAAAATTGTTGTTTTCCATCTATTTCTTTATTATATACCAACCGGAAGTTTATTGTTTATTAATAGTTTTCATATAAATTTAATCATTAACAATCATGTTTTTTTAAATTAACAAATAACATATTAGGGTTGCATATGGATTGGGTTGGTCGGGTTGAAGACATTGGAACAACCTAACCCAATATTTGCGGTTTGAAAAATCTCAACCCAACCCAACCCAATCAAAACTACAATCCATAATGGAAAGGAACATTTACCTATTTATATAACAGATCGTATGGTAGGCCACAAATTGGGAGAATTTTGCCCTACTTTAAATTTCCGAGGACATGCAAAAAA
This sequence comes from Arctium minus, assembly GCA_954870635.1. NCBI lineage: Eukaryota > Viridiplantae > Streptophyta > Magnoliopsida > Asterales > Asteraceae > Arctium > Arctium minus. The sequence continues at coordinate 41,469,709 of OX941081.1, read as the reverse complement.
CTCAAATTTGATCTCCTTCCATACTTCACAAGCAGCAGCTAGGGGAAATTGTGCAGATTTAGCAATCGCACCGGCAAATAAAAGAATCGGGTTGAAACTTCCGTATATTATTTTACAATCTAGCTAAACATTTATGATTGAGCGAAGTAAATTAAAAATGAGAACATATCAAAAATGCTAACAAACTCAAAAAAGGTTGAAGGTTCATGTGAATAAGAAAATAAAATTACGATTGAAATTGTAATATAATTTTGGATATAACTAACTACGAGGATGTTATCCTAGCGCATTTCAAGTAAATGTAGTAAAACCTTACCTGAAACTCCTTGTCGGATAAGTTCCGACCCGCACGAAAGGCGTAACGATCTGACCAATGCTACGAGCTTCCAGAATACAATGGGATCGCTAATCCTGCCTTCCTTCTTGCTTGACTGGAAATTCACGCAGCGGAAGATCCTGAATTTGAGGGGCTAGTCTAATGACTAATGTATATATATTAATCAATAATTTAGCAATCATATTAAATTCATAGTATAGAAAAGCATCGGGTTCAATGGGTTAGGTTGAGTTCAAATTACCCTAACCCGATTCCAACCCAATATATGCGGTTTGGCCTAATTTTATATCTAACTATGCATTGGGTTACTACGGTTTGAGTTTTTTTTTTGCATTTTTTTCGGGTTGGATTGGCCGGGTTGGTCGGAATTTTAAGCACCCCTATAACATATTACAATTTTGTTAACTTTAAAGATAACTTAAAATAAATAATAATCTTAATTCTTACTTCAAAATCATACTTTTTTAAATAAAAAATAACACATATCCCCAAACTCCACTTTCCATGAATTGGCGCAAATCTCAATTTGGAGTTCGCAATTTAGAAAACTCAAACTAGAAATCACTTTTCAACCCCACTTCCAAAGAACCCAAAGAAGAGCCAACAAAATCACCTCTCAAACCCAATTCCAGAAAACCCAAATAGAACTGAAACGTCACCTCTGAACCCCAATTTCAGAACTTCAAAGCTTCCTCCTCTTCTCTTGAAGCTCTCAAAAATCCATCTGACACTCCTTGCTTAATCTTTAAGATGCCTGATTCTAAAGGCGTTCATGGAGGATACATGTTCAAGAAAGATTCAGCTTCTAACAAGGATGGTGGCAATGGAAGTAGAGGAGAGGGACCTAAACCTTTGGTAAACCCTACAAGGCGATGGATTTTGGGAGAAGAGAGAATACGAGGCTAACAGAGTTATGATTATTTCATTTCTTATCATTTTTTCCAAAATCGACCAGTTTTTCTGGTTATTGTATGGGTAAAATAGGGAAAGTTTATCTCCGTCTCTGGACAGAAACACTTCCAACTCTGTCTTTGGACAGAGCACGGTCAGCGGTACAATAAGTGGTCAGAACTTCTTTTTGTTTTAGTAAACACCTTGCCTCCTACTCGGGTAAGAACCTCTTCTTGGTAAGAAGTAATAAAAGGCTAGTAAACAGCCCCTTAGTATTACTAGTATGGATCAAAATAGGATTTGTTCCTCTTGGACGACAAGAATAATATTTGTGGGCCTCTCGATTGATTAGTACTGAGAAAGTGCATGCATGCTCAGATAGTCAGTATAGGATACTGATATATATCTTATCAATATATTCTGGAATCGAAAAACTAAAGATCGAACATAACGAGGATGACACATCCATGCCTTATGTTCAATCTGGATATCAAGGACAAAGGGACATAAATGTGTACACTGATAGTGATCACACAGTTTGCTAATTAGCTGAATCACTAAACTTTATCATTTGGGTAACGATGATGTATTGCTATATGGCGCTCTTCGTTTATAATTATAAATATGATTTATAATTATTGCCAACGTGATAAAGTCTCAATAGGTAACACGCATAACATGTATATCTGGATAAGGTATTAAAAGTTAAAGTATTTAGTATTTTTATTGTATCTTATTAAAATCCGATTTTATCTAATTGAATCAGATTTTTGCTAGCTTGTTTGACAAGAATAAAATAGGATTGACAAGCAGTGACTTGTCAATATATTATATTTGTGTAAAAAGGGACAAGCATGCTTTTAGAAGATATGATATCTTCTTAAAGGCATGTGTCACTCCTCATACAGTAGCAACTATGAGATAGGTATCATCATTACACATATATAAGAGAGACCATTGTGAGACGATGGACATATGATTAGTGAAGGATTGTAAAATTGTTTATTAGATCAATTATCTCTCTCTTTTTCTCTATATTCCACAAGTTGTTGCTTATTTCCTCCAAAGAGTTGGAGACTGTATCTTGCATTCAGGAACGAAGGGGATCACCTCTTTTGGCGTTGGACGCCATCTGGATTCAGTGCCTTTGCGTGCATACCATGGAGGCAACGAGCTAAGTTCATTGCTTAGATTCAAATACGACATCAAAGGTTGTTGCTCATTACGGTAAAATGTTGAAACACCCATCCTAATCCATTTTGCATGGATTCTTGGAAGAATACGTTGAGTTTATGGCTCCCGTATTCCAACACAAGTAAATGCCAACTTATGGTCCATGTTATATTTAAAATTAAATATATATATTTTTTAAAAGATGACATGACACCAATAACTATGATATGTTACATATCATATCATAGTTTGATGATTCTATATGTCATATAATAAGCATAAATAACAAATTGAATGAAAATTTTGATATCATTGATGGTAGTTCGGAAAAAAAAAATTGGTTTGTACAATGGTGGAGGCACGACAGAGGTTGTTGTAGTGACAATAGTGGTTGTGGCGACGGTCGAAGGAGGTGGTGGTGGTTGAGGTAGAGGTGGAGGTGATCGATATGGTGGTGGAAGAGGTGGTGATTTTGGTAGAGACAGAGGTAGGCGACAACGGTAGTGGTGGAGGTAGAGACTGTGATGGTTGGTAGATGCGGTGACTATAGTATGTAGAAAACGTGAAGATGGTGGACAGTGATGGTGGTGGCTGCCAGCCGGGAGTGGTAGAGGAGGTGGTAGTGGGTGATGGTAGTCGCAATTGATGGTGGTGGTGGTGGTGGTGGTTATGGTGGGGGGTGAAGGTGGTCTACCGTGGTACCGATAGTTGTTGGCCAATGATGGTTGTGGAGGTGGTGAAGGCAGCCTTGGTGGTGATAGATGGACGGTAATGGCCATTAAAACAAAAAAAAATTGTCAAATGAGGAGATTTTATAATTTTTTAGTTTATATCTCTTCCTTGTATCAACAAAACGAACTTTTATCCCACCTGATCTTAGCTTTTGTCTACGTCCCATGTCACGTCAAACATGGAACGAGATTTTGTTCCATCCCATATTGCAGTAGATTAGGGGTAATGAATTTTGCGATGTCATGTCGCAGCCTTGCTGATATATCTTTTCCTTTTAACAATCAACAAATTTATATATATAATCTTTAAAACCATTGACCCAAGTGCCACTTATCCCTACCTGCCATTCTTAGTTCTCTTAATTCACAATTTACAAGTAATTTCACATAGTGGTGATTTTAACATAGCTTCATAACCAACTGCGTCTGGGCTATAATAAGTTCAAATAAGAGTTCAGAAGAGGCAAAGCTTTAGAAAGGCTTGCACCATTCAAATAGAAGAAACTCAAAAGAAAAGATTCCAACAGGAGCAAGTAACATCATATCAATATCACTCTAAAACAAACAGTAAAACACCTGCACTTCTCAAATATCCATCGGAGCAGTTTCTTGCTCCGTAGCGGCTCCACCCTCCTCAGTGGCGGCACCACCAGATTCACCGCCAGCTTCCTCTGCAACACTCTCGTTTGTAGGACCTTCTTCCCCAGAGATCTCAAACTCATTGATTAATGCCTGTACAGTTGCTTGGTCCAATATATTGAATGCTTCTCCCACCCCAACCACAGCGACTGTGCATACAGTGCTTGTGAGTTTTTCACCTTGCAAGGTCTCTCTTATGGCAAATAGTGCATCCTTGATCAGCTCATCTCGAGACGAACCTGTGAAGTTCTCAAACTTGCGCTCCAAATACGTTTTTGCAGCTTGTGACCTGGACCCGATGGCAAAAGCTTGATATTCAAAGTAATTTCCACTAGGGCAATTATAGTAGAGATGAGCCCCAGATTCATCCAAGCCAGCTACCAGCAGACCAACACCATAAGGACGTTTCCACGACCGTTGGGTACAAACCTGCCAACAAGTGATTAACGTAAGAAAATGTGATCTTGTCTATTTGCACAAGTGGATACATATTTAAATTTGAGAACTTCTGGAAACATGGTTGAGTGACATATAAATTTAAAAATGGAAAACTCTTGGGGTGTGTTCGGTAATTTGGTAAGCAGACAGACTGGACAGGCGGGAGTGAGCTTGGTGGGTGGGAGAAAAAGTTATTTTAGGGTTCTAATTTGACACTTGTAGTTTAGTAATTTACCAATCTAGTATCATCTCCCTGATTTTTGTTCCACCTATTTTGGTGGGACGGAAAAGGGTATTTTTCCCAGTCAGGTCCTGTGCTGTCCCAATCTATTGTCACACAAAACATGGGACAGTTTTTGTCCTGTCCTATCCCGTGCACAAACGCGCCCTTAGTCATTACCTACTGCACTCTTCATATGGCACACTGGTGCAACATTATCTTGGGCCTCTACCCTGGAGGTAAAGTGATATGATACTTTTATATCTAATTACATAATAAGGGACACACAAAACAACTTAAGCCAGAAGTGCATATGCCTGTCAAGGCTGAATTTTAGTAATATATTCATGCTACAAAAGTAAAAAAACCAAACTTCATGATCCAGTGAAGTTACTCTATGCAGGTACTGTATATATGCAAAAAGGTCTCCTCACATGAAACATTATAGTAATTCCTCTAGCTAAACAAAATTAGTTGATGACCTTTCCATGCAAATTTTGAGAATTTCAGAAAATGTTTAAACTATAAACTGAAGGCTGATCTTGCCCTTCTTGTGGAGAAAAAATGTGTAAATCTTTACCTCAAAAGTTGAATCACGTAAAGCATGTGCAGAAACATGTATATTAGACTAGTTCTATGTTGACGAGAATGCTGACAAATAAGTCATTTGCGTTTAAAAATTGTCCCAAAAATAAAAATGGCTACATCTGATGAGAAAAATCCCATCATTAAAAAGTGTCACGTTCATGGACTGATGGTATCGTAGTTTCACGGAAAGCAATTTTAGAACTCTTGAATACTGGATGCAATTACATAAATACAAGTTGAGACCAGATATTTCTACATCTGAAATGGTGAAACAGTGGAAGTAAGGATTGTCTATATGAAGAAAAACGGAACTCTATTCCCTGGAAAGAGAAGCTATCTTTCCCACCAAGTAAGAACTCTAATTTATACAAATGAATGGGAAGGAGATGAGATTGACAAGTTTCTGTTTCAAGCTTGTTTATGAATGCCACAGGGTTAAACTCAAACATGATTTTAATTTATATTCCCAAGGGATACTTTTCACATTCAGATAGCAAATCAGGTGTATGTAGTAATTTCTACATGGATTACCAACACAGAAAATTGCAGGTCCACTTGTTCAACCTCATCCATATCAAAATTTTAACATGGTTGACAATACAAGTAGACGACAGGTGGTGACATCAGACACATAATGAGAAATTTAAGGAGCATGAAAAATTGTCCATATGACAGTGTGCCACCACTAAAAAATCAAGCGCATTTCTTCAGAGAAACCCTAAAGTACACAATCTAATATGAAGTGGAGAAGTATATGGAGTTTGATCTCCATGTTCACTGCTCAAATCCAAGTAAAATGACCACCACGAGTTGGAAAAAATGTCCCGGCAAATCTACTGCTTAGACACAGCTTGGATAAGAAAACCAGAGTTGCTCATCTTTTTTTTAAAATCTATGATGTTTTTGGAATAACACCATTATCATGAAAAAAGAAACGACAAAAATCTAATCCCAAACCCAATACCGCCACTATAATGCTGGTGCCCTTTTTTAAGTATGGACATTTTTTCTCTGGGAGGAAGAGATGATCACTTCAAGGGGTCAAATGTCAAAAGACGAAAGACCTTGGAGCAATAACATTATCATTTTTACCGTAATCTATCTGGTATCCAAACACACTATAACTGACTTGAACTACAACGGGAAGCATCTATTTGTTAATTCCAAAGAACCCCATAAGGCCACAACTGACTCAACAACAAAAGCATGTGCAATAACATGGACCAATTATGAGAAGGCTTTTCATATTAATGTAATAGTTTCTTGTCTAGCAATACCATAATACCTAGGGTTGTAAACGAACTGAACGTTCAGCGAACCATTCGGTGGGAAGTCCGTTTATGTTCGTTTCTTTAATTATTGAACGAATATGAACACATTTTTTTTGTTCATTTAGTTAAATGAACGAACATGAACTATGTTCTCGTTCGTTCGTGAGCGTTCGTCCATTGATGTTCGTTAATGTTCATCCATTTATGTTTGCTTACATTTGTTTATGTTTGTTTATATTTGTTCACGTTTGTTTGTATATATAAATATATTTATATATTACGATATTAATACGTAAAATCATTAATTAAATTAAATTTTTAGAATTCCTTTTTATCCCTCCTAAATTTACCCGGTTTTTTATTTTGTTATGTTGTTTTTAGGAATGAAATGATGATTAATGGTGGTTGTTTCTTGTTCATTTGTGTTTGTTTGTTTATGTTCGTTTATGTTCATTTGTGTTTGTTTGTTTATGTTCGTTTATCTGGCATTTATGTTCATGATGAGAAATTTAAGGAGCATGAATGAACATTAACGAACACGAACAAACACATTTTCTTATCAAACGAACATGAACACAAAAAATCTGTTCGTTTACCATTCGTTTGTTCGGCTAAATTAAACGAACGAACACAAACAAGCCTCCGTTCGTGTTCATTCGGTTCGTTTACAGACCTAATAATACCATTACCAAACCACTCTTTTCCCATTCTTTGTCTATATAAATGATCTTTCAAGCCCCTCTTCAGAACTTCCAATAAAAGGTATCTGTTACTCTGAACATCAATCTGTATTCATTATATTTTTACTACTCTGAATACGTAAGTTCACATTTTATATTGTATTCAATAACCATATAAACAGATAAAATTTGACATCTTGATTCAGCAGCATTTCTTGACACTAATTGAATGGCCATAGAATATGTTAATATAACCATGTGTAAGATACAAGGAATCTAACACAGGTGATTTGGATCTTAAATGAAATATAATATGAAATACAAGGTACAAGAAAAATAGCATGAATAGTCTATCTAATACAACAAGGTAAATCAGTAAATGTGCATGCTGTATAATGCTGGAGAATTGAAAGTAATGTATAATGCTACTCTAAAAATATTAGTTAATGAAATGGTAATTTATGATCAACGCGAACTCCGCTGGCCAATCCAAAAGGGAAAACAGACAAATACTTGACGAGGGATGGTGTGCCTTATTCTATTCAGCCCCCCCTGTTTTCCATGTCTCACTAAAATCAAGATCTTATCATTCTTTAATGACAGTCAGGATAGCGTGTTAGTCCCTAAAAACATTAAAAACGCCAGAGACAACCAATGTACAAATGGAATTTCAGAACTATAACCTTAACAAGAGTGGTGCACATGTTCTTTTAAAGTAGTAAACAAGGCTGTTTATACACAGCTATCAATATTGGCATGAAAAGGGTAAAATCTGAAATGAACAATAACTTAAACCACGATAGAAGTTCTAACACATACTCCTTTGATGGATGTCCCATTGCAGACCCCCCCCCCCCCAAAAAAAAAAAAAAAGTGTTTATTACCATCCAAACAACAATTTTCAACAGAATATTCACATAACATAACCACAATTACACTCTTAGTTTCATCTTTCAAGGTATCAAACAACCGGCAATCGAAACAAAATATCCATTTTCTTCATCTCAAATGCATTTTCCTTAGAAAGTATAAAGTTATACTACATCATTTCTCCAATTTAGACCATTTCACCAAAATTTTGTTCAAAATTGTGCAAAGTAAATGGCCCATTGAGCTGAATATATATAATTAATCTTCCAACTTTAGAAAGTGATTCCAATTGTGGGGTGTTGGGAGTAATAAAATAGAAGAATAAATTTTCTATCTACCATCAGCGACTTGATTCTACATAAAATAGATGACAGAGTATCCCCATGTTTTACGACTCTTGCACATATTGTATGAGGTGTTTAAATAAAAGGCTTCCAAGACATAATGAGTTATTGTTGATGATCAATTTGAGGACCAAGTGCAAGAACAATTGAACAAAATATAACTTTATGGCAATTTCCCCAAGTAAACCCTAACAACCCAAAATATTTAAGCAAAGACAGATAAACAACTAGAGAATTGATTTCTTAAGGAGGAGACCTGAGCTTTGTCGGCGAGCTGAACAACTAAACGACCAACAGGAAGAGGAGACTCGTAGGTATAGCCATAATTGATGCACTCGGATCTCATGTACCGTGACAGAACACGGCCGTCAGCGGTGAGACCGGCGATGGCTACGCCGATGTGGTCATCGACCTTGAAGATCTTCCTCTGATGCGAAGAGAGTTCCGAATTAGATTTGTTGACACAGGCGAGAACAACATGAGTCTTGGATCGGAGACCAATGGCTGCCGATCCTTGCTTGACTGCCTCCATAGCGTACTCTACCTGAAACAACCTCCCCGCCGGCGACCATGTAGTAACGTCGGTGTCGTACTGGTTTCTAAACATCTTTAATGCGTTTGATGAATCAAATCAATCTCTTCGCCGGAAAACTAATCCTGTGTGTGAGTGTGTGGGGTGTTCGTCTCTGACGATGATCTCCGTCTAGGGTTAAAAGAGGGGCTTTTCTTTTTCTTCAAGCCAATGCTCAGAAGAAAATTAATAATTAATCATATTAATTTCTTTTTCCTTTTTCTTATTTTCACATGATCAAAATATCGATTTATTTTTTCTAAATTATAAAATATTTAAAGATTGTCATGTTGGTTTTTCATTAAGTTTTATATGAATAAATTTGTCTATATAAATTAATCTATCTCAATAAATTAGAGGAATTTTTGTTTGAGAGAGTTTTTATAGATGGAATAAACATGTTTTTTAATTGAAAGAAACATGTTTAAAAGAAATTTGACATTCTGCATAAAGCTCCTCTTAGAAGTATACTGAATAAGCTAATTTTTATATCATTAAGTCACTACCAAACAGTCATGTATAGTTGACTGTATAAATTGTAAGGGGTTGTTTACCAAATTTTTCATTAAGTCCTGTATGGATAAATTTGTCTGTCCGGGTAAATTTGTTTGTCTGGGTAAATTAGTGTTGTTGCTTATTTTTTTTTCTGAATCAACAGTCTTAATGAAGGAAATGACCAATTTACCCTCAATATGTATTATGTCCAATTTGATAATGAATCCATCTTTCTACTTGTCTGCATATTTCTGAATCAACAGATGGCAAGAAACCAATGTAGAAATCAATATACAAACACATAAAAATCGATGTGAACGTCCATAGAAGCAAAATTCCATGTTGAAATCGATATACAAACACATAAAAATCGATTAGAATCGATTTCCAGAAGATTAATCAAACATAGAAAAAAAAGGGCAGAAATCAAGCTAGCTTTTGTAGAAATTGTTTTGGAATCGATTTCAGAATCGGGAATCCAGAATCAAGAATACATAATCGATTTTCACAATCGAGAATCCAGAATCGAGAATACAGAATCGAGGATACAGAATCGATTTTCAGAATCGGGAATCCATAATCGATTTTCAGACATCAACTTCCATAATCGATTTCAGAATTGATTTGGTTCGATACAAGCCCTAAAAACCAAGAACAACATCAACTTCCAGAATCGAAAATCAAACCAAAATCAAACCCAAAATCGAAAATCAAACCCAAAATCGAAAATCAAATCGAAAATCAAACCCAGAGTGGTCGTCGGTGATGGAGGCGCTGGCCGGAAGTGTGGTCGCTGGTGATGGAGGCGCTGGCCGGCAGTATGGTCGTCGGTGATGGAGTCGGTTGCAGGTGTGATGTTGAAGGAGGCGTGAAAGAGTTTGGAAGAAACGATTAGGTTATGAATTTGGTCGATCTATTAGGTCTGATGGTTTTTTTTTTTTGTGAAGGGTAAAAATGTCAACAATTTGGCTTATTGGGGACAACTACACTTTCTACAACTGAGCGATTAAGTCAAATATGGCTGCGCGATTAAGCCATTAAGCCCCAAGTAAACACTCCATGTGTCTGTGTGATTAAGCCACTCACCCCATTAAGCCCAATAAGCCCCAAGTAAACACCCCCTAAGTCTCATTAAATTCATTAAGCTACTCACAAAGAAGGCCCTTACTTTCTGGTTTTTTATCTTTAAAATTTTAAGCTTACAATTTATTAGTGGATATTTATAATCTTTTAAACCTCTGCAGTACAATATCATATATAATTGATAAGCACGTTCAAATACGAGTCATACGTTTTGACATGGTGAAATATCAATTTATCTTTACTATGTTATAAAGTATTGATAGGGTAATGTAATTCTATTTACCCTATTTTTAACTCACTTTTTATAATTTTGAGCAATTTTTATTTCCCCATTGAGTCTTTTTGTTATCTAGTTCCAATATTTTTAGTCAAATAAATGTTTTACGTTTTTATCGTTTCTTTGTTTAGTTTTAAAAGAAAACATCACAAAAATCTTATTTTTATTCATGCTTTTATTTTAGGATCGACGCGAAGGTCGTGGGAAGTCGACATCATGAGATAGCGCGGATACGACAAAAGACTTTCCCTTTTTGGACCGACGCAACAAACCGTGACGATGGAAACACTCTCTTTTGGGATCGAGGCCGAAATACTTGGGCCGAATTGCATGGACCAAAGACTACTTGGATTTATGTCTTTTGTTTTGTCAAAAATCTGGGCCAAGTAATCTTTTGTTGGGCCATTAGATTATTGAAGTGCTAAAAAGCCTTGTAAGCCTCAAAGCCCAATGTTGGTAATTGTAGCCTATAAATAGGATTTAGTAGTAGTAGTAGAGGACATAACTAATTACTTGGAACTTAATTGTTTCCTTGGTTTATGCTTACCTCCTTCATACATGCTAGATTCAATGTATTTCCCTAACCATTAGATCATTTCCTTAAGCCACCATCTTTGTAATTGGTTTGAAGTATTGAGCCAAAAGCTAGTAGTTGGAAGCTTTGGCTCATAAATCAAACCATATTTTGGTAATATATGTCACTTACTACTTCAATTCACAAGTATTGCGTAGTCATCATTTATTACTCTCGTATTACGATTCTCATTTGTTTGTAACTCTTGATTTTTATTTTGGTCTCATTACGGCTTTAATTCTATTACAAATCGGAAGTCTGGAAAATAATTTCGGATTCCCAACTTTTGTTGGTTCACGGTTTGTTGTAGTTTATTAAATCTGTTTTATGTTTCCAATTTTATAAAAATCAATTGTACGTCGGTTAGTTTTCCATTACGTCATTCTCTCGTTGAAACACCTTGAAACCTTCAAATTCAAATCTCACATTTGAAACAAGATTTTCCTCCACCATTTGCGATCATGTCTTAATTTTATAATTCGCAATTTAGTTTCTGCAATTTTAATTTCTGCATTTTCATTTCAGTCTATTACTTTCTGTTAATTTAATTTGGCAATTTAATTCACGTCATTTACCTTCAGTGTTATATTTCAAGTAATTACATATCTTGTCTAAGGACACGTTGTTGGCACAACATTCCTAAGATTTCTATCGTTGAGTGTTTGAAAACGCCAACCGTCTCCTTTAGTTAAACATAATTATTTCTGTCCAATGACACGTTGTTGGCACAACACTCCTACGGTTTCTATCGTTGAGTGTTTGAAAATACCAACTGTCTCCAACCTTTAGTTAAAATTTACATATCTGTTTCTTTTATATTTATAATCTGTATGAAGTTAAGTTGGGACCGAGACTGATCAAAAGATAAAAGGTGTATCGTATCGCATGATTGTCCGAAGTTATTTAAATTAAAGTTATATTTTATGGTGGACTGCAACTAATCAATTGACAATTGGTTTATTGTACGACGGCTCATTTGAGTTTCATGAAATATCGACCTTAAGATAACAAAGGAATGCGATCTCATCTTTTTACCCATAAATTAATCTTACCCCGACAGAACATTGTATCAGGTGTGGCATTTTTATTAACTGTTCAGTAGTATTAATCAAAACCCCAATCAAAAATATTGTTTTCGAAATCGCCATCTGAGACTCGCTTTTACAGACCCGACTTTCAAGAGAAACTTTTCCACGCTTCCCTGTGGGATCGATATTCGGTACTTTGTACCATTATTACTTGTTAACAGACGGCAGTAGATTAAGATGTATGCTTGCGTCGAGATCTATTTTCTTGCATTTTAAAAAGGTGTAAACACGAAAAGTCGCGGACAAGTATTTAACTCATGTTTTTTTAATCAAGTTTACAATTTGTTACCCTATGTGTACAACTTCTTGTAGTTCTGTGATTGAACTCTATGAAGTTAATTGATAAGCACATTCAAATACAAAATAACATTAAGCAATACTAGTATGGTAAAATACTCTAGAAACTTTGGATTTTAGTTTTTTGATGAGAAATTACATATGGTTTATGTGGCATTCAATTTCTTATGGTCGTGGTCCCTGTCATTAATAGAGTTAAGAAAATTTCGTTAACCCAGGTAACTTAGGAGGTGTTTTGGTTCTTTTACACATTTTTTTTCTTCTATTAAAAAATACAAAATATATTATAGAGTAATTACGGATTTGGTTTTTGTGGTTTATCGACTTTTACGGATTTCGTCCCTAAACTTCATTTATTATGGATTTGGTGCCAGTGGGTATGCACTTTCTGTTGTATCTAGTCCTTAAACCAAACAACCGTCTAAAAAGAACCGTTAAGTGAGCCCATGTGCTTTGCACACGATGGCAAAATCGTCCACCCACTTTAACCTTTTCATTAAATGTTCATATCCCCTCAATAAACCCTCATATCGAACTCGTCCTTGTGGTTTACCTTCATCTTCCCGCCTTGTTCATCTGCACAAAAAAACCTTAATCCCTTCAATGGCTGCAAAATTATAGAGTATCCGATCACCCAAATACTTAATGGACCTAAACTACGTTTATGGTACGTAAACCTTTTCAAGATTTATATGTTTACAAGTTATCTGTTTGGCAACTTCAAGATCAGTGTTTATTTACTACCAAGTTTTATTTTTTTGGCAGAGCATTATCCAAATCTGATATCTTTCAAAATCAACCATGGTGGATTTTTTAGCAAATGGCCAGGTAGGCGTTACAAAAATGGCAAGATAAATTTTGTAAACCTAATCGACACTGATGAGTTAAGTGTGCATGAAATTGATGATATGATCACAATGTTAGGGTATACAGGGGATGATGTAACACCCCTAAAATTCGAAAATAGCAGAAAATTTAAAACTTCCAAAATCCCTTAAATACATGGCTCGAAATAACCAAAATCCCTTATATACAAGGTGATAGATGTATACATTGAACATGGGCTGACCAATTTGGGGAACTACTCCAAGTCCCCTAATGGTAGTAAAGTTGTTATTGAGGAAGTACATGAGGCATCCCTTGAACTTAGAAGAGATAGGAATGTGTTGCAAAGGGGTGTGACTTCTTCATCTTGTAGTAAGAGATTGTGTCTAGAATGGTTTGGTGAAAACAAGGTTTATGAACCACATATTGAGCAACCTATAGTAGAAGAAAAAATGTTGGGGCAACCAGTAGTAGAAGAACCCATAATATATGAAACACAGATGGGCCAAGACAAAGTTGATGAAACACAGGAAGACATAGTAGATGAAACACAGATGTGCCAAGACAAAATTGATGAACAGGGGGCCTGAGGATGTTGTGTTTGATGAGGTAACATTGATTGACGATTTTTGACCCTTTTGAAGATGATGTAGTAATTGAAACTGCAAATGTTCCAACACAAAGAAAATATGTGCATAAAGAAACTGCAGAGAAGCATACAGAAGCTGCGGAGAAGCATAAAGAAGTTGCAGTGCCTATAGAAGCCTCTTGTGGTGTGGCGGTAATCACCTGGAGAGTTCATAGCGCTCAACCTGGGTTCGATTCCTTGCATTCGCAACTTTGTGGCCACTGGGTTTAACCTCAGGGCTGCATGCTTTTGCAGTCGGTTTCTTTGCCAAGGGATTAGTCTGGGCCAAAGGCCCAGGATACCCTTTCCCAAAAAAAAAGATGAAAACTTAGATGACTTAGAGCCTTTAGATTTGGAGGACTTTGAAAGTGGTGAAGATTCTGACTATGATACAGAGAGGAAGAAAAGCTTACATAAGTTGAGAAAACAACAAAGTAGATAAACAAAGAGAACAAACTTTTTTGTTGGTCAATAATTTGGAAGCAAAGAAGATGTAAAAAATGCCATTACTATGCATTCAATTCAAACTAGATAGTAAAAAATGATAAGCACATAGTCAGGGTTAGATGCAAAGGAAAGATAATTTCAATGGGAGGGACAAGTATTGGGCCTTCAAATGATGGGCCTACAACTGATGGGCCAACTTATCCATGGGTATTGTACATATCCACAGTTTCTGAAGACAAAACTTCGATGGTCAAGACCTATATTGATACACACAAATGTTTGCAAGCAAGACATGTTAGGCAGTACACAACCACTTTTCTGTCTAAGCAGGTGAAAGAGACCATAGTTCACAACCCAGAAATTCCACCCAGGGCTTTTGGTAGAGGGTCTAGAGAAGAAGTATCAACTTGGTGTGTCAAGCATGAAAGCCTATTGTAACACCCGTAAATTTTGCTTATGCATTGTGGATGTACGTATATTTGATGTATACTTATTCTCTCCTAGATTCATACGATGTTTTCTCTTGTGTGAAAGTTTCAAGTTTCCTCCTAAACTCTACCCTCAAGTGTCATTACCTAGGGTTTCCTATAACCTTACAAGGTGAGTTTCTTAACCTTTGCTCTACATATCTACTTGAGTTATGTGCTATAACTTTCACCTACATCTCTTAATCATATATTGAATTTGTTTGTATCAACCTAAACATGGATATTGGGAATAATGATGTTTTATGACCTAAATATGAGTGTTTGAGAAATGTGGAGTAGACTAAGATAATGGTCTTCTACATACTTTTACTTACTTGATAAACCACCCTCGTTCCATGGGATTTTGGTAAAACCAAAGCAAAATTAGGGTTTGGTGAGTTTTAGGTGTTGGATTAATTAATGGAAACCTTGACTAATGGAACGTGATTTACGGTAATATTGTTGATAAAGCAATGTTTACAAAGTCCCCTAAATGATGGGAGTTGTGACCCTATGTTGGTAACCATAATTGTATATATATATATATATATGTATTTTGGTTTTCAAGACTTACATACATGATGAATAAGTATTATGTTTACATGTTTTGGTAGTTGGTCTTAGTGCAATGGATCCATAGGCACGGTGTCATCAATATTCCGTTTTGGATGTTGAGGTCACCACTTAGCACGGAATAGGCATCGGGTCACCATGATAAGTAAGGTGTGGACCTATACGGGCGGGCAACGTCTCATGGGCAGTAAGGTGTAATTCCCTTGTGCTAGAGTTCCCGTTTTGGAACTCTCAAGAATAGACCTAGAGGGGTTGACTTGATGTTTTTGAGAAATAGACTTAGAGGAGTTAAGCTCATTATGTGATTGGTGTTATTTGTACCATATTCGATCACTAATGGTTTATTTGATTTATTGATTTAGCTCGTGGCTATATTCTCCGCGTAACTTCAAATGGGTTTGATATTTCTAAATTAATTGACTCATTCTCACTAGGTTTTAGCCTAACGCTTGTTTATTTGATGGTCATAATTTGACAGGTAATCTTAGCGTTGGGACCCATCAGGACTGAGTGGACGACCTTGGGGGTCGAGAGTGGTCTTTTTGGGTGACATAGTGACCAGTATACATTGATTTTAAAGTTATACCTTTTTGAATGATAACGACACCCGACTTTAATCTCGTTAGCAAATATCTAGATTATTAGGTTGTCGTTTTATTCTTCATTATATTTGGGTTGTAAATGCCATACTTTATTCCCCGCTTTGGGATGACACCCTTGGGTTTGCTCGTTTTATTACCGTGATTCAGGTTTCTTTATTTTTAGACATTATATTGCCGAAACCTCAAATTTTATTTCTCTCAAAAATTTAGGATGTTACACCTATAGAGCAAAGTCTATTGCAGTGAAGAAAGTGGTAGGTGACTACACTGAACAATATGCACATTTGAGGGATTATGTTCTAGAGTTGTAGAGATCCAACCCAAACACAACAGTGAAGTTAGATGTTGAGCATGAAGCTAATTTGAGTACTACAACAAGACAATTCAAGAGGATCTATATTTGTCTGGGTACATTGAAGCAAGGATTTAAAGCAATTGGAAAGGAGTTGCTTGGTATAGATGGATGTTGGTCCCGAAGGTGCTTAACAAGTTTGTAGAAGGGGGGGGGGTTGAATACAAACACATAATTTTAAAGTTTAACACAATTTACAAGTCTGTTGTAGAATAAGATTAAGTAGAACCTAATCTAAACAAACTTAAGAAACACTAAGATGGTTGCACAAGAAGATAGAGAATGGGAGATTGGAGAGTATAGAAAACAAGGGTTTCTATTTTTTTAGAAAGATGAAGACACACTCAGATGGAGTGTTGATCTTTCTATTTATACCCTATGCATTAAATGCATGGCAGATCACTTTACACGTGTCCTTTATTGATTGACTGAGATAGTCTAACTTTGGGAGACATGTTTTTGGCCGTATCATGAACAGTGTAGTTGACAGAGTGGTTGTATGAATTGTGGCAGAGGTATGTCCATTCTGACACATCGTACTGGGTGTGCAAGGGAAAGACAAAAGAGACTTGAGGTATAAGCTAAGTGATCATCGATCGCTGAATATCTCTTCCTTCAGAGATACAAAGAAGTTCAGCTATCGCTGAAGCTTTTCCTCAGGTTTCTTCGCGTGTGAGTAGATTTGTCTTGCTCCACTGATATCCGCATCAGGTCATGACTAGACTTGTCTTTATTCAGCAGCTTCATCTTCGATTCAGCTATGAACATCTTTTGACGTGAAACTTGTCTTCAGAGATTACGTTTAACTGTTTACATCAGAAACTATCAGCGATACTGAACATACTCAGTATTTAAACGCTGATATACATATGAATGTTTACAAGAAAGATCATCAGTGATAACTGAACAGACTCAGTCTGATCGCTGATGATGAAACACTAATACATATTTATTAAACGTAATTTTCACTAAGTATAGAAAAGGGTCTTTATCAAATCACTGAGAGAGTATGGATCAACAATATCCCCCTATTTGATAATGACAAAGTAACTGAAGAAAATTACTTTTTAATTCAAAATGAGGAATAATCAGGACTCATAACATACTTGTCCCAATTACTATTTTGAGGGATCTTTTACAGTACTGATAGGGTTAAGTACTTCACTGAATTTTCATTAATTCAAAGAAAGAATTACAAGAGATGAAAATATAAAGTACAAGTGAAGAACTAACTACTGTAAGTCTAACTAATAGATTACAAGAAGTAAGAGACGAATCTATCAGCTATCTAGATGAGATTGCAGGACCTTGATCATGTAGTCAGGTACTTCTTCTCCTCTTTGCCTTCGATCTGATGATTCTTGATGAATGATTGTCTTGATCGATTCAGCTAATGGAGAGAAGTTACACCATAAGCATAAGAGGTCCTTGAGATGATTAAGAGGACAGATAGGGATCTAAGAGATTCTTTGGAATCTGAGTTGTTCCTCATCATATCTGAAGAAGATTCCAAAAGGATCTTTAAGTACTTGCCCGGGAATATATGGTCCACCAGGAGGCAGGGATAGGTCTAGAACTGAGAGATCAGGAGGAGGTCCGAACAATGCTTCCTTTGAAAATTTGATGGAGGTGTTGTTTCTGATTGCAGCGACATTTTCAGAGGAGGAAGAAGAAGGCTTTCTTTTGATTTGCCTTGGCTTAGGAGGAAGAGCAGATGGCATGTTTAAGATTGCAGTGACTCTGTTGATGAGGGCGTCTAGGATGCCTTCGACATAGCCTCTGTAGGTTGACTTTGATTTTTTCAGCGCATCATTGAACTCTAGCCATTCCATGTAGCCAAAACTCTCGAGCTTTGAAACGAACTTTGCCTTTGAGCTTGCATCCTCTCTGGTTATCTCTATGGTTACAGAAGTTCGATCTTTCTTCTTTCTTCCAGAGATGACAACGGTTGTTATTTTCAGTGGGTCGGAGCGATAGTCGACTTTTTGCTTACACCATTCGACTGAGTTATCGCTGACCTCTTGTTCTCTGGAGCGCTCCTCTTCAATTTCCTTTAGTAGTGCAGCTTGAACTTCCATTGGATTTTTCTTTAATATTTTATCTTTGACCCGAGAAGATTGAACCTTAAGAGCAAGAGTTGCATCTTGTTGGCATTCAGCAATAAGCTTCTCAGCTCTGATGGATTCTTCTATCTCAGCTTCAGTAAGGAAGTCAATTTCTTTAGACGAGGATTGAAGAGGGATTTTCAGTCGTTGACTCTCCAGATGAGAGATCATCTCTGTTCTTTTGTTTAGTTCTTCCTCTAACCAATGAGCTGGTCTAGAGGGCCTTCCTGGGTGGAGCAAGGCTTCTTCTTCTTCTTCTTCTTCTTCTTCTTCTTCTTCTTCATCATCATCAATCTCACTGAATGAGATTGGGATTATTTGGTCTTCAGCTGTAGGAGATAGGATTATTTGTAGTTCGGATCCCTTAAGCAGGGGATAGAACTGTCTAGACAAGAAGTGAAAAGGAGTTAGTGTATATTTTTAGGAAAAAGAAAGATAAAGGCTTAGAAAGAGACAGGGGTATGGTAGGTATAGAAAGAGATGGGTACGATGGAAAGGCATACCTGAGAAGGATTCTCCCCCTCAGACCGTGAGACAAAGTTCAGGTTTCCCTCGGCAACTATACCATTCTTCTTACCTTGGGAAGAAGTACCTGAAGATGTTTCACCTCTCCCCCTTCTTCTTTTGTGACAACTCCCTTCGAAGTTGTCGCTGAAGTGACATTAACAGCTGAGAACCAGAGAGATTGGTCCTCCTCATCGTCGTCATCGTCATATCAGCTGGTTGATCCTTTTCTTGATCATGATGATCAATATCTTCATCATCTTCTTCGTCCTCCTCTTCTTCTTCATTTAGAATTTGTGCGAGTGCAGAAGAGGGAGGAGCTTGATCAACAACCTTCTCCCCCTCAACATGAGAGGGAGGTTCTTCCGCCTGGACTTCAGCAACAACTTCCTTAACATTTTCTTCATTAAGGTCTTTCTCCCCCTCTTTGTCATTATCAGGGAGGGAGAGTTCAGCGGTTTGAGGTGCAACTTTGCAGTAGACAGAGACCGGACTTCAGCCTCCAAACGCTCCAAGCGACCTTCGATGACAGGAATGTCTGAAGTAGCTTGATTAATGAATTCAACCGCTATGTTCAGTGAGGTGCGGTCATTCTCTGTGAAAGAAGGTGTGGGCGCTGGAGCTGGTTCATTCAGCTTGGTGAGTACTTGCTGAAGAACCGTGGTGCAGGAGTCAACCTTACTGGAAAGGTCCCGAACATCATTGTTGAGGGTGTCGTAACGTCCCTGAATGAGTTGGACCTGGTGATGAGTTCCAACAAGGTCTTCCTTAATCTTAACAATGTCTTCCTGAACGGCTGTGATTTGAGAAGAATCAACCTTTAAGGAAAAGGCAGCGGTCAACCTTGTCAGCTCTTCACCAACTTTATTCACAACGCTGGTGGATTCATTTACAGAGGTGGTGAGAGACTCCATCTTATCAGCAAGGTTGTTGACGTGAGAGTCAACAGTTGCCAAATTAGGACCTGCAAGTAGAGTTAGTGGATGAGTACAACGTTGCTCAGGCTTATATGGAGAGATGGGAGTTGTGTATAGGGTTTTAGGAGTACCTGAATTATCAAACATGTTGAAGAAGTGTAAATCTCCTTCAAAATTTTGATTATCAGGTCCTATGGTTGCAATTTGAGGTTGATGTGAAAGAGATGGAGGGTTAGAGACCAAAGAAATAGTAGGAGGAGTAATGGGGATAGAAGAAATTTGGATAGTGGAAATTACCTCAGTTTGTTGTTGAAGAACTAAGGAGATGGGGGTTGTCACTGGTGTAGTGTCAGCGATTGTCATCACTGGCACAATTGTTGAAGTAACTGCAGATGATGTGGAGGAGAGACCCACAAAAGCATCTAAAGTAGTTTGTTGAGAAACTACTTCAGGAATAGAAACTGAAGGGGCGATCTCCTTGGTCTTTCTGGCCTTCTTAGAGGGACCAGGAAGAGCAGTTGATGGTCGTTTCAGAGCGGTGGTAGCAGTAGGTATAGCAGGAGATGGAACCCCCTGTGTGGCTGCTGAAGATGAAGAATGTAGAGAGAGACGGGTGCGGAGAGTTGAAAGACTTACCTCGTTGGCGACCGGCTTGATATCGAGCGTTCGCTGACCCACCTTTGAAAAAGTACCATCAGGAGAAGTTGGGTACTTTTCAGCGTAAAGGAAGTGTAGGTAGGAGCAGATTAAACGCACGTACGGGATCTTGGGATCCCTCTCTGTCTTCTCAATCTTTGACTTAAGGTCATCAAAGATTGCATCACCGTAGTCAAAGTGTTTACCAGCGATGACCGAGTAGCCCATCTGGAGCTGAACCTTGCTCGCCTGATCCAGGGAACCTATCTTCCCACTCATACTCCAAATTATGTGGGAGAAGATGTAGTTGAGTTCGAAAGGCATGTTTGCCTTTTGGATCTTGGTCAGGCATTTGTTGGGGATCGTGGAGCGAGGCTTGTTGTCTCAACAGTATTCCATGTCATCCAAAAATTGGATGAGCTCAACATCAGTAGGGAGTGAGTCAAAGCCATTTTTGGTCTTTTCAGGGAATCGAAGTGCCTTCCTGAGACCATAGGCAGTGAGTAGGCCTGAACCCAATTCAGTGGTGAAGGAAATGGCAGGGACCACTTCACCCTTTTTTTTGGTGATGGTGGTCTCGTCAGCGGTGAACCAAAATTGTTGCAGAAGTGTTTTGGATGCTTTTGGGTCCACAGTGAGAGCGAAGGCAAGGCAAGACTGCTTCAGAAAGGCAACTGCACCCACCAAGTGTGGGTAATTCTCAGCATCGAAGTCCAACCTGGCGAGATGGTTGTTCTTCGGTACCTCTGATTCAGTGATGATGAATTTGATGTTCTTTGAAGCAATGAGAGTTGCTTGGGCCATTTTCTGAATATAGAAAGAAGTAGAATGGAGAGAAATGTTTAGAGTCCAAAAACAATTGGTTCATTTTAAGGAATGAGAATGAAAATGAAAATGGGAATGAAGTGGAATGGGAATAGGAATGAGCATTGCATTGATGCTGTTTGGTTAAACCAATATAATCAATAAAATATTGTTTTATATAATATTTTTAATACAAATATGTGTCGTCCAACATGAAAATAAAAAAATATGTTTCATTCAACATCGAGAGATGAGGGACGTATGGGAAAAGGTGACTGAGCGAGAATATGATTTTCATTCCCCCTCAATTTAGTCAGGAATGAAAATTAATGGGTTTGGGGTAATGGGCCCATTATATTATGTCAAACCAAACAACATTTTTCATTATTATTCCCATTCCTGACCCCTCAATACCTCCAACCAAACATCTCCTAAATCTTTACCAGTTTCTGTATATAGAAAGAAACATAGAAAAAAAAATTGTTTTTAGAGTAAAAACAGTGTTCTTGGTGAACAAGAAAGAACATGTAGAAAAACCAAGAGTTTTTAGAGTAGATAAAATCAAAAGAAATGATTTTAGTGTTGAGAAATATTTTAAAATCCATGATAATGAAAACATGTAGGATTTTAAGAATAAGTTGAGAATGACATGAACAAAAACCTGTTGATCTTGAAGAGATGAAGATTCAAAGACTTGAATGGTTTTTGTCTACTTGAATGCCTTGAGAGAGTTTTTCTTGCTTTGAAAGTTTTACGAACGCGTAAAAATATAAGAATGAAAAAGGCATTCTTTTTATACGAGGAGAGAGAGAGAGAGAATAAGTGAGGCGGGAAAACAAATGCTCATCATGACATGGACACGTCCTACGAAGTTGATTGGATAG
This sequence comes from Arctium minus, assembly GCA_954870635.1. Taxonomy (NCBI): domain Eukaryota; kingdom Viridiplantae; phylum Streptophyta; class Magnoliopsida; order Asterales; family Asteraceae; genus Arctium; species Arctium minus. The sequence continues at coordinate 41,447,398 of OX941081.1, read as the reverse complement.
AAGGGCAACGGACGAACGTGTCAGAGAAAAAGGCATGTTGTGGATTATCGGTTCAAATGACGTCATAGGAAAGAGAAAAAAAACGTTTCATTTGTACTTTTTGAAGTTATCTCTGAAGAAAAGTCTGAGATAGGTTTTTCTTTTTGAAATAATCTCTGATAAAAAGTTAGAGATTAGTTTTCTTTTCAAAGGATCACTGATGAGAAATATCAGTGATATACTTTGTTTATCAAAAAGCTTTTAATCATTTGAAGAAAAATCAGTGATTAAAGTTTTGATTTTGAAAAACGTCTTACTGAATTAATATTCAGTGATTGAGATTGAGAGATCATACCTGAGAGTCAGAGATATTTGTTCAGAGAGTAAGTGATAAAGGGGAACTTAGTATCACTGACATAATGCGTGAAATATGAGGAGTCACTCTTCAAGATTCAATATTCCAAGCTCACTGATGAGAAAGTTGAATCTTGTCTCATCAAGGGGTTTGGTGAATAAATCAGCGAGTTGATAGTCAGTGGGGATAAATTAAAGTTCAATATCACCATTCATCACATGATCTCTGATAAAATGATATCTTATCTCTATGTGTTTTGTCTTTGAATGGAGCATTGGATTATTTGCTATAGCGATAGCACTAGTGCTGTCGCAGTAGATTGGAATCTTTGATAGCTGAAGGTCATAGTCTAATAGTTGATATCTCATCCATAAGACTTGAGCACAACAACTTCCAGCGGCTACGTATTCAGCTTCAGCTGTGGAAGTGGACACTGAATTTTGCTTTTTACTCGTCCAACTTACTAGCTTTCCTCCCAGAAGTTGACATCCACCAGTGGTGCTCTTTCTATCAAATTTACAACCTGCAAAATCACTATCTGAATATACAATTAGATCGAACCCTAAGTCTTTGGGATACCAAAGACCGAGGTTAGGAGTTCCTTCCAGATATCTGAAGATTCGCTTGACAGCGATCAGATGGGATTCCTTGGGTTCAGACTGATAGCGCGCACACAGACATGTAGAGTACATGATGTCAGGCCGGCTCGCTGTAAGATACAGCAGGGAGCCTATCAATCCTCTATAGGTAGTGATATTAACAGGTTTTCCAGCTGGATCCTTGTTTAATGTCAGAGGAGGTGCCATAGGAGTTTTCATCGCTAAAGTTTGACTTATATCAAGCTTCTTCAGCATATCTTTAACATACTTACCTTGGTTGATAAAAGTACCTTTTTCAGTTTGTTTAATCTGAAGACCAAGAAAGTACGTTAGCTCACCCATCATACTCATTTTGTATTCTTTCTTCATTCTTTCAGCGAAACAAGTACACAGAGATAGGTTAGTAGAACCAAATATTATGTCATCGACATATATTTGCACAAGAATAATATGACCTTTTATCTTTCTGAAAAACAAGGTATTATCAATTTTACCGCGTTCAAAATTTTCAGAGATAAGAAAAGATGAGAGAGTGTCATACCAAGCACGAGGGGCTTGTTTTAGACCATAGAGAGCCTTATCCAATTTATAAACATAATTTGGATCCTTAGGGTCAGAGAACCCTGGGGGTTGTTCTACATAGACTTCTTCATTCAGTTTTCCATTTAGGAACGCTGATTTTACATCCATTTGATATACAATGAAGTCTTTGTAAATAGTATAAGCTAAGAAGAGTCGAATTGCTTCGAGTCTAGCCACAGGGGCAAAGGTTTCATCATAGTCTATGTCTTCCTCTTGTCTGTAACCCTGAGCAACAAGTCTAGCCTTGTTGCGGGTTACAGTTCCATGTTCATCTAATTTGTTTCTAAACACCCATTTGGTGCCTATAACAGTTTTATGAGATGTTCTAGGAACGAGATTCCAAACTTTGTTACGAGTAAACACAGTCAGCTCTTCTTGCATAGCGCTGACCCAGTTTGGATATCTGAGGGCATCATCAGTCTTCTTTGGCTCTATTAAAGAAATAAAGTTGACAAAGAGACAGATATTACCTGAACTTCGTCGATTCTGAATACCTGTGACGGGATCACCAACAATTTGATCTATAGGGTGATCTTTTGTCCATCGCTGAGCAGGAGCATGATCGCTCACTTCAGGAGTTGTATCAACAATAGGAATGTTCACTGATGAAGAAGCTTGAGGTTCTTCAGCTATTAACTGTTGAGAGTCAGACAGTCCATTGTTTTCTGAGAGGTTTTCGGACGAAGAAAGATCTGATGGAGGGGGTGTATTTAGAGGCTCAGCTAAAACCCATGAGGTGGATTCAACATTAGGAGGTATGATGTTTGGATCATCATCAGCAGTTGGTGGATTTGTGTGCTGATGGTTATTGAAGAAGGGTTCTGTTTCTCTGTAATGAGAAAACATCCAAGCATTTAGCTGTTCATTGTCAGCGATTGGTTTAGAGTTCGCTGAGCGAGTTTCATCAAAGGTGACATGAATTGTTTCTTCCACAGTTTGTCTTCTCTTGTTGAAAACTCTGTAGGCTTTGGAGATAGAGGAATATCCAAGAAATATTCCATCATCAGCTTTTGGATAGAACTTTCCAAGTAGATCTTTGTTGTTTAGAATGAAGCACTGACTACCAAAGATATGAAGAAAACTGATAGAGGGTTTTCTTCCATGAAATAGTTCATAAGTTGTCTTTCCAAATCTCTTTACTATCAGCGATCTGTTTTGAGTAAAGGATGCAGTGTTAACAGCTTCAGCCCAAAATTGAGTAGGAAGATGAGAATCGCTGAGCCTTGATCTAGCAGCTTCAATAATCGTTCTGTTTCTTCTTTCAGCGACTCCGTTTTGCTGAGGCGTTCTGACTGAGGAAAAATTGTGAGAAATTCCCTTGTTCTTAAAGAAATTGTTCAGATAACTGTTTTTGAATTAAGTTCCATGATCACTTCTTATTGAACGAACAGTAAGATTATTCAACACTTCCATCTTTTTAACAAAAGATATTAGTTCTTCTGGAGTATCACTCTTGCAGCGAAGAAAGATAACTCAGGTGTAGCGAGAGTGTTCATCTACAATGACAAGTGTATATTTCTTTCCAGCTATGGATTGAATATTGACAGGGCCAAACAAATCCATATGCAAGAGTTGAAGAGGACTTGTCACTGAGGAAACTTGTTTAGATTTGAAACTAGCTTTTGTCTGTTTTCCTTTTTCACATGCTGAACATAGAGATTCCTTGGCATATGAGTGTTGAGGAAGACCAGAGACCAGTTCCTTAGAAGAGAGAGAATTCAGGGTTTTGAAGTTAAGATGAGAGAGCCTTTTGTGCCATAGCCAGTTGACATCAGAGGAGGCTTTAGAAAGAAAACATACGTTTTCAGTAGTAGTAGAGTCCATATCTATTACATAGACATTTTCCTTATGATAACCATTGAGAGCAAGTTTTCCACTCTCATTTACCACTGAACATGATTTCTTAGTAAAGCGAACTTCATAGTCTTTGTCACATAGCCGACTGATGCTTAGAAGATTGTGCTTCAGTCCGTCTATGTAAGTGACTCTTCTGAAGGTAGTTGTCCCATTGCTGAGGACACCAAACCCTCGGGTATATCCTTTTCCATTTCCACCAAAGGTCACTGAGGGACCTTTCTCTTCCTTGTATTCAGTGAGCAGGTCTTTTTGTCCTGTCATGTGACGAGAGCATCCACTATCAAGATACCAGATGCCCTTTGATCCCTGCAAACATAAGGAAGATTAAGCTTTGTTTGGTACCCACTTTTCAATGGGTCCTTTAGGGTTAGTGGAGATGGAAGGTTCAACAATCTTCACAACAGATGAAGATTCAGCTTCAGTGGTAACCTTCACTTTGGTTAATTTCTTAACCTTAGTGGTATTTTTCACCTTGGTCGATTTCTCAGCTTTGGTGACCTTCTCAGCCTTGAAGGAATTCATCTTCACTTTAGTTGTTTTATCAGCTTTAGTGGCAGTTGGACATTTACTAGCAATATGGTCAGTAAATCTACAGTGATAGCATTTTCTATATTTGAAGGTGGTTTTAGGACCAAGAGTAGTAGGATTTGAGAATTTGAGATAAGCATGGCCAACTCCAATAATGCCTTTAGCATAAGATCTAGGAGGAACTTTCATTTCTTCAAATCTCTTAGGCTTAAGATCAATCTTCAGCTTTGGAGGACAAATATCAAAGATTTCTGTCACAGAGCTAGAAGATCGATTTACTGAAGGTTTAGAAGGAACTTTCAGCTTTGCTTTCTTGGTAGCCTTCTGAGGATGGGTAATGGATTTTCCTTTATTTGAAGGCTTAGAGCCTTTAGATATTTCCTCAGGGATGGGATTAGAAGTTGAAGAAGAAGAGCATTGAGCATAAGAAGTGTAAGGGATAGAGGAGACAAACATTCCAAACTTAAGCATGGAACTATCATCTTTAGGTTCATCCTGTGGTTTACAAAAAACAAGACCAGTTCTATCACTGGCAGGGATCTAAGCACTTATAATCTCAGTGATCTTTATTGAAGATTTGCACCATCCTTCAACAGTTGCCTTTTCTGCTTTTAAAGCAGTGATGGCTTGTTCGCGTTCTATGCTGATGATTTAATTAACAATGACTTGATCTTTCAAACTTTCATCTAAAAGAGTCAGTTCTCGGATCTTTTCAAGACATTTTTCTAGTTGTTCAGTTAAATCAATGTTTTTGTTTTCAGCTAGAGTTTTGCCGTTTAGAGCATTGTATAGATCAATCATCAGCACATCAACAACGCGACTTCTCTCTGCTTCAGATAGAGAGGGATTAGTAGAGATAGATACCTGAGATGATATATAGCTCATGGAAGTCCCGGTTGGTTCTTCCACTTCTTCTTTAATCTCAGCCATGAGACAAAGATTAGCTTCATTCTTCATCAGAGCTTCATTCTTCTGATTCAGCCTAGTCATGTTCTTCAGCGATGAGTCCTTTACCTTTTCTTTTATAGTTTTTCAACTTTTGATATTTTTCTTTCAGTTTAAGGTATTTGTCATCGCTGGATCTTCTGGAAGTAGAAGGTTTGAAGACTTTCTTTGACCTGCACTCACTTGCAAAGTGTCCAATATTTTCGCAGTTATAGCAAGTAGCAGTAGCCTTATCAACAGGGGTTGATTTTGGCTTGTCAGTGAGAGAGAGAGAGAGGCTTATTTCTTCGGAATTGCTCTTTCTTGCAAATCTCTTAAAAGAGTTTGTCAAGAGTGCTAAGGACTCATCAAACTCTGAAAGATCAGTGTCTGATAGTTCCTCAGATTCAGAATCTAACTCTGTGATAGTGAGAGTAGATCGCTGAGATGGAATTATCTCTGAAGAGACTAAAGCAACAGGAGTGCTTTTGGAGTCTGTAGAATCTTTTACAAGATTCTTCTTCAGGAGATTTGATTGCTCATAGTTGAGCAATATTCCATACATGGTGCTGAGAGAAAGAGAATTTAAGTCTTTTGTCAGCTTGAGACATATTGAATAACTGTCCCAACTTTCAGGAAGACATTCTAAGGGGGCGTTTGGTTCGCAGAATGTTTTTGGATGGAATGGAATATGTCAAAAGAATTTGACTTTGAATGAATTGGAATGGAATGTTGTCAGGTTTAACCACCTGTTTGGTTGACAGAATTGGAATGGAATCTGTTAAATGAATTGGAATTTTTCTGTTTGGTTCACAGATTGTAGCTTTAGAATTGGAATGGAATTTTGGTAAATGACCAAAATACCCTTTTTGTTTATTTTAACTTTTTTCAACAAAAATTACTTTAATGAAATAGTCATTAAATAGTTTAAGTTTTAACTAAAATTGTTTTGATTATTTTAGCACACGAATGATGATGAGAGAGAGAGAGGGGGAGAGAGAGAGATAAAGAGGAGAGAGAGAGGAGGGAGAGATAGAGGAGAGAGATGAGAGGAGAGATAAAGAAGAGAGGGAGGGAGAGAGAGGAGAGGATAGAGAGAGGGAGAGGATAGAGAGAGAGAGAAAAGAGAGAGGGAGAGGGGGATAGGGAGAGGGAGATAGAAGAGAGAGGAGAGAGGGAGAGAGAGAGGGAGAGGGAGATAGAAGAGAGAGGAGAGAGGGAGAGAGAGGAAAGAGAGAGGAAAGAGAGAGGAGAGAGAGAGGATAGATTGAGAGAGAGAGAGAGTAGAGAGAGTGAGAGAGGAGAGGAGAGAGAGAGAGTAGAGAGAGTGAGAGAGGAGAGGAGAGAGAGAGAGGATATAGAGAGAGTAGAGAGAGGAGAGAGAGGGAGAGAGGAGAGAGAGAGGGAGATAGGAGAGAGGATAGATTGAGAGAGAGAGAGTAGAGAGAGGAGAGAGGGAGAAGGGAGAGAGGGAGAGAGGAGAGAGAGTTGGTGTCAGCTAATAATGTTGAACGGTAGTGGTGGCCGGTGGTGGTGGTTTCCGGTGGCGGTGGTGACCGGAGGTGGTGGTGGCCGATGGCGGTGGCCGGAGGTGGTGGTGGTGGCCCGATGTGGTGGTGGCCGGTGTTGGTAGCCGAAGGTGGTGGTGGCTGGTGGTGGTCGGTGGTGGTGGTGGTGGCCGAAGGTGGTCGATGGTGGTCGGAGGTGGTGGCCGATGGTGGTGGTGCATATTAGGATGAGGGGCAATTTTGTCCAAAAAAAATATGACATTCCATTCCAATGAAATACCACCTCCCCCCCAAGGAATGTTGAATTCCTTCATTTGTGGAATTCATTGGAATTCAACATTCCAATTCCTTAAAAAGAATGAACCAAACGATGTAATGGAATCTGGTCAACGGAATTCAACATTCCAATTTCATCAGATTCCATCAGAATCTGAGAACCAAACGCCCCCTAAGAATTTGTTTAAGACCTCAGAACTAGAATAGGTCATACCTACAGTTCTTAGATCAATGATTAAGCAGTTAAACCTCTAGTGAACATCAGATAGAGATTCGTCCTTACCAGCGACAAAACTTTCATACTGTCTTACCAAGTTAATCTTTTGAGTTTCTTGGATTTCAGTGGTGCCTTCATATTGAACACATATTGTTTCCCACATTTCTTTAGAAGTTTTAAGATGCATGATGGAATGGAAAGCTTCATCAGGTAGAGCCATAGAGATAATGGTTTTTCCTTTGCATCTAGACCGACCTTCTTTTTGTCTTCATCACTCCACTGTCTTATTTTCTTAAGAGCATATCGTTCAGGGACAGCAGGAGTGGTGGCAGTAGCGGGAACGACACTTATGATAGTGAAAGGTTCATAAGGTCCATGTGCTACGTAATCAGGTATAGTAGGGTCAATACCTTCTAGAAATAGCATCATTCGATTCTTCTAGAGAGCAAAGTTATCTCTACTAAATCGAGGAGGTTTAGAAAGTGAACCATTATCATAGTAGTTTGTGTTTGTGTTAAGTGCCATTTAGAATAGTAAGAAGGAGAATAAAGCAAGATCTTGTTTATTAGATTAAACAGTCTGCTCTGATACCACTTGTTGGTCCCGAAGGTGCTTAACAAGTTTGTAGAAGGGGGGGGGGGGTTTGAATACAAACACAAAATTTTAAAGTTTAACAGATTGTTTATTGATAAATCAAACACAATTTACAAGTCTGTTGCGGAATAAGATTAAGTAGAACCTAATCTAAACAAACTTAAGAAACACTAAGATGGTTGCACAAGAAGATAGAGAATGGGAGATTGGAGAGTATAGAAAACAAGGGTTTCTATCTTTTTAGAAAGATGAAGACACACTCATATGGAGTGTTGGCCTTTCTATTTATACCCTATGCATTAAATGCATGGCAGAGCACTTTACACGTGTCCTTCATTGATTGGATGAGATAGTATGACTTTGGGAGACATGCTTTCGGTCGTATCATGAACAGTGTAGTTGACAGAGTGGTTGTACGAATTGTGGAAGAGGTATGTCTGTTCAGACACATCGTATTGGGTGTGCAAGGGAAAGACAAAAGAGACTTGAGGTATAAGCTAAGTGATCATCGATCGCTGAATATCTCTTCCTTCAGAGATACAAAGAAGTTCAGCTATCGTTGAAGCTTTTCCTTAGGTTTCTTCGCGTGTGAGTAGATTTGTCTTGCTTCACTGATATCCGCATCAGGTCATGAGTAGACTTGTCTTTTTTCAGCAGCTTCATCTTCGATTCAGCTATGAACATCTTTTGACGCGAAACTTGTCTTCAGGGATTACGTTTAACTGTTTACATCAGAAACTATCAGCGATACTGAACATACTCAGTATTTAAACGCTGATAGTGAAACACTAATACATATGAATGTTTACAAGAAAGATCATCAGTGATAACTGAACAGACTCAGTCTGATCGCTGATGATGAAACACTAATACATATTTGTTAAACATAATTTTCACTAAGTATAGAAAAGGGTCTTTATCAAATCACTGAGAGAGTATGGATCAACAATGGATCCTTCATGAAAGGCCCTTATCCAGGCCAGATCCTCACTGCAGTAGAAGTTGACCCAAACCAAGGCATTTATCCAGTAGCATATGCAATTGTAGAGGTTGAAACCACTGACTCATGGTCTTGGTTTTTGGAAAACTTGAGAGATGACTTGGATTTGACTATAAACTCCAATTTCACATTCATCAGTGATTGACAAAAGGTATGTCATTTATCTTGCATATTTGTCAATGTTGATTTGTAAAACTCTTTGTTATATTGTGGATTTTCATTTGTAGGGGATTGTACCAGCCATGGCAAATATTTTTTCAAGTGCAGAGCATAGATTCTACCTTAGACACATCTATGAGAATATGAAGAAACATTGGAAGGGCAAGGTGTAAAAGGACCTCCAGTGGAAATGTGCAACATTAACAATAGTTCCACAGTTCAAGAAATGCATGGATGAACTAAAAGTTGTCAATAGAGATGCTTATGTATGGTTAAATGAAATACCACCCCACCACTGGTCTAGATCTCACTTTACAGGTACATGTTTATGTGTTGGTTTTATCAGAATATACAGGTATATGGTTTTGGCAAAGAATTGACAAATAAGATTTATGGTTTTTGGCATGGCACAGGTAGAGCTCACTATGATGTTCTGTTGAACAATATGTGTGACGTATTCAATAGGAAACATGTGAATGGAAGGGACAAACCTATCACTGTGGCACTTGAATACATTATAGGGTATCTCATGAGGAGGATAATGAATGTGCAGAAAGTGATTGCTAAATCTGAAGGAAATCTAACTCCCACAACCACCAAGTCATTGTCTACAGTGAAGCAACAAACTACACAATTTGTTGTGCAATGGAATGGAGGGGACCTGTATCAGATAAGTGGACCATGGTAAGATCATTGCATTTTTGATGCAAGACAAAAGATATGCTCACGTAGGAAATGGGAACTGAGTGGTATACCATGTAAGCATGTTGTGGATACCATATGGTACATTGCACTAAATGGTGAAGAAGTTGGGTTGCCTGAACATTAGGTACATGATAGCTACACTCTAGAGTGTTGGAAAATGTGTATGGGTTTAAGGTTGGCCCTGTCAATGGGAAAGAGTTGTGGCCAGAACATGATGGTCCATACAAACTCACACCACCTATGCATCACACACAAGTTGGGAGGCCTAAAAAGAAGATAAGGAAGACTACAGATGAATCAAGCCAACCAATGGTCAAAGGATCAAGGCTTTCAAGATCAGGGAAGTCTGTAACTTGTACCAAATGCAAAAAAAAAGGGCACAATTCAAGGACTTGTAAGGGACAAGAAGAAAGGGCAATATGAAGTGGATGGTAGTTTCTTTTGTGGTTAGACTATGGTAGTTTCTTTTGTGGTTAATGGTTGTTTCCTTTGTGGTTAGACTATGGTAGTTTCTGTTGATCTTAAAACAATGGTGGTCATGTCTTTTGATCTTAACTTAATGTGATAATTTCTTTTGGGGTTAGTTGATCATAATTGAAACAATGGTGGTAATCTCTTTTGCTTGTTTGGGTATGTAATCTATGCAACCAAACTAACGTGTTAATTCCAATTACAATTTTATGCATATTGTTTATTTTCATTCATTTTCATTCAATTTCATTCCATATTGTTTATTAACAAATATCCACAGATGCTGTCAAATTGATTCGACTGCCTTTGCAAGATAATAATTATCCATACAAATTTCATGTCATTACAAAACAAAAATTACAACAAACCAGTACACTAGAACCATAAATTATTGATCTACAGACTAAATCAATAACGAAGGTAAAAAATTACAAAGCAAATCCAACTTATAAAGAACAACGATTTCCATCTTCTTACTTCAACTGCCTTTGCATTCATTTTTTCTTCAAGGTTATTTTTTACCTCAATAAACCAGGAATTACCACCATACATCGAGTACAAGCTGGTGGATCAACCCAACCAAGAAAGGGGTAATTAGATCCCTAAAAAAAATTGAACATCAATCCGGGGTTAAATAAACTAGGGAAAACTAACACTTATCTTACATTTTTGAATAACAGTAAAATTTACGGTCAGGGTTTGTGTTCATCCAAGAGGTACGCACCATTGTACGTGCACCACAGTAGCACCATTCCATTTCTACGCACCAAAGAAAAAGAAGTTCAGGAAAGGAACTATCGAAGATAAAGAGATGAAGATGAAAAATGGGTAAACCACGGGCACGAGTTCAATAGCAAGAAGGTTTAATGAAAAGGTTAAAGTGGGTGGACGATTTTGCCCTCGTTTGCAAAGCACGTTGGCTCACTTAACGGTGAGAGGTAGACGGTCGTTTGGTCTAGGGACTAGATACAACAAAAAGTGCATACCACTGGCACCAAATCTATAATAAACGAAGTTTAGGGATGAAATTCGTAAAAATCGATAAACCATGAGGACCAAATCCGTAATTTACTCTCTATTATCTATACTATATTATAAAGCACGGATAAAAAACTCTTAAATACAAATTATTAGGCACAAGGTACCATCATTTTATGCAAGATTTTAAAAATCTCTTAATTTACAAGTATCAAAGCACAAGATACATATTACTACTGTAGGCTTCTAACACGCACCAATTTGGTATGTGCAGGACATTCCTTTTATGCAGACCTTTCCATATATCAGTATTAATTAATATATTATATTACTATAATTTTGTTTTAATTGTATTATTAAATATGTAATTGATTATTTTTTCTAGATGTCATTAAAATATATAAGATAATCATTGAATTCTAACAAAATACTTAATTTTTTTATATAAAAAACATTATATTATTAAGCTTAAATTTAACAACTTTATAAAAAAAACATTATCACTTTCTCAAAACAATCTAAAATCGTACTGTAAATCAACAAAAAAATAAAACGAAACATTATAAAATCGTGATGTATCTCGCTGCATTGCACGAGTACGCTTCTAGTATATATATATATATATATAGATATAGATATATAAATAACAATATAATATAAAAATACTTATGACTGTACTGTATAATATACTTTTAATATGAAATAGACAAAAAATACAAGTGTGAAAAGATCAAAATGTCCCATGGGTTTACTCTGTTAACGGATTTTTGTTAACTATGTTAGTGAAAGAGACTACGGCTATAAGAAATTGAATATCATAGGGACTATAACCATAATTAATGTCGTATAAAGATGTTAGTCATAATTTTTGACATAACATAGGGACTAAACGCTTAATGCATTCTAAAATTTTGTATCATGTTGTATTGCATAGGTACACTGTATACAACTAGTTTATTTTAAAATACGTCATTTTATGTTATATTTTAATTTTAATAAATATAAAAGGCGAAATTAAAAGGCGTTCAGGTTTCAAATGCTAAAGAGTTGTTTGGTTGTTGTTTTTTAATTAAAATCTATATGGATTAAATTTTCTGTATAGATTAAATTAAACTGTTGTTTATCTGTTATGTTAGATAAAAGATCTGAATAATATGAATGAATATTTTACCCATCGTTCTAGGTTAAATATTGATTAAAATAATTTTCTGAAAAATATATTGAATGCAAATTCTGGATTAATAGAATAATATCAATTTAACAACTTGATTTAACATAATTACACAAACTCAATGATATTATCACAATAAATAGTTAAGATTTAATTAAAATGCTTGAATATTTATTAATATTCAGTATATCCCACTTAGTGATCGAAAACCTTTGCAACCAATTAATCGAAATCATGAAGTTTAAGATAAATTTTAATGTTGACATGATGGAACTTCAACTTTTTTAAAACATCTCAAGGTGATGAATGCCTTAAAGAGATTTTTAAGCAATTGATTCATTATAAGATCAATACAATAATAAACTAAAATCATTTGATTCACACACATTCAATCAACTTGCATTCAAATCTTCCAATTCACCTATTGAACTAATCTCAACAATAAATTTACATCAACATTTCTAAAATGATAATGATACCAAACACATCAATGAAAAAGTATCTTTTTAATGGGTGATATATATATATATATATATATATATATATATATATATATATATCTCACCCAAAACTTTGTATGTTTTCATAACCGATGCATTCCTTTCAATTGACAATCTCTTGTTGATGAATCCCAATGTTGTTTTTGTCCACCATGAACTGACCCGTTTCTCTAGTGTCTATTTTTTATATTAGCCCTCTAATCAATCCCTTTTGTTTCATATGTGATCTTCCAGCATCGATGATAATGTATATACTCTAGTAGCAATTAGTCCGTCTACTTAATCTCTTCTACTTCTCTGTGTGTTTCGATTGTAGATCCCCATGTTTGAACGTGAATTCGAAACTAGGATAATGAAGGTTCACTTCTCTTTTCATGTGCTTCTTGTGTACGTGCAATGTGTTTGCTATTGTGAAAAAACCTATGAGATCTCTTTCTTTCTATTTTGTGGGGTATTCCTTGTGAATGAATCCTTGGCTGTCTTTTGAGAGGAGGAGGAGGAGGTAGGGTGGCTTACGGAGAAAGTGTCTTTTGAAAGGAGTAATCCTTGATCAATATTTTGAGAGGAAGGTTGTTTTGAGAGAAAAGGGTAGGGATGAAAGATACAGTTGAATGGAATATGCCGACCTCTTGTGGTCCGACGATCAAGGTCAAAAATAAACTATGAGGTGTGCCTGACCGAATAAGCCATAAGTGCCTTAAGTTCTTTCCAAACAACCCCTTAAATTAGTATATTATAAAATTTTGTTTTTTTATGATACAACATTTTGTAAAGGAAATTTGAGTTCGATACCTTTATATTAGGATATGCTAAATGTTGGGATCATCTCGATCTAAGGTATATTGTTTTATGACAAAAAATATCCCTTGTTACTCTTTAGTCTTTTCCTCTTTCTTTCTTTTTGTTTATCTTCTTTCCTCTCTCTTCTCTCCTCTTATAGAAAGTAAGTTTTTATAATAAAGTGTGAAGATCTTCACGATGGTTACATTATGCTTAAACGACGGAAAGTAGATAATTACATAACAACCTGATGGTTGATTAATAGAAACCCAATTTTTCAGCATGTAGATCTTGAAAAAAATAAACTTCTTAAAAAATCATTTCAATCCCAAGTTAAAAGTGAAAAAAATCATGGTCTCACAATTGTTACACGATCTTTGTTCAACAACTACTCGATGGTTGCTCTCTAGAAATCTAAATTTTAAGCATGTGCATCTTCAATAGTAAGTGGTTCCAAAAAAATTATTTCTGTCAAAGTTACGAGTGAAAAGTTATGTTTAGGATTGTTATAGATATTTGCTCAATAACAACTTTGATGGTTGCTCGATAAAAACCCAAATTATGCCGGCACGTGGATTTTTAAAAAAAATAAGCAAGCTTAAAAAATCATCTAGATCCAGGTTATGACTGAAAATTTACTGTTTCACGTTTATTACACGATCTTTACTCGATTGTTTTTTATAGAAACCGATTTTTGTAAACATGAACTACCGTCGACCACCACCGATGTGAACTACCCGCCGACCACCGCCTATCTAAACAATTGCTAACCACCACTGATCTAAACCAACGGACGACCACCACCGATCTAAACCACCACCGACCACCACCTATTTGAATTACCACCTACCACCATCGATCTGAACCATCGAGTTATCGAGCTCTATCTTGTGGAAGCATCGTGTGACAATCATGAGGCATAATCTTTCTCTCAGATCAAATTAGTTTTTTTAAGTTGCTTATTTTTTTAAGATCTACATATCAACAAATTTTGGGCTTCTATTGAGCAACCATTGAGTTGTTATCGAGCTCCATTGAGCAAAGATTGTGTAACAAACACGAGTTCATAAAAACTTCCTTCGGATGAAGATCTTCTTTAAGTTGCTTATTTTTCAAGATCTACACGTTAGCAAATTATGTGTTTTTATAGAGTAGTCCTTAAGTTGTTATCAAACATCCTATTATAATTATGAACCCACAACTTGTGAGGTTGCATAAGAGAGAGTGAAGGGAAGAAAAATACTAAGACTGAGAATTTTCATCGAGCATAACAATTCAAAGTTGCCTTTTGTAAGCATATTCAATACATAGGATTAAAAAAATATTAAGGGTGTGTTTGGTTTGCAGACTGGGTGGGACGATACGGGACAAAAACTCACTGTCCCACGTTTGGCATGACATGGGACAGAACAAAAATTCACTGTCCCACGTTTGGCGTGACATGGGACAGGGACAAAGACTGGACAAGGTGTGACAAAAAAGGGTATTTTCTTGTTCCACCAAAATAGGTGGAACAACATGGGACAAAAGTGAGACAGAAACTAAAAATCACTGATCTACCGTCATTTGATATATAATCCTAATATGGTATTAGTCTTAAGGGTCACAACTACCCATCACCGCCACTACCACCATCGACGGCCACCAGTAGCCACCGTTAACCACCGTCGACCACTTCTACCTATTTCTCCACCATAACAACCTCCTCCACCACCTCCACAACCATCGGCCATCGTCACCACCATTACGATCGTCGACCACCTCCACGAACACTGATCACCACCACCTATGGTTGCCACCATCAACGGCCACCGGTATCCACCACCAACCATCGTCGACCACTTCCACCTCTTCCTCCACTACTACAAAAACTTCCTACACCACCTCCACAACCACCGCCTATCGCCACCTCCACCGATCACCACCACCCATTGTCGCCGCCACCACCGACGCTCACCGCCAACCACCGTCGCTTGCCGCCAACCACCATCGGTGACCTCCGCCTCTTCCTCCAATACAATAACCTCTATTACCACTGTTCACCGCCACCACCACTACCATCGTCGACCACCTATACCTCCACCACATCAACCATAACAACCTTCTGCACCACCACCATCCACTATCTTTCACGTTCTTCACAATGTAACACCCCGATTTTTAAGGAAGGTATTATTTCAAGTTAGTATAGGAATCGTAGTTTAAGAGAAATAGAAGAAGTAGGATTTTGGGCTTGGATCCTATATTTTATAGTCTTGTTGGATGAAGGATTCAAATATGAGTCCAATGGTTCTTTCTGGAGCAAAATCGGAGTTAAAACGAAGAAGTTATGACCAAAACAGTGATCGGGCATGAAAAACGAAGAAATCAAGCGAGTAGTGTCTAATACGACTTTGGGGCGACTTTCAGAGAAGCGGTCGACTTTGGGGAGACTTTACCCGCATGGAACCCACATTAGCGTCTGTCGGCTCTAAATAGTCCGATTTTTGGGGGTTTTCTTCATATTCTTCACCCCAATACTTTTCCCACCCCATTTTCTCTATAATTAGAGTTCTTGGAAGATTTAGGGTTCGATTTTAATGGTTGGAGGAGGATTCTTGGTGGATTCAAGAGCATTTTGACTAAGGTAATATTCTCATCTCTCACACCAACAATCTAGGGTTTTAGTGTTCTTCATCCTCTTTCCCATTTCTTCCTATTTTATGTAACCTTGGGAGTATGTATGGTAAAGGAAACCATGTGGAAGCTTTGGATCTAAGGTTGAATGGCTTTCTAAGAGATCTCATGTCTTCACCAAAGGAAACTCAAGTTTGGGGTAAAAATATAGATTTAGCCTAAATCTAGCAAGGTGAGTTCAAGTTGATTTGTGAAAACGTTGTACATGCCAAAATGATCATTTTAAAGTATTTATGTGTCTATCATGAAATTATTACTTGTTGAGTTATTTGGTGTGTTTTGATCATTTGCGGTGTTTGGCTTTAAAATCTTGTAAAAGGTCCCCCCCCCCCCATTTGGGATTTTGGGGTATCTTGGAAAATAAGTCATTTTGAAGTGATTTGATGATTTATTGCATAGATGAAAATTATTTGGTAAAAAGACACTTTTAGTGTTTGTTTGGGTAAAAGGTTTGATTTCATGTTATGGGAAGTTTTGAAAGGATAAAGAGTATAAATCCAGTTGGGAAATCAGTTGTCCTAATCTAAACTGTATTGGAGTCTATTCAGGTATTTTAAAGCATGTGTTCGCATGATGTGGGTCGAGTGCGTTTATCATTTGGGGATCGTTAATTGTTGGTCAAAAAGAGTTTTGAGCACTTTAGCTCGGTGTGACTCAAAAGAGTCAAGGGGACACTTGTCCGGGTTTTAATGGCTCCAATCAGAGTCAGTTATGGTTAGCATATTAATGCACCGTGTTGCATATTGATGTTAATTAAATGCTCGAGTGTGTTGGTCATTCCTGTGTAGTCATGTAATGTTAGATTGTGTTACATTGGATCCATAGGCACATAAGTCAGTCGGTTTTCGATGGTCAATTGGGTATTTTAGGGTTGGACTCCGGTACCCATGTTTTACGACCGGAAACTTTACAAGTAGGCACTAGGAGGGTTGAGTCTGGAGGTGTTACCTGGGAGGTAGGCACTAGGACCTCCGCCGCTTGAAGTAATGCTTGGGAGGTAGTCTTTAAGTGTGTCTGGCCTTCGAGGTGGAGTTCTTTGTAATGTTCACCAAGGTCAATCGTCTCTTGAGGTGAAACTTGTTAAGAATTCGTAGGGGCACTTGGGCTTTTATGTCGTGAGGTGTCATGCAATTAACGTTGCAAGAGTGGCATACTTTTGTGTTCCTCCACTCTCAACGGATACAGGTCTCCTCTGTAACAACCCAAACAAAACCGAACTAGCATATCAATCAACAATAATAGATTCTTACGCCAAAAACGGCTCAAAGTCTACAAAAGTTAATAAGGTTTGCAGTACCGCAACCTACTACACAACTGAGAACATAAAACGTCTAAATGAAATGGAGTCTTCTAGATCCGGATCCACTCACACTTTCTCTTTGTCCTTAACAGATCCTTCTACCTGGCGCCTTCCTGAAAAGGTTTTTAGATTTTGAAAGAGCGAGGGTTAGACCGATGGTCTAGTGAGTCCCCTCTATACGTTTATGCAACAATACAAACATCAATCTTTAAATCAAAACAGGTTTATAAACATCTCATGAGTAATTCACACTACTGACCAACACTACCGTCGAAGACGGCGTGTCTGACTCGCACTGCCTTATTTTGGGACACACCCCCAATGGCATAAATAGGCCACACTCCCCGGTACGAGCAGGCGGGCCACACTCCCCGACTTAGGTCACAACTTCCGAAAGTAATGTATGCATACATTTAATTATCAACAATTTATAAAACACTCTTAAGTAAACCTAGCATGAATATGGCAACATAATTAAATCAAAGATTTAATTAAACCTTCATAAACTTCAGATAATAAAAGCATTTAGTTCAGAAAACTCACCTGACTCTTGCGAGACTTTCTGTAACACCCGGCTTTTCGTAAGTAAGTTTCCGCCTTTCGTTGGTAATCTTTCCGCCTTTCGCCTACCTTTTGAGTGGAAAACGTTGTGCCTTCAAATCTTAAATCGACCCATGCGTGAATCGCGAGTTTTTGGACTTTTCGAGCCTCGGTACCTTTGGCGCGATTGTGCCACGCGATAGTGACAATGTCACTATCGCCAGGGCACTATTGCGGGGAGAGTGTTAGCCGCGGTACACTCCGCGCGATTGTGCCACGCGATAGTGACAATGTCACTATCGCCAGGCACTGTCGCGTGCGGGGTCTGACCGAATTAAAATCGGATTTTAGCCTCATTTCTCATTCAAAACTCATTCTCTTCTATTGTTATTCTCTCTCAATCTCTCCCTTTCATAAAGACCGAACCCTAACCCATTTTGGGGGTTTTTATCTCCCCAAACCTCATGATTCTCAATCATCTAGCTAGTTGGGAGCTTGAACCACAAAACCTTCATCTTCATCTTCCTCATCAAGTTCAACGGTTGGGAGCTCGGGTTGAAGTGTTGGATTGGGTGTTCTCGGAAGTCTCATCGTCTTCAAGGGTAAGTTTCCTTGTATTAAGGTTATAAATGCCCCATTGGTGGTTTCTTAGTGTTTGATATCTCAAATCTCGGATCTGATGGTTTTGGAGAAATTAGGGTTTTGATCTTGTTGGGATCTTGGTATTTTTATGTTTGGAGAATGTTTCCTTATGGTTGATTATGGATATTTATGGGTTGGAATGTTCGGATCTAGGTTTTGGAAGATTTCGACTTGATGATTCAAGTGGTCTTCAAAAGAGCTCGTTGGGTGAAATCTAGATTTAGCCTAAATTTAGCGAGGTGAATTCAAGTTGATTTGTGAAAACGATGTACATGCCAAAATGGTTATTTTAAAGTGTTTTACATGAAATGGTTAACTGCTGATAAGTTTTGAGTAATTTAAAGTAAAAAAATGTATTTTACTTGGTATTTATTAAAGTGTGAGCATTTTAAGGAGTTTTCATATTTGATAAACTTGGCTTATTTTAGTTTCATAAAACGCTCATAAGTGGGATTTGGTCATCTTGGTAAGTAATAACATGATTTATGCACCTTGGTGAATTTGGTACAAATGAAGTATATTTCATGTTATATGCATTTTGGTGTGTTTTCATTCATAAACCCTTTGGAAAACCTTTGATCCCGTTATATGTTGAGTTTTGGGTTAATCTCGTCTTTGAGGTATGTGTCTTTATAAACGCCGTGTAAAGTCATTTCATTGTATGGGAATTGTTATTTATCGGTCAAGCACGTTTCAACATTATACTGGTTTTCATTTGGGGGTTTACGTAAGTTGTTGGGCCTTGGGCTCGGTTTTGACTAAATTGAGTCTTGAGGACATTTGTCCGGGGTAATAACCGTTGTGGAGTTGTTGAGTATAATGAAGTACTTTTCGTGTCATTTGGGTGTTGCATGTTTGAGTTATCAAGTAAGGAGTTGAGATTCTTATCTTTAATGCTAGTGGGTAGACACTAAAGGTCGAATGAGAACCTTGAGGTTGGAACTCTACTAGGAAACGAATGGGCACTAAGCTCGGTTAACCTTGAGGTGCAGCTCGACGGAGTGGGAACTAAAGGTACCGTGTCCTTGAGGTGACGCCCGTTAAGTGGTGTGCACTAAAGGTGTTGGGGACTTGAGGTGACGCTTATGTTAGTGTGCTATAAAGTCTTTGATCTGAGGTACAGTTCGATAACATAGTCATGTGGCTTAACTTTGTGTTCCGCCACGCACATCACCGGAAGGTGCTAATTGGGTATGTAATTGTTTCATTTTATTATTTATGTTTCAGTGTCGTTTTACTTATGGGAATTGTTTACTCAAGGTTTATGGGTTGGGTATTATACTCCGTTTACGTTAGAAGTATTTTGAGAAGTAAAGTTTTGTTTCATATTCTTATAAATTGAGGGCTTTACTTACTATCCACGTTTTGGATGTTTGGGGATATGAATGGTTATTCACATTTTTCACAAATGGGGTGTCGAACTATGACCCCGTTTTGGGTGAGTTTTGGGCTGCATCGTTTTATAAGAAATGTGAGTATTTGGAGCATTGTCTTTAAAAGTGCATATCATGGGAAAAATGTGTCGTTTACATTTTAAAGTTAATTATTTCGAGGGATCTTGCTTTAAACTAAATTCCTTTCTTTTAAAGATATATTCTTTATATTAAAACTCTCGAGCTCACTAGGCGTTAAGCCTAACCTTTTTATTTGTCGGCATGTGCATCAGGTTTCCGTCAGGGGTTCGGTTCTAGCAGTGCTATGAAGAGTTGAGCCTTAGCCTTACAAGAGTGAGTAGGCGGTGAAGCCTTCCGCAGGTTGGGGAATAGCAATTGTTTGGGTTTAGTAACACCCGTTCTTTTCATAGATTGTATGCATAGGATGATGGGAGTATTGAGGTTAATTCTCAATTTATGTTTATAGATCGAAGTATTTATTGATCTATTTAGAAAATTTTAATAAGTTGTTATTTCCAGATTTGAGGTTGTTACACTT
Source organism: Arctium minus (assembly GCA_954870635.1). Taxonomy (NCBI): domain Eukaryota; kingdom Viridiplantae; phylum Streptophyta; class Magnoliopsida; order Asterales; family Asteraceae; genus Arctium; species Arctium minus. The sequence goes on along the minus strand of OX941081.1, from coordinate 41,427,125 downwards.
TCCTCCCTAGACTCCTTACTACCGCACCTATCACAATAAGCAAGAAAAGATGCTCAAAGACAGAACCTCAAAACCCACAGTCTCTCCCCCTTACAACTAAGACCTACGTTGCTCGGCCCCTCCCGGGATCCCGCTGCCCGGTCCCTCCCGGGTTAAGCTAACCCCCAGGCTCCCCCGACTCCCGGGGTGACGGCCCGGTTCCTTACCCTTTCCCCGGGGTCTCACACCCCGGGGTTCCACACTGACCGGGACTCCCCCGGTATGAACCTGTCGCCCAGGTTCTTGGTCGACATCAGGCCACTCATCTCCTAAGTTCGCCCGACTAATTGTTCCACTCCAATACCCTCCGAAATCTCAAACATTCCCAAGGTTACGATCAAAACATAACAAAACTAAAGGATTAGAATCACTAATCATTTTTGAACTATTCAAAATCATATGATTTCCATTAAAAGATTTCGATAAAAGGGAGGAGAGGGTTTTCCATCATTTCTCACTTAGAATCCAATCAAAGAACATCAAAGATAAGTTTCCAAAACTACAACTCTTATTAAAAGGGTAAAACAACAATAGGAATCTTACCTTGAAGATGAAGAATGCGTCCCCAAACTCTCTCGATAAGCTCCTTCCCTTTTGCTTTCTCCCACAAACACCCTGGTATCTTTCTCTCTGCATAAAAACCTAGCCGCCAAGGAGGGTGATAGAGACCTAGGGTTAAAAAAAACCCTTTTACTACATTTTCGCTTTGAACCTTCCAACTTGCATTAATTGCTAATCATCGAACCAACTTCCATTTATAACTTTTAAATGCGGTTATTACATTATCTCCCCCTCAACAGGATTCTGTCCCCATAATCCCATTGTTGAACAACCTGGGGTATTGGGATTTCATATTTTCTTCTACTTCCCAAGTCGCCTCTTGGCCTTTGTGAAACTGCCATTGCACTCTTACAAGACGAATCTCTTTATTTCTTAGTTTCTTGACTTTGTGATCCAAAATGGCCACTGGTTCCTCAATAAAGCTTAACTTCTCGTCCACACGAATGTCCTCCAATGGCACCAATACATCCACCTCTGCTAAACACTTCTTCAAATTTGACACGTGAAATGTAGGGTGTATTCCTCGCAGGTTTTCGGGTAGTTCTAACTTGTACCCCACTTCCCCAATACGTTCGACGATAGCAAACGGACCAACGAATCTCGGTCTCAACTTACCCTTCTTTCCGAAATGGACATCCCCTTTCCAAGGCGAGACTTCTAACATAACCATGTCTCCCACTTGGAATTCGATTGGCTTCCTTCGCTTACTAGCGTACATTTTCTGGCGGTCTTGTGCCTTCTTCAATCTCTCTCTTATCAGGTTGACCTTGTTAGCCGTCACTTGCACAATTTCTGGACCTGTCACTTGTCGTTCTCCCACCTCATTCCAATATAAGGGCGGTCTATACTTGTGTCCATACAAATCACACTCCTCCCAAGGCGAGGCTGGTAACTTTACCTTATCCCCACTTAGGACTTATGCCTCATATTCCTCAATCAAACCAACTTAGTTCCATTCAGTTGTCCAAGAATGGATTCTGATCAGTACATAGTCGTACGTAACCATCAGATTTACCCCTCGGTTAACCACAACTTCTTTAAATAGAAGAATTTTACTGGAATCAATGCCACGACAACATGCATCACTGACTAAAATAACCACTCAATTTGCCAACATAACACATTGTCAACCTTAGACATCACCAATAACTCACAGTGGCGAGTTTCTTCATCCTACAACCTGCCATTGCAAAGAAACCTCTCTTAGTACGACATACGTCTAACGCAGAAGCACTTTCTTTTTTCGAACCACATTGATCTCAACTCATCGACATTGTCCCAATCTTATACGCTAAATATACTTCACCCCAACGTCATCACTCCAACTTCTTACATATTGGAAGAAACTTCCACAATTCAAACCCTCACAAACCACCAGCTCTAACTGGCCAAATAATGCGACGCATACTTCCATTTCTCACTGCATCCACAATTATCCAACCATATGCGCAATAAAACCAAGCTTCACCCGCTCAACACGGAGTGACCATGCTCATACATGCTATTCCAAATAGTTTAACACTGGACAACTGACTCACTTGGAATCCTTTCCACGCGTTACCAAGACTGACACTATGGTCCTTCACGCTGAGCACTATATCCAATCACCTCTTCCTCCCCCCTCGAAGACTTCAATCCCACTTCCAACGGCCGACTCACTGACTAGCGGTGTGAGCTTTTGGCCAACTGCACGATTTAGCTTATTCAACACTCACATCGCACCGTACACCATAATCTCTTTCTCACACCCACGCTAGGGATTCATAAATTTACTAACGGCAGAATCTGAAAACATAAATCCACATTTTGCATCACTTGCCAAACTTCTTACTCTCAGATTACCCACCTTTCTGACATAAAATCTTCACTCTCTTCTCGTTGCATGAAATACTGTTCACCCAACACTACTTACTCTATTCCTCGATGATTTCCAAATGTGTCGAAACACATTTACATTACTCTACTTGATCAACCGATTATCTACAATTCTTACGTGAGATAGTCAACCCAACTCTTCCGACACATTACCACTACTCGAAAGCACTTCACAATTCTCGCTCTCCAAACAGGATTACCCAATCTGCTAGAATCCCTTCACCCCAAAGAATACTTCGACATGCTCACGAATTTCCTATCTACTACACAACATCCTGAACTAAACAATTCGACATTTCCATCAACATGCTTGCCACTTACAAAACATTCCCCAGAAATTTCCGAACGAGGACGCTCATCCTATAACAATAACACCAGCCTTCTACATATACTCAAGGAAGCTCCTTACCACTTTAATGACTTGCACGTCTAGATATGGCAAAAGAATTTACCAACTCGACGATACAACCATCACCCTACTACCTCATCATAGAACAACCAAAATCTTCATGACCACCTTACACACAACCATAATCTGTCCTCTTCTCATTGATCATAACACCAATATCTGAATTCAAGGCATTTCATGACCTTGTCTTTCTAGAATCAAAATAATTTTTCAAAACCATGATCCTCTAAACCAGAAAAAAGATATCACTCCTTGTCGGCTCATCGCGATCTGCTGGAAACAAATTCCGGCAGCCTGGAAGATTAAGCGTACTACCTCATAGACTTAGATGCTCGAAGCGTAACCCCTCCAGTTATGCTATAAATAAACTTCACCCTCACATAAACCATCAAAACCTCATCGAAAAAAAATCACCTAACCGAACTAGCGGTTTTTCATTTTCGTAATACTCGCACAAAGTGGTCCAACAACACATCTATACACATCTTTTCCGAATAACTCTTTGCTTCATCATGAAAACTCAACGAAACTATCGATAGCTACTTCTTCATTTTTAGCGTATCGTCGCTAACCACGAAAATGATCGTTGGCTACATCATCATCAATCGACATGGTGATACTTCAACCATGTCTCCGACCACCAAGGATTCCCATTGGAACCTACCTCTTCCAATGCAACAACTTACTAATGTAAGAGTATCATAACGACTTCGAATTCCACCCGGGGCACAACCATCTGCCGCCACCCCCATTTTAAATCATCGAATAGGCGGTTAAGCCATTATATTACAACCATCCCTAACGTCACAGATCAAGGCCTCCCCTAACCACTCCTGCTGTTTATCACCTTTCCTAACAGGAAAACCAAGCCAAGAATTTACCACCCTCTGATCGAGCGTCCCCCTTCCACTCTCAAAACTTTCCTCATTCTTAATTGCAACCTTTCCCCACGACCTAGAGAGTTCATAGCCTTCATGCATGACACACCAAAAATTTAAACTTTTGACACATTTGAAAATTTAGAAGATACTACATCATGAAACAAGCTGGAGTGTACACGACACAACACCGACTTAGCCCTGCACAACGATTCCAAGAATCGTTCAACCTCAACTCCACGATAACTCACTCTTCACCACACCCCAAAATCGGTGTTGGCACAATTGAAATTATTTTCGATGAACTTTACCCACACGATTTATAAAAATACTACAAAGTTTCTTACACTTAGCGTGTCAGACGACTCTCACCCTCATTGATATGACAACACATGGTTGTACCAAACCCACTTATAAACTCATGCGATCAAATGTTGTTATGTTTTTCATAACAAAAATTAACTCATTTACAAAGAGATATAAAATAGTCCCCCCACACCAAAAATCGAAATTTATCACCCAACGCCATAAACTTGTCTTTTCAATCCAGACACACATTTGCACGCGTCAACACGTTTTCAAAACGAATACCTCGTAAGGCATACACACACCAAAATATCTGATATGAATGTTATGAAAGACTCCAGCAGTTTGTTTGAAACACAATGCATAGGACTCAATGACATAGAACGCTATTTACTATAACAAGGCCAACTGTTTACACTCACTATAATTTATCCCAGACTCATTACTTCCGACCAACCAATCGGGGTCCTCTCCTATGTCGCAGCCTCCGGCAACAACACTTCCCAACATCCTTGAATGTCCAAATACCAGTTACCATCACGACAAAAAAATTTGCAATTCGTGCATCTTCACTTTGACCTCAAACAAACTTACCAACCATAGCTCAATTCCATTTGATCCTCACTACATTTTATCAGTCAACACTGATATCGTCTCTTAACCATCCTTCAATTAACTATAGCTCCAAAAGCTCCAATTCTACCCTTCGATTATTTGGATTAACACTCTCTTGATTACCACTAATCGACATAACAATCTACCAAACCGAAGACTCCCTTGAAGCGAAAAGCTCACCTCCAATCATTATTCTCTTCCTTATGGACCCAAGAGGTCCTTTCTCAACGAAATATCTACATCCCGCACGATATTCATCCCAAATGGTATTAACCTTACAACCATAAGCGAACTCACACAACACGCCAGACTAACACTTTCATTTCAATGATAGGACTCTCTACCCAAAACTGCACTCATCAAATAACTCAACAATAGAAATCGAGTATGCCCATGCACCTGTAAATTCATAATGGCATTGGCCAGATGCAATTCTAAATTTACCTTACATGAGAGTACTCACTATCGTTATCACGCCTCTTGGTGATCAAGGTCTTCCTTAAAGGCTTCCTAAATCTCAGTTGTGTCCCCTACTCCATAGTTTAAGTTTAGGCTCATCCGGTCACCTAAATCCCTTAAACTATGGCTCTGATACCAATTGTAACAACCCAAACAAAACCAAAGTAGCATATCAATCAACAATAATAGATTCTTATGCCAAAAACGGCTCAAAGTCTACAAAAGTTAATAAGGTTTGCAGTACGACAACCTACTACACAACTAAGAAAATAAAACGTCTAAATGAAATGGAGTCTTCTAGATCGGGATCCACTCACACTTTCTCTTTGTTCTTAACAGATCCTTCTACCCAGCACCTTCCTGAAAAGGTTTTTAGATTTTGAAAGAGCGAGGGTTAGACCGATGGTCTAGTGAGTCCCCTCTATACGTTTATGCAACAATACAAACATCAATCTTTAAATCAAAACAGATTTATAAACATCTCATGAGTAATTCACACTACCGACCAACACTATCGTCGAAGACGGCGTGTCTGACTCGCACTGCCATATTTTGGGACACACCCCCAATGTCATAAACAGGCCACACTCCCCGGTACGAGCAGGTGGGCCACACTCCCCGACTTAGGTCACAACTTCCAAAAGTAATGTATGCATACTGTTAGGACTGAAAGTCCTATGTGTTGAAAGTGGAATAAAGTATTTATAAGGGTTTGATTTGTAATTATTTGAAAGTTATTTTATTAAGATGGGCCCAAGCCCATAAGCCCAATTGCTTGTAAAGCCTAAGTATATAAAGGCTTATTTATCTCATAATTAGGGTTGAACAGTTTTGTAAGGTGAGAAATTAATTATTCAGTTTTCTAGTCATTAGGTTTACATACCCTTATCAGAAATTCTCTCTGTAAACCTAAACTCTTTGAAGTATTATCAATCATATGACTAGTTGTTGTGATCTATAATCTGTTCATCTGTGATTGCTGTTATTTTGTTTTGCACTGCACTGGGATCTACAATTGGTATCAGAGCAGATAGGCAAAAAGGTTTGATCCAGTAAAAAGGTTTGTCTAAAACCCTAAAATCAATTACTTGTGATAATTGCTTTACTTGCGTTAATTGATTGTTAGTGTTTACATTCTGTGTTTATCTGATTTTTTGATATCTGCAAAGTTAAGTTTTTTTTTCTGTGTTTCGATCGAAAATTCTTTTCTGAAAAAAAAAATTTGTTTTTCTGCTATCGATCGAATCTGGATTTATCAATTTTTGCAAAACTTCGGTCTAAGTGAGTTCTTTGTGTTATCTATCGCATCCGGTCGAATTTTTGGGTGTTTATTTGTGTGTATTTCGATCGAAGGTTCTGGGTTTGGTTTCGGTCGAATCCAGAAATTCATCGGGTTCTTCGGTCGATTCATCATGTTTATCGGTCCTTTTCGCTAATCGATCTTATCTGTTAGTTGTGTTTATCGTATTTATTGTTTTGACCGATTGTCATTCGACCTGAGCCTTCGACCGGTACTTACTCTATCCGGTCTTTCCATTCGACCGGATACTTGTATTCCCCGGTCTTGCACTTTCGACCGGGTACTTGTGTACTCTGGTCTTTCCTTCGACCGGGTAGTTGTAATCTCCGGTCATTCCCTTCGACCGGACCTTAGTATTCTCCGGTCTTACCCTTCGACCGGTGTCTTGCATATTCCGGTCCTTTGCTTCGACCGGACCCCTGCTTGACCGGGTGTTTCAAAAAAAAAAAAAAAAAAAAAAAGGAGTAAAAAAGGTCAAATTTTTTGTCTCACGATCTTCTTGCAGTGCTTTTAGCCCCCGTACTTCAAGAATTCAGCGTGTCATTTGTGACCCTAAACTTTCAAGTTTCACAAGTTGTCACTTTTGGTCCTTGCACTTTAGCGTACCATCTCTTTGAAAAGTTCAGTCACTGTATATCAAAAGGAATGCCTTCAAGCGAAGCTCTTTCAATAAGTATGGATGAGATGCCACCGGTTCTTTACAGAGGAGAATATGACAAATGGAGGATTCAGTTCTTAGACTTCATTGATAAACATGACTTGGGTGATTATATCAGATTATCTCTGAGGGAAGGAAAAATGGAAACTCCGACAGATATTTGTTATTATATGGGAGAAAATGGAAGAACGGAACACTTAGTGTACACAATACCATTTAAGGATTACACAGATGAGCAAAGAAAGAGATTTGAAGCTGATAAATTATCTAAAGCTTTTATCTTGCAAGGAATTTCCGAGGGGATTTCAAAAGAGATTTCTGTAAGTTTAGACAGTAAAAAGGCTACAGGAAAACAGCTGTGGGAACATCTTGAAAAGATAATGACAGGAACAAAGATGTCTTCAAGAGTAAAGTTTTTGGAAACTGAGAACTCTGAACTAAAAAGACAAATTTCTGATCTGGAAGTTCGAATTGTCCAAATCCAACAAGCAGCATCTGTTGAAAGTTCTGAGGAGCAGATTGAGCATCTGAAAGATACAAATGCTGAGCTTCAAAAGCAAATATCTGATTTGGAGCAAAAGCATGCTCAAGATAAATACGAGTTTGAGAAATCGTTCGCAAAGAAGTTCTCAGATTTTTCGAGAAAATGTGCTAACGAGAAGAAAGAAGTTGAGCTGAAATGCATAAAACTGTCTCAGCAAGTTTCTGATTTTCAGAAAGTAATCATTCTAGAAAGGGAGAAGTTTGCCAAAGAGAAGAAGGCCATTGAACAAAAGAATGTCGGTGTCTTCAAAGAAATATCTGGCCAAAGAAACAATGCTGAGAAGGGATTTGAAGAAGAAAGAAGCTTGTTTGAGACTGAGATCAAAAAGCTTACTGCCAAGTTATCTGAACTATCTGAGAAGGCTCTAAAAGAGCAGAAAACGAAGTCTGAGTTCACGAAGAAGATTGACCTGCTTGTTCAAGAAAGAGACAACTTCGCTTCAACATTTAAAGTGATTAAACAGACTGCATCAAGATCAAATCAGAAATCGGTCTCTTCACAAAGGTCAGTTAAATCTTTTGATCAGATTCGTAAAGCTAACCTTTTCTATGATAGCAATATAGATGGTTCAGGTATACATCAAAGAAGAAGGAGATACAAAGATGAGGAACTGGTCTGGAAGAAGAAACCAGTTGAAGATGAGCTGAAAGAAAAAGAATCATGTGTACATGCGGTCAATGCCAAGAAGAACAAAGTGCATAAAGGTAAACCTGATCATATCTACTCGAGAGATCAATTACTCAGGTTATCAGGTAAGAAATACCACTGTTCTTATTGTCATACACATGATCACATTCACAAAACCAGTGATCATTTCTGGTATGGTTCTTATTCTATATCCCCCACACGAACTGCAACTAACATTCATGGACCCAAATACCAGTGGGTACCAAAGCCGAAAACTGATTCTTTGTTGCAGGCACCTACTGTCAAGGGGGAGTAGAAGAACAATGGTTTCTAAGTAAATCAGCTTAGAACCCGGACTTCAACGAAGTTTGGCTTCTGATCATATGACAGATCAGGACCCGTTCGTCAACGTTCAGACTTGGATATGTTGCAAATATCCAGGGGGAGCTTAATATATTTATATCATTCTATCATGATATCTTCTAATCCTAGATCTCTGATTGTTTGAAAGAAGAACAACTTTCAAGCATGAAAAACAGTTTCTGAAATGTTCAAACCACTTCTGGTTCTCAAAAGATTTTATGAATATAGAAGTGTGATTTTAAATGTTTTTCAGTTTTGAGCTTTAATGTTTAACTAACTGTGTGTTTCTAAAGATCAATACTTGCGTATTATCTTGTCTTTATACTGTAACGTATTCACACACACAGGTTCAGTACTTCGTTTGTATTTGTTATTACCATGTCTCATAGCAAAACAATTTTTCGATGGTAATACCCCCGTTTGATATTCAATGTTGTTGAGCATCTATCATTATTCGAAATTTTTGCGTTCATTGCTAAATTGTTTATATTTGTTCATATAAACATAATATCCAATTCTTTGATACCCTAACCAGTTTAGTTGATCTGAATGATACATTGTCAGATTCTCAAAACAAATCTCGTGATTTCATTTCATTCATTCAATATTCTTGTTTTGAGAAATCTTCAAAGTTTAATTGCTCAAATCTAATGAGCATACATTTTGAAAGTGTTATCTTATTTGAGCTTAAATGTTCAAGTTAAGCTATTGAGCTACTATTCCTTTTAGGACTTACATGGGATTTGTGTGAGAACTTAAACAGAACTTCCATGGATTCACGTTAACCAGTGTTTCCTACCCCGGAAGTTATCCTAGAGTGATTGAGGGGTGAGGGGTCATAAATCAAAGATTGGGGGAGATAACTCATCGGGTTGAGTTTTTCTCGCTGTGTTGAGCGGAAAAATGTAAATGAGAGTTTGGTTAGAAGTGAGCTTTAATGTTAAAAAGAAAGAGGGTGTGAGAACAGAGTTAAAAGAATATCAGAACTCTGCACCAACCACTTTCTGAGCCGGGCATCCACATATTCTGATTGGTTCACATTCTTTGGTGACCATCATTGAAAAAGGCACCTAGCCCATGCCAACTCTTGCATATAACCCCACCAACCACTCGTTTCTTTCTTAACAAAGAAATGTTTCATTTTCTTTGGGGACGCAACATATCTGCTATCTAGTCTTCACTCGGAAGATTTAGATATTGAAAAAGAAGGAAAGTTGCCCCACCTTCACACCTCTTTCATGCACATTGAGTCCGTGTAATATCTGTTGCTGTCTCAACAGTTTACACATTTTTGAGCCTGATCAAGCTAAGTAGCTTCAATCATTTCTACACTTGCACGAGCACACAAGAAATGAGTTTTCTTGTCATAACATTCATAGAAAATTACTTTGTGGTTTTTCGATGATTGAATGGAAGCCCTGGGGGAGTAAACATCACAAAAGCTCCTTTCCAAAGTACATCCGTTGTACAAAGTGGCTCCGTGCTACTTACAGGCATACTAACTGTTTCATCTGTTGAATCAGGGTTACATTGTTCATTATGTCTGAATTTGAAAAGATTCGGATATATACATTTCATGAATTTACGGATAATCAGATCAACGGGCGGAGAATGCCAAATTTTCATAGAGGGGAGATCAAAGAAAGTGCGGAAATTAAATGAGTTTTGATGATCATGATGTTCAAAATCATCAAAAAGGGGGAGAAATGTTTACAATGTTCAATTTCCAAGTATTAAAGAAAGAAAGTCAGTTCTGAAGACAGTCTAGAGATCAAGGAGATGAATATATGATTTTAATGCTAAATTTGTTTGTCTGAAGACAGTAAAGATTTCAAAGATTGAAGATTTCAAAGTCTGTATTGATTCTTTCCCGTATCATGTGGTGTCTGCTACAAATTTGTTTATCATTCCTCCTACGAGCTGATTGAAACAAGTTCTTAAGTTGAAAGTCTATTCAACTCGTGGTTCAAAGACAGATTCTTTGTTTTAAACTGAAGAAGCACCGTGGAATGTCAAGTAACTCTCACATTATCTTTCTTGTGTGCTGATCCGATGTGATTGAGTTTCTACAGTTAAAAGCTGCTTGATAGTACGTTCAGTCGAGGCTACTGTACATTGAGTCTGGTTACACAGTTGAAACTATGAAGACCAAGAGCTTTATTCAAGGGGGAGCTTGGAAAGATATGAAGATATGCAACACCAAAGTTCTTCAAAGCCTCAAGAGGGAAAGAAGATCAAACCTGAGAATTTAAAGAAGATCAATGTTTGAAGATTTCAAGAAGATAAATGCTTTATTCAACTTTAGGGGGAGATTGTTAGGACTGAAAGTCCTATGTGTTGAAAGTGGAATAAAGTATTTATAAGGGTTTGATTTGTAATTATTTGAAAGTTATTTTATTAAGATGGGCCCAAGCCCATAAGCCCAATTGCTTGTAAAGCCTAAGTATATAAAGGCTTATTTATCTCATAATTAGGGTTGAACAGTTTTGTAAGGTGAGAAATTAATTATTCAGTTTTCTAGTCATTAGGTTTACATACCCTTATCAGAAATTCTCTCTGTAAACCTAAACTCTTTGAAGTATTATCAATCATATGACTAGTTGCTGTGATCTATAATCTGTTCATCTGTGATTGATGTTATTCTGTTTTGCACTGCACTGGGATCTACACATACATTTAATTATCAACAATTTATAAAACACTCTTAAGTAAACCTAGCATGAATATGGCAACATAATTAAATCGAAGCTTTAATTAAACCTTCATAAACTTTAGATAATAAAAGCATTTAGTTCAGAAAACTCACCTGACTCTTGCGAGACTTTCCTCCCTAGACTCCTTAGTACCGCACCTATCACAATAAGCAAGAAAAGATGCTCAAAGACAGAACCTCAAAACCCACAGCCTCTCCCCCTTAAAACTAAGACCTACGCTGCCCGACCCCTCCTGGGATCCCGCCGCCCGGTCCCTCCCGGGTCATGCCGCCTGGTCCCTCCCGGTTTAAGCTAACCCCCGGGATCCCCCGACTCTCGGGGTCACGACCCGGGTCCTTACCCCCTCCCCGGGGTCTCGCACCACGACCGGGGTTCCACACTGACTGGGACTCCCCCGGTGTAAACCTGTCGCCCAAGTTCTCGGTCGACATCGGGCCACTCATCTCCTGAGTTCGCCCGAATAACTGTTCCACTCCAATACCCTCTGAAATCTCAAACATTCCCAAGGTTACGATCAAAACATAACAAAACTAAAGGATTAGAATCACTAATCATTTTTAAACTACTCAAAATCATCTGATTTCCATTAAAAGATTTCGATAAAAGGGAGGAGAGGGTTTTCCATCATTTCTCACTTAGAACCCAATCAAAGAACATTAGAGATAAGTTTCCAAAACTACAACTCGTATTAAAAGGGTAAAACAACAATAGGAATCTTACCTTGAAGATGAAGAATGTGTCACCAAACTCTCTCGATAAGCTCCTTCCCTTTTGCTTTCTCCCACAAACACCCTGGTATCTTTCTCTCTGCACAAAAACCTAGCCGCCAAGGAAGGTGATAGAGACCAAGGGTTAAAAAAACCCCTTTTACTACATTTTCGCTTTGACCCCTCCAACTTGCATTAATTGCTAATCATCCAACAAACTTCCATTTATAACTTTTAAATACGGTTATTACATCCCCCGTTGTCGGCTATTTGTATTTTAAAGATATTGACACTTTTCTTTGTTATCATTGGTCTAATGTGGTCGACAGTAACTAATGACCTTAATATTGGATCTTCCTTCACGTATATTAAGGTTTGAATGAAATACGTCATTCCCGTGTTTTGATATTTGGTTTCTTTCCATTTTATGGTCGCATGAGTATTAGGCCTAGTGTCCATGTTTTCGGACGTATTGTATATGTGGGTTTTAACAATGATTTATGGGTTGTGTATTTTGCCCCACCCATGGTTGGGTGTTTTGGGGATACAACGCTTTATCCACGATTCTTAAAATGGGAGTCAATTCATATTATCGTTTCGAGTGAGTTTGAGTTGCATCGTTTTATAAAGAATGTTTTGTAATGGGGTGTCCATCTTTGAAAATGCATGATATTGGAAAAGAGTCGTCTCCAAGTTTAAAGTAAATCAATTGAAGGATTATGATTTTAAATGAGGTTAATTTCTTTTAAAGATATATACCCATGTAAAACTATTGAACTCAGTAGGCGTTAGCCTAACCTTTTTATTTGTCGGCATGTGCAACAGGCTTCGTTGGGAATAGTCCTAGTGACACTGAGAAGAGAGAAGTGCTAGTTGTGTGCTCGAGATGTGAGTAGTTGGTGAAGTCTTCCACTTGGGGTTTTGTGAAGAGCAGCTCGTGTTGGGGTTAAGTAGCACCCGACTCCAATTTAGTCCTTGTATATTATTGGAGCTTTAGTTGTTGAGATTAACTATAGGATGTTATCTTGGAGTATATTGAGTTTTAATTTATAAAAAGGGATTTTTACCCTTCTTCTGATGCATTGATGAAAAAAAATTAATTAGTTGCTCTTATCAAATTCGAGGGTGTTACACACAACTACCGTCATTCACCGGCCACCCATCAGCCTTTATCTTTACCTGTCACTACAACTATGCATCCGTCAATTCATTAAGATCTTCAAAATTGAATCAAATATTATATTTTATTTATATGAATCAGATTTTTTCGAACTACTATCAATTATTTCAGATTCTTCATTAAAATTTCCTACCATTGTTTTTGTATGTATTTATATGTATGAAAATCGTGTAAAAAAATAAAAATGTTTTTTAATTAAGTTATTTAAAGATATACTTTATTTGTGTTATTTATAACTATTATATGACATATAAAATCATCAAACAACTTTTAAGAAAATTTGTCCAATCATGTTCTATCCAGTCCTAGTCGTACCAAACACAAGACAAACATTTTTCTTGTCCAATCCAGTCCAGTCCTGTCCAGTCCAGTCCTAGCCTCTTGTCTTATCCTGTCCAGTTCTGTCCTATCCAATCCCGTCTAATCATGTCTGCGTACCAAATGCTACCTAACGGATCATTTCATCCGACCTGTTTAACATATTATCTAATTTATTTGTTTTACCACCCCTAAATCTACCTAAAAATTGAAAAGTTTCTTACTTATATATCTTTATATATATTAAAGCAACAACCAAGGGTAAATTATGTGGCATCATGTGGTTTGAGAATTTCTCATATCTTGGATTGTGAGTTTAAGTTGGTTGTCCTGCATTGATGGATGAAAGAAAATTTGACAAATATTAATGAATATATAAAAGGAGGAGATAATGAATCCAAATATAAAATGCTTAGGTTAGTGAAATGTAAATTTTAACCACCATATCTTTTCTAAAAAAATATTTATTTAAAAATATATAATTGGCTAATTTCAGCCGAATATTTTTTTGAAAAAAAATAGAGGTTATTATTCATTATTAGAGTGAATTGTGGATTTGGTTCTCGTGTTTTGTTACTTTCTTTGACTACGGTCCCTATAGTATGTTTATTGTGGATTTGGTCATGTGGTATTCACTTTATCTTGGCCATGGTCCCTCTGATTAACGCATCTGTTAACTCCATTAAATCATGGACCATTTTAGTCATTTTGCCTAATTTGTGTCTTTTTATTATAAGAAAAATAAAAAATATATTTTTAACACACAAACACACATATATATATAGAGAGAGATATCAAAATAAATGACTTGATTCTTTAAATTTTAAAAAAAATTAATTATATTAAATATGATTTAATTTTATTATTTTATTGTAATGGTGGAAAAAAATATGGTTTTATTGTTTTAATGTAATTAAAACTTTAATTTAAACAAACTAGATCATAAAATTATATCTTATTTTATTTAGAACGAATAAAATAAGATATGTTTTTATGATTTGATTTATTAAATTAAAACTTTAATTATGTTAAAGGTGATATAATTTATTGTTCTTTTACTATCATCACAACAAACAAGCTTATTATCGATATTTTGACACCAAAATCATTGAAAACCTGAGAAATGAACTCTAATTTTATCATCTTAAAATTAGAGGTTCTAATTTTCATATTGTTTTTCAGGCAAAAATTAAAAATCAACTGTTTAGATTTTAAAAAAATAAAATATTTAAGTTACGAATATTTTAACCCACAATAAAATTAACAAGTGTAATAAACTAATAATTACACATTTCTAAAACCGTGTGCCTTTTTTATTATGAACATTTATTTTGGGACGGAAGGAGTACCGAATAATGATAAGACCATGTCGTATCTTTCTATTGATGAATGTTGTAGTTGATCTTCGCTATTTTCTAAATGCTAACATGTTTTCATGTTGATGTTACCTGACATATGATGCTCTATGTTTTGCCTTGTGGCTGTGAGTTAAAATATTCGTAACTTAAATATTTTATTTCGTTAAAATCTAAACGGTTTGTTTTGAGTTTTTTTTATTGAAAAACAATATGAAAATTAGAACCTCTAATTTTAAGATGATAAAATTATAGTTCATTTCTCAATGGTTTTCAATAATTTTGATGTCAAAATATCGATAATAAGCTTGTTTGTTGTGATGATAGTAAAAAAACAATAAAATTATATCACCTTTAACATAATTAAAGTTTTAATTTAATAAATCAAATCACAAAAACATATCTTATTTTATTCGTTATAAATAAAATAAGATATAATTTTATGATCTAGTTTGTTTAAATTAAAATTTTAATTACATTAAAACAATAAAACCATATTTTTTTTCCACCATTACAATAAAATAATAAAATTAAATCATATTTAATATAATTAATTTTTTTAAAATTTAAAGAATCAAGTCATACAATAACATTCTATTTTATTTATTTTGATATCTATATATATATATGTGTGTGTGTGTGTGTGTTAAAAATATATTTTTTATTTTTCTTATCATAAAAAGACACAAATTAGGCAAAATGACTAAAATGGTCCCTGATTTAATGGAGTTAATGGATGCGTTAGTCAGAGGGACCATGACCAAGATAAATTGAATATCACACGGACCAAATCCACAATAAACATACTATAGGGACCGTAGTCAAAGAAAGTAACAAAACACGGGGACCAAATCCACAATTCACTCTCATTATTATAACAACAAATGTTAGTGAGTACTTAAAAGGAGAAAATAATGAATTGAAATCAGTATATTAATCTATATGAAGGAGATAATAAACTGAAATATGAAATGTCTGGGTTGATTAAATCAATTTAAATGTTAGTGAAGAAATTTCAAATAAAAATCCCAAAAATTCATTAAGAGTCATATATAATACACATAAAGCATAAACATTATTTAAAAATTTTGATGGAAGAGAACAATTATAGTAACGACATAAATATCCATTAGGAATTATGAGGGAGAAAAAACAAAGGTAACAAGTGTGAATAAATTTTAACCACCATCTTTTCCCAAAAAAAAAATATTTGTATAAATATATATAGTTGGGCCTATATATCAATCAATAACAAGATGATAATGTCTTTTTACTAACAACTGATAGTAACAAGTAACAACAGTGATATGTTTTAGGACATGTCGTTTGAGTTAACATAACAACAAAATCATTACTGATGCACTTAAAACATTTCAGAACAATAAACGATTATCAATATATACAAGTTAATGACTTATTAAAATATTTTCGTTGTTTTAGCTTTTAGCTTTTATCTCAATAATTGTTAAACGATGAATTATAATTTAATTTAACTCGGACAAATAATTGTTTAAAATAATTATTGTATCCACGCAATGCATGGGATCTACACTAGTTCTTACATGTGGGGCAATCATTTGAAAGCACACATGCGAAAGGATTCAAACTTAAAATTTGTAGATTTATTTTGAAAAACTACAAATATTTAGGTCATGTTGGCAAATATAAGTTCACTTTTTTTAAACTTATTTTAAAATTTCTATTTGAATAGATAAAAAGTAGCTTATAACTAGATTATTGAAACGGTACTTGAAGTACGTTTTAATACATTTGATTGATTTTAATTGGTATTTATTATTAACTATTAATAAATACTAATTATAGTTTCTTCATTAATATTAACTATTATTTTCAAATTATTAATTAATTTTAATGGTAAAGTATTCATCAGTATTAATTATTTAAAATTATTATTAATCTTATTAATTGTTTTTATATTATTATTACTCAATGTATTAAACTATTAAAAAAACAAATATAATTTTATAAATATTTTTGTAAATTATATAAAAGTTAAAATTATATTTATTTTATTTCATAAATAATAAACTTTGATAAATATTTTAATAAAATATTTAATTTAATACTTATTTTTTGAGAAATTACTAATTAATAAGATATGGAAGGTTGACTAACTTTGTTTTTATTCATATTATATGTATCTAAAATCATCATTTAATTTAAATGTGTTTTAAAATTCGTATTTGGTTATATAAATCCAAAATTTATAATATTATAAACAAATGAGAAGTTAAACATTTTGCGAGAAGACGAGAAGTGTTTAATCATATATGATACACACACTTAATCATATATGATTAAACACATGCTATATTGGCAATACATAGACGTTTAATCATATATGAATATGATTAAGCACACTCACAGACCGTGTAATCATATATGATATCACACTTCTCGTCTTCTCGCAAAATGTTTAACTTCTCGCATGATTCTTTCTCTCTCTATATATATAGGGGTGAGCTATTATGCAACCTTTTGCATGGTGCAACCTTTGCAACTCCTTTATCCACCACACATTTTACTTTTACCTTTTTTCTTTTTTTTTTAAATTACATAAAATATGTGGTGGATAGAGGGGTTGCAAGGGATTGCACCATGTACATGGGTTGCATTTGAACACCCCTCACTCACTCACTCACTCACTCACTCACTCTCTCTCTCTCTCTCTCTCTCTCTCTCTCTCTCTATATATATATATATATATATATATATATATATATATATATATATATATAAGTTAACTTATTCTATTATTTAAATTTATTTATCATCTGGTTTGTATTAATTAACATATTATTTTATTAATGATTTGTTTTAGATATATTATAAAATGTTAAAATTTGCTAATTCTTTAACATGTCATTTTTTTATCATTTTATATTTTTCAACTATCTTAATTCTTAGCAACTAGTTTTTCCAAAACACAATTGTTCATCAGTTAGCTTATTAGTCATCAGTTAGCTTATCAGTCATCAGCTACCTTATCAGCTAGTTTGTCAAACGTAGCCTTAAGCAAACCAACATTTTAATTCAAAATCTTTTTCAACTTGTTGATCGTTTTGGATTTATAGACCATTAATTTTTGGCCCTGTCGTCCTACGTCATTGTAATTGATTTCAAATGTGTATTTATTTCCATCAATTCGGGTCATTAGAGATTCAAAAAAAGATTATGATATCGATGCCGCAATCCATGGATCTGATATCATAACTTTGAGACGAACATAAATTATAGGAAAACCAAAATTCTTCATTTGTTCGGTAACGTCTCAAATCCATGTCTTAAACGGCTCCGAGCTACAACAATAAATGATACCACATCTTTCTAATGTCTTTAAATGTCCATTATTTTTTGCAAATTTCAACAAAAGTCTAGTCAATGTCATGACATCCTCTTAAAGAAACAAGAAATCGATAGTAATTGTAATGCAATATAATTTCATGTTTGTGCTCGTCACAAGAACTCGATACATGTTGGATTACAACTTTTAATTACATCAATAGGTTATTTTTCCTTGGAAGAAAACCCAATGGACTTTTCATTTTGAATTATAATTCACTGAATAATTTTTTGTTTTGACAAATAAATCCCTGGATTTTTAAAAACCGGTTAAATAGATCCTTTGAACCTAAAAAATGACCTGCAACCGGTTTGGATGGTAAAAGTATTTTCAATGTACAAGCTATTATGTAAAAATATATAAAAAACCTAAACTACCCGACACATGAAAGGTGACACCCACCAAAATCATCTTCTATCCTTTTCCACTCTTTTTTTTTCCTGATTTGCTCCTTGCTGACACTTGACATACACAAACCTTGATGATCCTATAGTGCCCGAAATTGCTCATATGAAAAAGTATGACATAGTTGCACGATCTTGGACCCAGAAATATGCCATTGGAAGGGGGGGGGGGGGGGAGATGTTTGGGGAACAGATTTTGTTTTTGTTTTTCTTTTTACAAGCTTTTATAACTTGTATCATGTTTTAATGACTTGTACACAAAACATATTTACCATTTAAATCGGTTGCGTGTCATTTTTCAGGTTAAAATGATATATTTAACTGGTTTTAAAATGTCCAAGAATTTATTTATTTTAAAAAATTGTTCAGTGACATAATCACTTAAAATGAGAAGGTCCATTGAGTTTTTGACTTTTTCTAGACTTTTTTTCTTTTTTCCTTGAAAAATAGAGTAAACTACAAATTCCATCCCTATCAATTGTCAAAAATAACATTTTTTGTCTCTAGGTTCAAAGTTACAAGATGACCATTGTGGTTTTTAAAAACGTCCAAATTTGGTTCCCCCCTCTAATGGTCTTAAAATATTCTGCTAAATGATGGCATTTTCGTCCTTTTATCCCTTTTTTGTCTTTTACCTAATAAAAAACTACAAGGAGCAAAATAATAAAATTGATTTTGATCGGGTAAAAGACAACAACAAAAAAAATCGATAAAAGAATAAAAATGTCTCTCATTTAACGTAAGTTTATAACAGTCGTTAGAGTAAGGAGCCAAATCCGGACGTTTTTACACAACCACGATGGACATCTTGTAATTTCGAAAATACAAAAACATAAAATGTTAGTTTCATGAACCAAATTTGTAGTTTACTCTTTAAAATAAAACGTAATGAAAATCAAAATTCTGATTTAAAAATCGTCTAAAATACGAGTGACATTGGGCTTTGCCATATCTTTTAACATTGGGCCTTATATTGGTTGTAAGTTGTAATCTACGGCTGGTCTTCGTCAAAACAATATTGGGCTCAAAACAAACTCTTAACCCTAAACTCTTAATAGTCTTGAAATTTCGGTGGCGTTTGTTTTTGAAGAGCTCTGAAATCTGAAGTTTTATTTCACTTTTGATTGATAAAAGGTTGTCTTAAAATCTGAAATCTGAATCAATAAGACCGTTTGTTTTTATAACGTCTTCAGAGAAAGGAGAACGTATGAACTAAGGCGGCAATAAGAGGTTTTAAGAAGTTAGGTCACCACTTTTTATTTAATATGTATTAAAGAGTTAAGAGGTTCTGAAAACTGAAGAAAAACAAAAGTCTAAATATAAAAATGTATAATCGATTCAGACTTAAGATTCAAATGTTTTTTTTAACAGACACCCCTTTATGTTTATTTCATCTATTAACCTGCACGTGAATATACATTATCAAAGAGAAAGTATAAAAATAAATTAAATTAATTAATATTAACTAAATATCTTATGTGTTTCTACATGATTGGTGGAACAAGATTATAATAGGAAAGCTTGAGACAAGTGATTTATTGATTTTTTTCCCATTTGGTTGACAACCCAAAACACAACTTTAAAATAAATATTAGGGAAAAGTTGATAAAAACTTAACAAACTATTCCATTTTGAATGGTTAAAGTCCCTAAACTAATTTTTTGAATGAAAACATATTAAACTTTCTCATTTTGAATGAGTAAATCCCTGAACTATTTTTTTGAATGAAAAAACCATTAAATTTTTCAATTTTGAATTATTAAGTCCCTGCATATTTTTTCAATAAATTAAATCATCGAACTTTTAAAAATTGGTTACTTACATCATTTTAACCCAAAAAAAACTACATGGAACCGATTATCTTTTGATTCTTCCTCTTTTGATAAATAAAAAATAGATCAAAAAGAGGGAGATCGATGCCAGGAGCAACAACGTGTTAGGTGATATGGAGAACGGACAATGTAAGGGCAATGGGGAGAGGCGAGGCGGAGCGATACGATTGTCTATGAGGGTTTTAATGGCGTATAATTTGAGAACTGTAAAACTGATTTTGATTTGTTTTTACTTTAAAACCTTCATCGTCAATTCCAGGTATCTTTAAAAAAAGGCAACCAATTTTTAGAAGTTCGATAGTTTATTTATTTAAAAAAAATGTTGAGGGACTTAATCATTCAAAATGAGAAAGTTTAATGGTTTTTTCATTCAAAAAAATAATTCAGGGACTTAACCATTCAAAATATGATAGTTTATTGGGATTTTTTGAACTTTTCCCTAAATATTACCGTTAATTGAAGAAAGAAGTCACCTTTTAGCATTATTGATTTAGGTTATGTTTGGTAAACTAGCTGATAAGCTAGCAGGTAGCTGATAAGCTAGTTTTTCAAAACGCTACTATGAGTAGCTTTTCAATAAGCTAATTTATGGTCATCCAAACATGTACTTAGTGTCCCTATATCACATCGTCTTAAATATTGTAAGATTATGTGCTTTCTTTAAATGGGAAATGATTAAAAGAATAGTTTTTAAGTGTTAGGATTTACTACAACAAATGTGCATAACGGGTTCTAAAGGCGGTCTTGGAAATGTCTTCTCCTCGAACTCCAACTTGATGATAACCCGATCGAAGGTCGATCTTTGAGAAACATCCGGCTCCTTGCAGTTGATCGAAGAGATCGTCGATTCGGGGTAATGGATACTTGTTCTTTACGGTTACCTTGTTCAACTCCCGATAGTCGATGCACATCCGCATCGATCCATCCTTCTTCTTGACGAAGAGTACCGGAGCTTCCAAAGGCGAGGAACTCGGCCTCACGAATCCCTTCTCCAACAACTCTTGAAGTTGTGACATCATTTCTTGCATTTCGGTCGGAGCAAGACGGTACAGTGCACGGGCAATCGGCGCTGCCCCCGGGATTAAATCGATTCGGAACTCCACCTGGCGGTCGGGTGGAAAACCCGGAAGATCGTCAGGAAAGACGTCTGGGTACTCACTAATGACTCGAACATCTTCAATCTTTTTCTTCTCTGCTTTGGCATCCAACACGTAGGCAAGGAATGAAGGGCAATTCTTTGCAAGACACTTACTTGCCTTGATGGAAGAAATAAGAGCCACTTCACCCTTACGCTTCTACCCGTAGACAAAGACAAACCTTCCGTTTGAAGTCGGTAATCTGATCATCTTCTTTGAACAAAAGATCTCCGCCTTGTGATGAGACAACCGGTCCATTCCGATCACCACATCGAAACTCCCGATTGCCATAGGGAATAGGTCCACAACGAATAACTCCCCACCAATATCTAACTGACACTTTTCCAACACTTCCCGTAAGATCACTTGATCCCCATTTGCTAACTCTACTACTAAGGAATTACTAAGAGTACTAGTGGGCACGTGCAATTCTTTGCAAAAGTCAAGAGATACGAAAGAGAAATACGCACCAGAATCAAATAGCACCTTAGCAGCAAGTGAGTTGAGTAAGAACGTACCCGACACCACGTCGGTGGTTTCCTTCGCTTCCTCTCTTGTCATTTGGAAGGCCCTCCCTTGAGCTTTAGGGACGACTTCCCTCTTTGGTTGAATTGGTGGGGTTTCCTCCTCTAGCTCCACCCCTTATCTTGGGGCAATCCTTCCTAATGTGCCCTGGCTCCTTGCATTCGAAACAAAGTGTCTCCGGCATGGGACAACGCGGACTTGTGTGACCCGACTTATTACACTTGAAGCACGTGACTGGTCAGGGGTTGGAGTTGCAAGGACCAAAATGCTTGCTCTTGCACTTGGGACACAAATTCGCCTCCCGGCGATCATCAAAGTTTCTAACGTTCGGTTGGAACTTCGGTCGCTTGAATGAACTCGGCGGCACTTCACTTTTCCTCTTTTCTGCGGCCTTCGACTTCTCTTCCTTGTCTCTAACGTAGACTCTTTCCATTACTTTGGCTTCCTCAATGATCTCTCGTAGATTTGTAGCTTTCAAGTTTTGGACTCGGTTTCCCATGTCCGCGGGTAGGCCCTTCAGATAGGCCTTTACCTGTTCCTTCTCGGTCGGGGCCACATGACCCACAAGATTCAGCTTTTCCATGAAAAGACGGGTATATTCCCTCACCGTCAGATCCCCTTTCTTTAGCGCTCGGAACTCTTCCTCGATCAGATCCATCTCGTTTTCATTACAGTATTCTTCCATAACCTTCTTCTTGAAGGTGGCCCATGACATCTTTGCTAACACGACTTCCCCTATGGTTGCGGTGTGGACGTCCCACCATATTAAAGCCGCACCCCGAAGCATTTGGGAACCAAAATTCACTTTCTGATTCTCATCACATCCACAAGCCCTGAAGGCCTGCTCGATTTCCCACAACCATTTCATGCAAGCTACGGGATCATCGGCCCCGACGAACTCTGGCGGTTTAAACCCCATGAAGGACTTATACGAGCAACCCTTTCCAGTTTTTCCTGTCTCTAAGACTACCACTCCTTCAGTACGGTTCTCGCCCCCGGTACCACCCGAGCCAGCTACCGCGTTCTCTGCCACCACCTCTAGCCTTCGAAGACTGGCATCTCTGTCTTCTAACATTTTCAGGAATGCTTCTTGTTGTTTTTCCATGGCCGATGTTACCATTTGCATAACACTGGCCACCATGTCAGCTTGCAGATTTGCATCCTGAATGACCGGATTTGTGGATGCTAGTTCCACTCTAGGTATGATTTCCTCTGGTCCGGTAAATATCGGCGGCATGCCGAGAGGAACCACATTTGCCACTCGAATCACGGGGTTCGGGTTAGATGAAATATCCTCAGGCATCTCTCCCTCGTTCAGTGGGAGACTCCGAGTATTTACCATTTCGGATCTACCACACAAGAAGTAAGGAAATGGAAATAAGCAACACTAAAATACACAAGAAACATACTCGTACGGTCCATTGATCATCATAATCATAGTAATTCAAGTACGTTCACGTAATCATATATTCATAACAACAGTAGCTAATTGAAATTATGAACATACACTACATAAAAATTCTCGCTACCACTTTTACAATTCTCAACGACGTAGTTTCTGTCGACTCTAGGGTCGCCCCATCTTAGAAATTCTACCCAAAGCTCACAGTTCGTAGCTTAATAGTCTCAACTTAAGTCTAGGCATCGTGTCTACATACCTAGTTCACTTAAACTAGAGCTCTGATACCAACTTGTAACACGCTAAAAATTTGGGTGAAATAAAACTTAAAATTTCTGCAATATAACGCCTAAAATAAGGCGAATCCAAAACGTGTAAAAATACAGACTAAAACCCAACAGAGTCAGGGTAGTTCTAAAATGAAGTAGCGGAATAAATAAGACATATACATGACAACCTATTCAATCTAGAATAATTAGCAACTAGATTAAAGTGAGTGTCACTATGATTTCAAAACACTCTTTCTCTTTTTCCCAAAAATGCCCGGTCCAAGGAGGAGTCCTAGGTGCGATCCCGACAGATCAAGACATCCTACTCGCACCGCTAACGGAACCTGTAAACCATTTAAACATGAACACAAGTGTTAGAATGAAGCCTATTGGTTGTTAAGCCGATACCAATTATAATGTAAACAAGAACAATAATTAAATGTTACCGGCTCCCAATGCATTGAGGTCAATGCCAAACCTCCCAAATCGGGACATTGTAATTTCCTGTACAATTAATGCACAAATATCCTCCATATAAAGTGGGGTAACCCGCTATCTAGATTGGATTTCACCGTCCAGCCCGGTTCTAGTTCCCATGCCACGCCGGACATTACAATCCTCAAACCCTCTCTGCCTCTAGCGCTTACCCCGTCGGGTTACACATCAAGGTCTTACAGGCAAGGGTGCCTATCCAATCTAGCCGAGTATACAACTAAGGGACTTGCGCCCCCTATTGTCTACTCAAAATGCCCAACGGCAATAACCATGCAATAATCATGCATACCATCTAAATCCTCGTGCACAAGGAAATAGATATAAGACTCCCAACAAATGTTATGAACAATTATAGATGACAAACTTCATACAACATATAATTTTCCCAGATAGTGTGATCATGCTTGACACATATTCACCATAAGAAACTACAACTCATTTACCCACATGTAAATCCTCAACTAGTATTAATGATCCCAACTGCTGATAAGAATTTAGGCATTTGACATTTCATTATGTAGGGATGTAGACCTACACCATGATTTGCCCCTCTTCTATAAGACTTGTAAATAACACTCTTCCACATGTTTAAACACTTCCACCAACCCCAAAAATCTTATTTATTGAAGATAAGCAAAACCCTAGCTTTTAGGTCAACATCATGCATTTCATATATTTCACATAAACAAGTAATGATGCAAGTATGAATGTACATAAGTTAAGAAAACTTACTTAGATTGCTCCAATACCCTACACCCTAGATGGTTCAAGGGGATGAGAAGTAGGTGAGGAGAAACCTTGGTTCACCAAATGGCTAGGACTTGACTACCAAAGGAGAGAAACCCTAGGTTAGTATTTAATACACCCAACAAGATTCTAGAGAGGATTAAATGTTGAAGAGATTGAGTTTTGAGGTGAAGAAATCTTACCTAGGAGAGAAAATCGGCTGCCTTCAAAAACCCCCAAATGAAATAAATGAGCTAATCTCATGAAATCAGGCATTTAATGCTAAAAACCCCGTCGGCGATTTTGACATCGCGATAGTGACATGGCACTATCGCCAGTCACTATCGCCAAGAACGTACCGCGGCTCCCACTTCTCCCGCGATTGTGACACGCGAGAGTGACCCTGGCACTATCGCCAGGCACTCTCGCCGAAGATGTATCGCAGACTATTGAGTCCCCGAGATTGTGCTTTCCGCGATAGTGACCATGGCACTCTCGCCAGACTGCTCTCCCCACACGAAATTCGACGTTTTTCCATAACGCAAACACGAGCAAACTTTGACGACATAAGCTGAACAAAACCAGATATATTACAAAACAAAATAACCAATAATCCAAAATTCGGGGTGTTACAGCTAGGGTCTACCTTAGCAAACTTAGATGTTCACTCTAATATGAGTGTGAGGTACCGAAGTGAATATTGGAGGTAAGAGTCAGCATGAAATCAACCTGGCAATTTCCTATCAGAGGTCGTCTCTGATTTAAATTCGGTTAGAGACACATCCACATCCTTGGAGAAAGAAATGGCCGGATTGGTGGAAGAGATGTTATTTGAGGCTTATATCACTAGAGTGTTACACTTTTAGGATGGAGTAGACGACAGATCAATGGTCGGGCTTGTGCCCCGAGGTATGTGGAATGTCTGGATAAACTCAAGTCCCTCACACAGTTGAGTGTTGTGTGAGAAGTGGAATTCCATGGAAAAGTTATTCGGGATATTTCCTTGCCAAGGCTAACTAAGGTAAGAAACAAAACGAGCTTCAGTTGGGAACCGAGAGGGTCTAATAAGTGTTGAGTATGGTATTCAAGTATTATGCATGAGAACTAGATTTCGAGGACGAAATCTCTTTTAAGGTTGGGAGGATTGTAACACCCTGAATTTCTTTACGTTTGGTTATCTTTCCTTCCCCATTTAAGCTACGATTAAGCATTATTGTTGGTATATTAGTTGCTTTGGATGCCAAGCTAATTGAGAGCGGAAAAAGTCAAATTTTCAGGGTTTGGGGCACCTGGCAATTGTGCCAGCGAGAGTGCCAGAGGGGCACAATCGCTTGGCACTCTCGCCGAAAAGTGCCAGTGGGTTAAAAGTCGCGATTTCAGCCTTTTTCCTCATTTCTCACTTCGCAAATCCCACCCTTTCTCTCCCAAACCGATTCCATCCTATTGGTTCGAACCCCAACCATTCCTATGGCCTTTTTAATTTAATCTTGAAGCATTCCGTCATCATCTAAGGTCTTGGAAGTCTAGGATTCAAGGAGCTACCATCCCACCATCTCCATTGTTGTCTCCTTCAAGAAAATTCTAGGGTTTTGAGTTTTATCAAAACCCACCATTGTGAGTTCATCCTTTCTTCTTTCTAACACTTTAATCAAGTTATAAATGCTATATTTATAATTCCTAGTGCTTTATTTCTTAAGTTTTCATTTTAGGTGATTTTGGAGGAATTAGGTCAAAATTAGGGTTTTGGTCAAGTTGGGGATTTTAATGTAAAATGTTTGGGGATAGATTCTAAAGGGATTAAATATGATTATTTATGGTTGAAAATTTATGGATCTAGGTTTTGGAAGGATTTTGCTTGTGGATTCGGATCTCTCCAAGGAAGCTCAAGATGGGGGTAAAAATCTAGATTTAACCTAAATCTAGCAAGGTGAGTTCAAGTTGATTTGTGAAAACGGTGTACATGACAAAATGCTTATTTTAAAGTGTTTACATGTTTTACATGAAATTATTAACTGCTGGGTTATTTGATAAATCTTGATTAATTGAAGTGTTTGGTTTTATAAACTTTGTAAAACACCCACGTTTGGGGTTTTTGAGCATTTTGACAAATAAAACATACACATTGGTATTTTAATGGTTTACTTCATGAAATAGAGTTTGAGCATAAATGCATTTTATGGTGTGTTTTAAATAAGTGTTGATTGTGTGTTATGTGATGTTTTTGAAAGGATAAATATTATAAACTCACTTGGAAAATGTTTTGTCCCAATTTAATCTACGTGGGAGTCATCTTTAAATTTTGGAGCATGGGTTTACATAAAGGCGGATTGTTTGCGTTTGGTTTCATTTTATGATTTTCAACGTTGAGTCTTTATATTTGTTGAGCTTATGGCTCGGTTTGGATTTTGTTGGGTTCCGAGGACACTTGTCCGATTTTAATAGCTCAATATAGAGCGTTTGGTTATGATTTGCATTTACTGCATCTTATTTGAGAATTACATGTTTTGAATGCATTAGTTCATTCGTTTGTAGTCATGTAATATTTTAGTTAGTGCAATGGATCCATAGGCACGGTGTTCTTTTGTCCCGATTGGACAAGTTCACCACTTTAGCACGGAATAGGCATCGGGTCACCATGGTAAGTAAGGTGTGAACCTATACGATCGGGCAGCGTCCCATGGGTAGTAAGGTGTAATTCCCTTGTGATAGAGTTCCCCATTTTGGAACTCTCAAGAATAGACCTAGAGAGGTTGACTTGATGTTTTCGAGCGATAGACTCAGAGGAGTTGAGCTCGGTGGGGATTTTTTATATGTATAACCCACATGTTTTGATTTCTTACATAATAATGTGACCTACTTTTGTGTTCCGTCACACACTATGTAATCAGGTCTTCCCCGTCACCGCAAGGTGTTGTTTTGGTTATGGAGTTTTATAATCCATGTTTTCGGTGATGTTTTGAGTATGGATTGTTATCCATGTTTTGGGTTTTGCATACTGAACTTTATCCATGTTTTGGATAATAGAGTTTATCTACGTTTTCAGTATTTCTTTATTAAAGTGTCAGTTATGTATTATGCGAGTTTTGGGTTTTAGATTTATATTTGAAGAAACGGTTGTCTCATGATTTTAATCACAAAGAGGGGATGTTGAAAAATAGATTGTCTTCAGATTTAATGTATTTTGTCTTGGTCGTTTCAGATGGAACGTGTCATCATTTTGAAAATCATGATTTAAATAACATTCTTTAAGTTTATTGCTTTATACGTTTATGATGAAAACTCTTGAGCTCACTAGGCGTTAAGCCTAACCTTTTTATTTGTCGGCATGTGGATCAGGTCCAATTGGGGTTTGGTTCTAGCGGTGCCATGAAGTGATGAGCAGTAGATTTACACGGGAGTGAGGGGTTGTTTGGCGGTTGCTGAATGGTTTGGTGCAGAATGATTAAGAGGCTCTTATGATATAATGTAATATGAAATATGGTTGTTTGGTAATTGTTCAGAATGAAATCAGGGCGCTTAATGGTTAAGGGAGACCCAGGATACAAAATGATTCAGAGGGTTTTGGAACCATTAAGAGACAACCTTTTTTTTCTGCCAAACATGATTTACCTCTTAACGATTCAGAGATTGTCTCTTAATGGAATCATTAAGAGGTAAACAAACAACCCTTGAGTAGTTTGGTGAAGTCTTCCGCAGTTGGAGATAGTGACTGTTATCGGGTTTTAGTAACATCCGTACCTTTTATAGATCGCGTATAAGGATTGAAATGTGTTTTTTGAAGTTAAACCTTAATTTGTCGTTGTAGATGATTCAGTCATCGATGTAATTAGAAAATTTTAAATTAGTTGCTATTTCCAGATTTAGGGTGTTACAATGTATAAGATCAATGGCTATAATTTTTTTAATTTAAATAATGCAATAAATTAGAAGGCTCACACGCTTACTAAGTTGTGCATACATGAAGAGGGCTACAATGGTAAAAAAAATAGGAAAGTTAAAGAAAGAAATAGGAGATTAATATGAAAAGCGACTTCAAAATCTATCAACATCCTTTCCAAGATTCAACTTCTAGATTTGAAATCATTTTTTTAATTATTGAAAAATATGTGAGATAACTCATGTTTGACCTGTTTTTTATTGTGTGTGTACAAAAATTTAAATTGACTTCGGTGAATTGTTTAATTATACTTTTGCACATATGCACAATACATCATGTGCATAAGTGCACATTATTTCAATATTAACTATTGTGCACAAAATCCCTACATGGTAACTATGTGCAGTTGAACATTGTACACTAGTGAAGATTGTGCATACATGAACATTTTGTGCATATTGTGCATACGAGAAGGTTGTGCATACATGAACATTTTGTATGCCTTGTGTAGGGTGAACATTTGCCCTGCTTTTATTTAGAAAATTAAAAATCATACGCCAAAGAATAAGAAATAATATTCAATAATTTAAGAAATTATTGATAAAGGATAATACCAAAACATTATAATTAACAAGCTACCATGATTAGCAATGAGAGAATTAAGGAAATTACTTCCTTCATATGGCTCTTGAAAACTATTCCAATTTTACCCTCTCCTAAAATATGGTATGTGGATTTACACAACATGGAAATGAGAAATCTCATTGGTCAATTTTTGGTTAACATGGTTAACACTAATGTGTTGGTTAACAAAAGAATGAGTCTCTCTCTCTCTCTCTCTCTCTCTCTCTCTCTCTCTCTCTCTCTCTCTCTCTCTCTCTCTCTCTCTCTATCTATCTATCTATATTACCTCTAATAAATATGGAAAAAACAAAGATTAGAGAAACTAGTGTATCAAACTTTGGTTTAAATTTGTTGACAAATTTAAAAACACCTATCTCTGATGTATGTATATGTGTGAAATGGGAAGAGCGCATCAAAAATGGTATGCATGCAAGAAGAAAAGGGTGTTGAAAATGTTGTTTGACCATTTAAAAACCCACATCTAGGGAGAAGGCCGGAGTTGTACAAGGGTCGGATAATGGGATGAGCAAGTGACAGAACCAACGAACCCATTAGCCAATGAGTTTTACGGTTGAAAAGAAAAAGGGGTAGGGTAGATATACATAGTATAATAGTATTTTTGTTTAATTTCTTAAAGTAAAATTAAATAAACAAAATAATAGTAAAATGCCCTGAGTTAACGACTTTGCTAACACCCGTTCCCATAGGGTCCAAAAACGAAACAAAGTGACAACTATAGTAATAAAAATGTATTTCATTTAAAGTAAAAGACTAGACTTGATAATGGATGATAACCATAAAGAACAAATGTGTAATTTATTCTAAAAAAACCTTCCAAACTAGTTATGGAGTTCCATATTTTAACTTTCATCAAACAATCTGTGTCCCAACAATTTATTTAAGATCCACAATTACAATAATTAGTAAGCTATTTAAAATAACTATTTTTGATGTAATAAAAAAGAATATATATATATATATATATATACACATATAACACTTAAAAGTTAATATGCGGAACCGCAAACCAAACCGCATAGTGCGGTATAAAAAAATAAAAAACCGCAAATCGTACCAAGAAAGTTCCAAACCGTGCAGCTGGTGCGGTGTGAGCAGATTATGCGGTTTATGTAAGGGTCGGTGGCAGTTACAAAATCGTATTTCAAGTGATTTACGGTCCCAAAAATGATAACAATAAATCACGTGCAACTGACCCGTTACAACAAATGCGGAATAACGAGATCTAAATATTGTATATTTTGGTCTATTGATTCATACCGATCCACAAACGTAAATATAGCAGTTATCGAATATGCGATAAAATATAACGAAACAACAAATAAATCGAGACAACAATATTTAACGTGGTTCCACTATCAGTGTGATAGTGTACATCCACAGGGAGAGAGATCTTTATATTATCAACCGGGATAAATTACAACGTGTTTACGAGATCCTTGTTTACGTGTTTACGTGAACGCCAAATTTGTTGCCAAGTGAATAGCACTCTGGCTATCACAATTAATACGGACAGTAGTCTGCTTCAGGCCCAAACCAATTAAGAGTTCCTGTAAATGAACTGCTTCTTTAGCAGACTCGACCGCTGCAATAAGTTCAGCTTCGGTAGACGATAATGCAACAACAGACTGTAATCGAGATCTCCAACTGACAACTGTTCCACCTAATGTAAAAACATAACCAGAGGTGGATTTCCAACTAACACGATCACCTGCGTAATCTGAATCGCAGTAACCAAGAATATCACAATTGTTTTGCATACCATAAATGAGGTCGTGAGTTTCCGTACCTTTCAAGTAACGAAATACAGTTTTCACTGCATTCCAATGTGACTTACCCGGGTTCGATAGAAACCGACTAATCATTCCAACGAAATGTGCAAGATCGGGACAAGTGCATACCATAGCATACATGAGACTCCAGACTGCACTAGCATATAGAATCTTTGCCATCTCAACCTTTCCAATATCGTCTACCGGACAATCGTCTCTTGTAATCTTGATGTGTCTTGGAAGTGGCGTAGACACCGACTTTGCTCCATCAAGATTAAACCGCTTTAGAATCTTCTAAATATAGCCCTTCTGTGTTAACCTGAGAGTATGGGACTTTCTGTCCTGAACAATTTCCATGCCGAGAATAACACGAGCTTCACCGAGATCTTTCATTTCAAATTTTGATTTCAACCTATCTTTCAAACGGTTTATTTCAGAACGATCCCTGCAAGCTATCAACATGTCATCAACATAAAGAAGTAGATAAATAGAAATGCCACTGCTTGATCTATGATAGATACAAGCGTCTTTCTCACTACGCTCAAAACCCAACGAGGGCATAAATAAATCAAACTTCTTGTACCACTGTCGAGGCGACTGTTTAAGTCCATAAAGAGACTTTTTCAACTTACAGACCCAATCAGGTTTGTTGTCGGAGATGAAACCTTCTGGTTGCTTCATATAGATGGTTTCCTCAAAATCTCCGTGCAAAAAAGTTGTTTTCACATCTAATTGTTCGAGCTCCAGATCGAGAATTGCCACAAGGGCCAGTAGGACCCGGATAGATGTGTGTCGAACCACAGGCGCGAAGATATCGTCATACTCGATACCCTTCCGCTGTGCAAAGCCTTTCGCAACAAGAAGAACTTTATAACGCTTATCGTCTTTGACTTTATAGACCCATTTGCAGCCAATTGCACGACTGCCTTTCGGTAATGGACAAAGCTCCCAAGTGTTATTTTTAGATAGAACTTCCATTTCCTCATGCATAGCTCCTAACCACTTATCATAGTGGCTCGAAGCTAGGGCCTCCGAATAGTCAAACGACTCATTTTGTACAACATCCAAAGCATACTCAAGCTGGTCAGTAAAATTCATATTTGCAAAATCCCAATCACCATACCTATTAGGAGGACGGATAGTTCTCTGGCTCTGCCTCGTAGGTACTGATACTGAAATTGTATCGCCTTGACCTCCACCATCATTCTAAACTTCTTCCTAAACAGAACTAACTGGATCAGAAGTAGATGTATTTGGTGGACTATCATCTTCTTCAGATTCTGATCCCAAAGTAAAACCACGAGCAGATGAGTTGGGTACAATAGGACTGACAATTATCTCATCTCCATCGGCTGTTGGAGAAACAGAAGAGACAATTTCCGGTTCTGGAGAGGGCTGTCGATTATGATTAGACTTGAACATAATCGACTCATCGAAGGTCACATGTCGAGAGTGAATCACCTTTCGGGTGACCGGGTTCCAGATTCGGTAACCCTTGATTCCATCTGTATAGCCGAGTAGGAATCCCTTGGTGGCTCTAGGATCCAACTTGTCCTGACCTGTCACATGAATATACACAGGACATCCAAATACACGTATGTATTTCAAACAAATACAACCCTTACCCTTCCAAATTTCTTCCGGAATTTTTCCCCCAATGGTTGAACACGATAACCGATTCACAATGTGTACAGCAGTGTGAAGTGCTTCAGCCCAAAACATTTTAGGGAAACCAGATGTAACTAACATACATCAGACTTTTTCTAACAAGGTCCTATTCATCCGCTCGACGACTCCGTTTGATTTCGGATCGCCAGGTGTGGTGAAGTGTCGGTGAATACCTCTATGTGAACAAAAATCTTTAAAGTTACCACTAGTGTATTCACCACCATTGTCAGATCTAAGCACTTTTAATTTTCTACCAGTCTCGACTTTAACTAGTGCTAACCAAGTTTTGAATATTTCAAAAACATCTGACTTTAACTTAATCACATACACCCAAAGTTTGTGCGAGAAATCATCAATAAAAGTAACATAGTACTTACTTCCACTAAGGGATTGTGTCGAAGATGGTCCCCAGACGTCTGTATGAACGTAATCGAGGATTCCTTTGGTGTTGTGTTTTCCAACACCAAAATAAACACACGTTTTCTTACCCGAGACACATTCTGAACAAAAGTCCAGACTCGTAGGCGTGTCAACTGCAATGAGTTTCCGCTTGCGCAGAATCTCCAAATTCTTCTCCGAAGTTTGTCCCAACCTAAGATGCCACAAACGCGTAGCATCTAGATTTTTCGAACTATCCGCGACACATGCATCAGAACTGACTGTTTCGCCTACCAGATGAAACAGGTTATTTTCTGCCTGCTCACCTTTCATCACAACAAAGTTCCCTTTGGAGATGCACATACTCCCATTCTCTATTCGAATCTTGCAGCCAAGTTTGGACAGTTGTCCAACAGAAATCAAAGAACGAGTCATAGACGACACAAATTTAACATTTGATAAAGTTCGAATAGTACCGTCAAACATTTTGATTCTGACCGAACCGATGCCCTGAGTGACACACGATGTATTGTTTCCCATATAAATATGGTTACCTTCGAACTTCTCGAAAGTAGTGAAACAGTCCCGAAATGGTGTCATATGGCACGAAGCTCCGGTATCCAACACCCAACGCCTGTCGCTTTGCGGTGCAGTAACCGTTGCTGAGAAGCCTGTATCTTGTTCAGTTGCAACAGCTGAAGATTCTGCTTTGTTCTTGTCCTTGTTTTTCAAACTCGGACAGTCTCTGACCCAATGACCTGGTTTGTGACAATAATTACAATTGCCACGTTGCTTAGATTTTCCGCGATGACCAGGTTTACGAGATTGGGAGCGGCCACGAGTTCTTCCCCTTAGTTGATCGTCTTGGTCTCTTTCGGCAAATAGACCATGACTGTTGTGGTTATTTTCCCACGAACTGTTACCGATTTTCATCTGAATTCTCTGTTCTTCACAGATCATCCCTGCTTTCACGTCAGACAATGATATGGAATCTCTTCCATAAATAAAACTGTTAGTGAACTAGGAATATTTTTCGGGAAGCGAATACAACATAATCAAAGCGAGTGCCTCATTATCTGTGGCAAAAATAGAATCCGTTGCCTTCAACTTCATTATGATGTCTTCGAATTTAGTCATGTGGGACTGAATGGTAGTGCCTTCCTTCATTTTGAAGAACAGACACGACCTCATCAATAACAGTCGGTTAGTCAAAGTTTTCTTGAGATAAAGATTCTCAAGTCTTTTCCAAATCCCTGCGGCTGTCTTTTCATAAACGATTTCAGAAATTACATTTGGACCCATAGCCATTTGTAAGGTAGTGAAGACCCAAGCCTCCATTTCCTTAGCTTCTAAGATAGACATATCTGGATTTATTTCTTCCGGAGCAAAGACTACGGGGTGAACATCGTTTTTTTCTAAGTGTTGCGGCTGTAGTAAACTGCCATTTACCAAAATCACCCTCCCCGTTCCATTTTTCTATTATAATCCCGACCCCCGATAATTTAAAAGCACCTTTTTGATAAACATTTGGGTCCGAGTTGGAAACGGAACGGGCGAACGGATTTCCTGAATCAACAGACATTTTTAACGAGCACTTATCGTGCGACCAAAAAATATACAATCTAAGTCAAATTTAGATCTAGCTGCTCTGATACCAATTGTAAGGGTCGGTGGCAGCTACAAAATCGTATTTCAAGTGATTTACGGTCCCAAAAATGATAACAATAAATCACGTGCAACTGACCCGTTACAACAAATGCGGAATAACGAGATCTAAATATTGTATATTTTGGTCTATTGATTCATACCGATCCACAAACGTAAATATAGCAGTTATCGAATATATGATAAAATATAATGAAACAACAAATAAATCGAGACAACAATATTTAACGTGGTTCCACTATCAGTGTGATAGTGTACATCCATAGGGAGAGAGATCTTTATATTACCAACCGGGAGAAATTACAACGTGTTTACGAGATCCTTGGATCAACAAATCAGCTAACCAAATGTTCCCCCAAAACAAGATATATAAATATATATCAATGATATATATATATATATCAACAAAAAAGAACAAGGAAGAAGAAGAAGAAAGTTAGAAAGAAGACTTCTAACTTCTTGTTGGTGTATTTTGGGATGGAAATGATGCATGTATTTATAGGGATAGAATGGTGCAAGAAGACAAATGGGTATGGGTTGGCAAATGGATGCAAGTTGGCATCAAGTTGGCATCCAAGATATCTTCCATATTTCCCATGCAAAAAAGAAAATCTCATGTATATTTCCAATGGTACTTCTTTTCATTTCCCATGCATACAAGTCTTATTCCAAGTCTTCCAAATATGTGGTTCATATTAATCCACATATCTATGCTTCAAGAACTTGTACATAGTGTTTGGTGAGTTACACAACACCAATAAAACTTATCTGATTTAAGTTTTTCAACAGTTTAGACGATACGAGTCTATTGGCAACGGACACACACTTCCTTAAGACTGACCATACATAACATTAATGCATAAAATGTTTGTTTATTACATGAAATATTATATGTTAAACCATGTATTTCACATGATTTGGGCTTAAAAATATACATGCATACTCGGGAAATTAAAGATGGCGCAATTGAGAAGATACAGATCATGCAAAGGTCAGGAATATAAAACCATAAGACAAATGACTGAATTTTTAGTATGTCAAGGCTTGTCTTAAGGAAATAGTTATTGTATAAAAAGAAAGGAAATGATTGGTAAATCTTAGTAGTATTTAGTTTACATCTGGTATGTAATAAATTATCTATACTATATTATAAAGTACGGATAAAAAAACTCTTAGATACAAATTATTAGGCATAAGGTACCATCATTTTATGCAAGATTTTAAAAATATCTTAATTTACAAGTATCAAAGCACAAAATACATATTACTACTGGATGCTTCTAACACCCACCAATTTGGTATGTGCATGGTCTTCCTTTTATGCAGACATTTACATGTATCACTATTAATTAATATATTATATTACTATAATTTTGTTTTAATTATATTATTAAATATGTAATTGGTTATTTTTTCTAGATGTCATTAAAATATATAAGATAATCATTGAATTCTAACAAAATACTTAATTTTTTTATATAAAAAACATTATATTATTAAGCCTAAATTACACAAATTTATAAAAAAAAACATTATCACTTTCTCAAAACCATCCAAAATCGTACTGTAAATCGACAAAAAAATAAAATAAAACATTAAAATTGTGATGTATCTCGCTGCATTGCACGAGTACGCTTCTAGTAATTTTATTAAAATTGGCACGGTGTATTTTAAGTGCTTTAGCTTCTGCATTTGTTAACATCATAAAATTTTGCTAAACGACTAATATATTCAAGTTTTTTAACACAAAATATGGATTATAAAAACAAATAGAAACAAATTCAGTATGCACTATTATTACCTTTTTATTCTTTCATACTGTAAAAAACTACAACCTTTTAGGGTTTGTACATCTTTGTGTGGAATGTGGATGCATCATTGGTTACAACATTGAAAATGATCTATCTTTGTTAATAAATTATAATCAATATTGTGTCTTCAATTCTAGAACTAAAGACAACAAACCACAAATTACAATACTAATATTGATATGAAGTCATTATGATTCATAAATTTTACTAAAAGAAACTGAAAATAATATAATAGTTTTGATGTTTTACACATTTACTTGTAATAGTTATACTCAAAATATAGAAAGCTTGTAATGAAAATGGCTCTAAAGGTAAACCATTGAAGGAGCATGTCATCAAGGGTTGTCGACGTGTTATGATGATATTCTATTACACTTTTTAATTAACCATATGACAACGTTATCCTTATTTAATTTCTCTCTCTTCACAACTCTTAAACCGTCTTTAACGGTGATCCCATTGTTGGGATCGTGAATAAGACAAAATGGAATTAAAAAAAACAATATATATGGACAATCCTGCGAGCCAAGATTGAGGCAATTTTCCTCCCATTTTATCTTACACGAGGCACAACATGGGTAATGTTAGATGGTTTAGGATGAAACTTATTTGATAAAAAAACATGACTTTAACAGAAAAATAAAAAATATACCAAAATATATGTTTTTCAATTCCCTACAAATAGAACCCAATATTGACATATTTTCATCACACCTATGTTTCTCTTCGTTTCAATATTCTCATTAGTTTCATTTTTTTTCAATTTTCTACTATGAATCCAAATTTCCCCAAAAAAAATTCAAATTCCCAACATCCTGGTAACTCTCAATATCACTCAAAAGTCAAAACACGCAATATTAGAAAGAAAAAAAAAAACAATATACATGGACAATCCCAATCGATCTGATCATCACGCGGGCCAAGATTGAGGCAATTTTCTTCCCATTTTATCTTACACGTGACACAACATGATTGGGTTATGTTAAATGTTTTAGGATAAAACTTATCCAATAAAAAATGACTTTAAGAAAAAAATTAAAATTATACCAAAATTTATGGTTTTCAATTCCATACAAATAGAACCAAATATTGACATATTTTTATCACATCAATCTTTTTCTTCATTTCAATACTCTCGTTATCTTGCATATTCCAAAAGTTTCAATTTATTTCAATTTTTTGCTATGGATCCAAACTTCCCAAAAAAAATCAAATTCTCAACATCCAGATAAGTGATAACTTTCATTATCACCCTAACACATAATATAAAAATTTTGAGTTTTTCATCTATAATAATCAAGTTCCTATCCCTGAAAATGATCAAACACATCAAAAGAGTTTAAGAGTCCATAAATGGAAGCCAAAGAAGATATGGTGTTAATGTTAGCATGGATCTTCGTTAGTGAAGAACCTACTCGAGGCAAAAACCAAACGAAACAAATGTTTTGGTCACAAGTGAAGGGATACTATGACGAAACTCGAGCAGAAAATGCAGCAGGGTTGGACATTAGGAACGAAAATCAAATGAAGGGTCGTTTTGCACGACTTAACAAAAGTGCAAACAAATGGGTTGTTTCGTACAGAGAAGCAAATCGACAAAAAAGAGCGAAATGAGTATGAAAGATGTTGAGAAAGAAGCTCATGCAATTTATGAGATGGGTGGGAGCAAGTTTAATGATTTGTTTGTATTTAACAAATTTATGTGTAAACATCCCAAGTGGGATTTACAGTTACAACGTGACACAACAAATTCTCGCCCAAAATATGAAGTGGGTAATGAAGAAAATGGTGAAAGCACAAAAAGATCAAGAACTTCAAAAGAAGGAGATTATTCCATCGACACCAACCAAGAATCACTAACTGTTGGTGGTTTGACGGTTCAGTGTTCTATTGGTAGAGATGCGGCAAAGAGAAAAGGAAAAGGTAAGGCATCATAATCTTCTTCAACTCCTGACTATCCTAAAGAATTTCATGTATTGAACATTAGAATAAACAATTAAGTTGAAATCATGAACAACAAACTTGAAATTTGAAAAAGAAAAAGAACACCACAAGAATCTACATACACTGTTGGCGAAAGAACACTTGTCGTCATGGTATTGGGTACTATGCTTCGAAGGCAGTATGAGCGTTTACAACTGCATCAACTCTTGCAGAAAGCATCGAAGGGTTGAATGCAAGTGAGAGGCGTATATCAGTTTGATAAAAGTTGTTACAAAATTTAAGAGTAAATTCACTTTGGGCAAACAATTGTGGATGAGCAGTTGAGGTCATAATCTACCCTTGAAGTAGTATCAGCCACCTAAGGTTGGGAGGTAACTGAGATCTTGTTGTTGAGAATCGCTCCAATAAGGTTCAATGTCCACCCAGTTGTAACATCCCGATTTTCGAAAGGTATCATATCGAGTTAATACCAAAACCGAGATATTAGGGAAAAATAAGATAAAATCTTTTGGACTTGAATCCTGGATTTTATAGTCTAGATAGATGAAGAATTCAATTACGAGTCCAACGGTTCTTTCCGGAGCAAAATCGGAGCTATAACGAAGAAGTTATGGCCAAAACAGTATCGAGAAGAAAACCAGGGGAAGTGGGCGACTTATGCCGCGACCCAAGGTCGCGAGACAAGTCGCGAAACCCCCTGGACGAGCTTAAAACCGATTTTCAGCACCCAAACTTCATTTCTTCATATCTCCTTCATCATAACTCCGATTTGGGTGATTCAAATTGCTACGGTTTCGTTTTTGAGAGGTATTCAAGGATCTAGCAAGAGATTGGAAGTCTATTGGAGTATACAAGAGTATTTTGTGGTGGTAAGCTCCTCATCCCTCCCTCTTCATCTTCTTCCCCAAAGTTTTCTAGGGTTTCATCCACCCTTTGTGCATTCTTTCATAGATTGGAGGTTTGTAACCATTTTGGTGAACTAGAAGTGTTTTGGTTGGTGGATTCAAGCTTGGATTAAGGTAATATCCTATTCTCTTCATTTTTGGAAGTTAGGGTTTCGGTATCAGTTGAGGTACTCGTGTATAAGGTTGGGAAATGATTCTTTGTGGTTGATTTGATTATTTATGGTGGAAAATATATATTTATGGTTGGAATCTTGTGGATCTAGGTTTTGGAAGATTTGGTTTGAAGAATCAAGTTTCTTCAAGGAAAGCTCTAAGTGGGTAAAATCTAGATTTAGTTTAAATCTAGCAAGGTGAGTTCAAGTTGATTTGTGAAAACGGTGTACATGCCAAAATATTCATTTTAAAGTGTTTACATGTTTTATATGAAATTGTTAATTGCTAATCATCTGATAAGTTTTGGTTATTTGGAGATATTCAACTTTATAAACTTATAAAACACCAACATTTGGAATTTTGGACATTTCGATAAATAAATCATATATTTTGGGTATTTAAATGATTTATTTCATGGAGTATATTTTGAGTATAAATGCATTTTTATTGGGTGTCATGGGATGATTTGAAAGGATAAAAGGTATAGACTCACTTGGAAAAAAATTTGTCCCGATCTAAATCATGTTGGAGTTATTTGTGTGTGTTGAAGCATGGGTTGCATTATTTCGGGTCGTTTATGTTTGATTTCATTTTATGAGTTTCAGCGTTGGGTCTTTGGGTTTGTTGAGCTTATGGCTCGTTTGGATTTTGTTGGGTTATGAGGACACTTGTCCGGTTTTGATAGCTCATTGTAGAGCGCTTGGTTATGATTTGCATTTATTGCATCTTATTTAGGAATTACATGTTTTGAATGTTTTAGTTCATTCGTTTTGAGTCATGTAATGTTTCAGCCCCATCTGCTATGGATCCATTAGCACTTTTGTTATTTTGGACGATGTTGGGACGACTAGCCTCTCACATCGTGGCACGTTGGCATCGGATTGGGTTATAAGTCCTTCGTGCAGCACGTTTGGCATCGGATTGGGTTGTAAGTCCTTCGTGCAGTATCTATGGGTGTATGCTGAAAGATGTTGAGCTCGATACTTTTATTATTTGTCCAATGGTGGAACGATTAGTTTTCCCCATTGAGGCGCGGTTTGGCTTCTTTGGTATGGTGTAAGTCCTCCGTGCTAGTATCTATGGGTGTATTCTGAAGGATGTTGAGCCCGATACTTATACCAATTTAACGTAATGTGTGGCTTACTCTGTGCACGTCACATTATGTGGAATTGGGTTTCCCCCGTCACCGAAAGGTGTTATCTTTGGGCTGAGTCGTTTATTATTTGTTTTCGATGACATTTTTCATACATGAATTTATTCCATGTTTTACGGGTCGAGTATTAATCCCTATCCGTGTTTTGGGATATGAAGTATTATTTACATTATCATAAATTGGGAGTCGTTTTATATCCACGTTTTTAGTTGGGTTATCTCCCTTATGCTATAATCTTAGAGACTTGAGTTTACTCATATATTTTGGTCGTTCGTTTTATAAAGCTTACTCAAATTTCATTAATTGAGCATTACCATTATTCCCGTTTCAATTAAGTGTTGGATTGCATTATTTCATGAAAGAATGTTTTGGCGTTTAGGCGACCATCTATAAAATGCATATTATTGGTAAATGAGTTGTTCCATTATTGTTAAGTAAATCATTTTAAAGGATCATGATTATAAGTTACAATAATTCCATTTTACGTTTTCTTTATAATCATGATATAAACTCTTGAACTCACTGAGCGTTAAGCCTAACCTTTTTATTTGTCGGCATGTGCATCAGGTTCCAGATGGGGGTTTGGTCCTAGCTGTCCCAAGAAGGGATGTGCTTAGTTCTCCCGAGTGTAAGTTAGTGAAGACTTCCGTAGTTTGGAGATAGTGACTTTTATTGGGTTTTAGTAGCACCCGTCCTTATTATAAACCGTATGTATAGAATGAATGTGTGTATTGAGGTTAAATATTAAATTGTAGTTGTAGATGATTCTTTTATTGGTATATTTAGAAATTTTTAAATTAGTTGCCATTTCCAGAATTCAGGGTGTTACAAGTTGGTATCAGAGCTTAAGTTTGAGAGAATTAGGTATTGATTTTTGGATGCCTAGACTCAAACTAGCGTTCGTATAAGTAATTTTAAGTGGATTTGCGTATTAGGTATTTTAAGATACGATATTTTAGGGTTGATCGAGTCGCTAGAAACGGGAAACTTGTCGAGGGTTGCAAGGATGATCATGTACGGTGCGTTCATAATGACACCTGGCCATTGTTATGGTGAACCTACATGCAACATGTGTATACTTGAACTACCTTGGTATGATGACCGTTGGGGTAGTGAGAAAGTTTCTAAGCGAGTAATTTAAGGCAGGATTGATGTTTCTAGCAATGTCACTTTGGAGTGATAGTTAAGCGCGTTGAATGCACTAAGTTGACCAATTTGAGTCGGAGCTATTGGTTGGATTAGAACCATATGCGTGTTAATTGGCTTTATTTCGAGGAGAAATTGTAAGGAGAACCGATGAAAGCGTCGGTGATCGCCTTAAGATGTTTGAACATCCAGATGATAGTGGTATGACGGAAATTTGAGGAACGTGATTTCGGGGTATCGAGTGCCGACAAAATCCATGCACGACATTTATTTCTAAAATGAGTTTGCATTATTTGTTTCTCATTATTTCAAAGCATAAAGTGAGTTATATTTCGAAATCTTGGTAAGGTGTTTATCATTCATCAAATTTTAAACTGAGAGTTTAAGCATGCACGAAATTGTTTTGTTGTTCGCGGTTGTAAATATTTTATTTATTGGAAATCTCTTCATCTTCGTTTTGTGTCTAACTCTATTTTTGGACATCTTAAGATATGTGTTTTAATGCCACATGTGGTATTGGGCAAGTGACTGTATAATTTTTAACCTTGACAGTGGATCTCCTCCACGTATGTTAAGGTTTTAAAGGAAGAGTTGTCCCACTGTTCTCGAGTCGGAATTTTCTGGAGAATTTTAGTCTATATGAGTCATGTTTAATTTTACGGGGTATAGTTCTACAACCTTTTGAGTTCGTGAGTATAATTTGAGAGGCTGAGTTTTAATTTTATGGCCTATAAATTACGAGCTTTTGAGTGACGTATCTAATAAGAGTTTTGTGGAAAAAGGGTCACTTTATCTTACATGGTGGTTTTATAGTTTTGACATTTTTAGACTTATTGTCGTTTTACGCTTTTTATGTTGAGAAATATAGATTTTGACACCGCTTGATTTTACCGTCAATGAGTTTATGAAAGTTTAGTTGGGTTTATGGCGTTTTATTTTATGGCCATTAGAATCGCGTAATAAAAAGAAATTTTGGAACGGGTAGACTTGCATTATTGTGTGCGTTAATTTACGAGTTTTGTTTAATACTTTGTCTCATGCGAGTCTTGCACCTACATTTTTGCAACCGTAAGAGGCACCTTGAAAATCTTAATGACGCATGATTGCATCTTGAGTTTCACATGGGTATATGTGCATACTTTTGGGTTAGGTCTGATTTTCACTCGCGTGAGTAAATATGTGAAATATTTATGTTATCTCATATTAAACTATTAATCTAAACGTGCTTTGATTGTGGACCTTGCTGTTATAAATTTTCTGCAATGCATGAAATGAATTTTCGGATTGCATATCGTTGTAGTTACCATCTTGGTCAAATGTGTTTTATCGAGGCGGCTCAAGACTTTAAACTCGATTTGAAAATTTATTTGCTTTCCCATCATTCTACAAAGTTTTGGGGAATAAACTGATGCATAGGAGACTTGTTGAAAATTTTATGCCGCAACGTTTTTGGTTAAAGAAGGAAAAGTTAAAAGTTGTGAAGTTCTCTTTTGGAGTTGTACAAACATTTATTTCACGTGTTTGGGGTACCGGAATTTATTTTCATGTTTATAGTGTGAATATTGCTACACACCTTTTGTTACCATTTTATTTACGAAAATATTGATCAAACAAATTTTGGAAATGATTTTATACGTGTAGCGTCGGTGATCAATTTTCAACCTATCGAGTGATCGGTAGTGGATTTTACCGCACAAGCAATTGTTATAAAGCTTGTGTATTTGAAAGTTTCATAAAGGT
Organism: Arctium minus; assembly: GCA_954870635.1. Classification (NCBI taxonomy): domain Eukaryota; kingdom Viridiplantae; phylum Streptophyta; class Magnoliopsida; order Asterales; family Asteraceae; genus Arctium; species Arctium minus. The sequence goes on along the minus strand of OX941081.1, from coordinate 41,383,213 downwards.
TTAAATTGGTATAGTTGTTGAAAACCTTGAACTCATTAGACCTATAGATTTAAACCCCTATCGTGAAAGGAGTTGTAACTAAGGAACTAAGGAGTCCTTGGGAAATAAAGCGTCGGATTATCTGATCCGTGGTCAGTCCGAATTTTGGATTCCAATTTCTGAATCGGTACACGCGCGAATAATTGAAGTAGTAGAATTGTGTATTCTCCTAGATATTTAAGTGGTCATATTTTGCTTCGGTAAACCTTCGGGATAAATCATTGGGCGGTTGCTTGACTTCGGTAGGATAGGAGCCGATGGGACGGATGTGTACCATCCGGGTGAGTCTTAAGGAATAAGGAAATTATGGTGATTTGTTTGTCGGAATTTAATATCTTGATAGGTGTCAACTTTGAATCATCAGTGTAAAATATGGAAGGAAATTTATGGTGGTATATCTACGGTTGAGGTGTAAAAGTTTTGAACATAAGTGTCGACATTCGATTTGAGGATAATAACCGTTGGGATGCTTCATTGTACTTCCGATGAAACCGGTGCGTCAGCAATTTAAGTGGTAACCTTGAGAAGATTAGATGATGGAAATTAGGAATCGATCATTGGTAATTCTGTAATCAACAAGGTTTCACTGATTCGTCGACCGACGCTTGACCGCACTTTGTGAATTGGGTAACCGTGTAGTTGGGGTAATTCGTTGTCCACCAATGTCGTGCCGCACCAATTGAGGAACGGATCGAAGGTTATGATTGGATCGAAACTAACTAGTGTTAGGAAATATCGTCAAGGAAGGGGACGATGAATCTTTTATAGTATGGATTATCGAGGATTTGGGTTTAGAATGTCGAGGTAAACCTTAAGTAGAAATCGACTATTGAGGAGTCCTTGATGGGATGGAATTAAAATGCCTAAGGGAAGTGATCGGTTCGTGCATGAGGCAAGGTATCGTGGAGGCCTTCCTTTTGGGTAAAGAGCCGATTGACCTTACAAAGGGAGACGTTGGGTGTTTGATCGGTGCTAGATTTCGAGGACGAAATATCTTTCAAGGTTGGGAGGATTGTAACACACCAATTTTCGAAAGGTATCATATCGAGTTAATACCGAAACCGAGATATTAGGGAAAAATAAGATAAAAGATTTTGGACTTGAATCCGGATTTTATAGTCTAGATAGATGAAGGATTCAATTACGAGTCCAACGATTCTTTTCGGAGCAAAATCGGAGCTATAACGAAGAAGTTATGGCCAAAACAGTATCGAGAAGAAAACCAGGGGAAGCGGGCGACTTATGCCGCGACCCAAGGTCGTGAGACAAGTCGCGAAACCCCCTGGACGAGCTTAAAAACGATTTTCAGCACCCAAACTTCATTTCTTCATATCTTCTTCATCCTAACTCCGATTTGGGTGATTCAAATTGCTACGGTTTAGTTTTTGAGAGCTCTTCAAGGATCTAGCAAGAGATTGGAAGTCTATTGGAGCATAAAAGAGTATTTTGTGGTGGTAAGCTCCTCATCCCTCCCTCTTCATCTTCTTTCCCAAAGTTTTCTAGGGTTTCATCCACCCTTTGTGCTTTCTTTCATAGATTGGAGGTTTGTAACCATTTTGGTGAACTAGAAGTGTTTTGGTTGGTGGATTCAAGCTTGGATTAAGGTAATCTTCTATTCTCTTCATTTTTGGAAGTTAGGGTTTCGGTATCAGTTGAGGTACTCGTGTATAAGGTTGGGAAATGATTCTTTGTGGTTGATTTGATTATTTATGGTGGAAAATGTATATTTATGGTTGGAATCTTGTGGATCTAGGTTTTGGAAGATTTGGTTTGAAGAATCAAGTTTCTTCAAGGAAAGCTCTAAGTGGGTAAAATTTAGATTTAGTCTAAATCTAGCAAGGTGAGTTCAAGTTGATTTGTGAAAACGGTGTACATGCCAAAATGTCTATTTTAAAGTGTTTACATGTTTTATATGAAATTTTTAACTGCTAATCATCTGATAAGTTTTGGTTATTTGGAGATATTCAACTTTATAAACTTATAAAACACCAACATTTGGAATTTTGGACATTTTGATAAATAAATCATATATTTTGGGTATTTAAATGATTTATTTCATGGAGTATATTTTGAGTATAAATGCATTTTTATTGGGTGTCATGGGATGATTTGAAAGGATAAAAGGTATAGACTCACTTGGAAAATGTTTTGTCCCGATCTAAATCATGTTGGAGTTATTTGTATGTGTTGAAGCATGGGTTGCATTATTTCGGGTCGTTTACGTTTGATTTCATTTTATGAGTATCAGCGTTGGGTCTTTGGGTTTGTTGAGCTTATGGCTCGTTTGGATTTTGTTGGGTTATGAGGACACTTGTCCGGTTTTGATAGCTCATTGTAGAGCGCTTGGTTATGATTTGCATTTATTGCATCTTATTTGGGAATTACATGTTTTGAATGTTTTAGTTCATTCGTTTTGAGTCATGTAATGTTTCAGCCCCGTCTTCTATGGATCTATTAGCACTTTTGTTATTTTGGACGATGTTGGGACGACTAGCCTCTCACATCGTGGCACGTTGGCATCAGATTGGGTTATAAGTCCTTCGTGCGGCACGTTTGGCATCCGATTGGGTTGTAAGTCCTTCGTGCAGTATCTATGGGTGTATGCTGAAAGATGTTGAGCTCGATACTTTTATTATTTGTCCAATGGTGGAACGATTAATTTTCCCCATTGAGGCGCAGTTTGGCTTCTTTGGTATGATGTAAGTCCTCCGTGCTAGTATCTATGGGTGTATTCTGAAAGATGTTGAGCCCGATACTTATACCAATTTAACGTAATGTGTGGCTTACTCTGTGCACGTCACATTATGCGGAATCGGGTTTCCCCCGTCACCGAAAGGTGTTATCTTGGGGATGAGTCGTTTATTATTTGTTTTCGATCACATTTTTCATACATGAATTTATTCCATGTTTTATGGGTCGAGTATTAATCCCTATCCGTGTTTTGGGATGTTTTGGGATATGAAGTATTATTTACATTATCATAAATTGGGAGTCGTTTTATATCCACGTTTTTAGTTGGGTTATCTCCCTTATGCTATAATCATAGAGACTTGAGTTAACTCATATATTTTGGTCGTTCGTTTTATAAAGCTTACTCAAATTTCATTAATTGAGCATTACCATTATTCCCGTTTCAATTAAGTGTTGGATTGCATCATTTCATGAAAGAATGTTTTGGCGTTTAGGCGACCATCTATAAAATGCATATTTAATGGTAAATGAGTTGTTCCATTATTGTTAAGTAAATCATTTTAAAGGATCATAATTATAAGTTACAATATTTCAAGTTTACGTTTTCTTTATAATCATGATATAAACTCTTGAACTCACTAGGCGTTAAGCCTAACCTTTTTATTTGTCGGCATGTGCATCAGGTTCCAGATGGGGGTTTGGTCCTAGTTGTCCCAAGAAGAGATGTGCTTAGTTCTCCCGAGTGTAAGTTAGTGAAGACCTCCGCAGTTTGGAGATAGTGACTTTTATTGGGTTTTAGTAGCACCCGTCCTTATTATAAACCATATGTATAGAATGAATGTGTGTATTGAGGTTAAATATTAAATTGTGGTTGTAGATGATTCTTTTATTGGTGTATTTAAAATTTTTTAAATTAGTTGCTATTTCCAGAATTCAGGGTGTTACACAAGTGGTGTTGTTATGTATTGAAGGTTCAAATTGGGTTCGATGTTGTTCGTCATGAGGATCATTGTAGCAGTGTCGACTAAAAGATAACTAGGTCCTGGTCTGAGGACATGTTATGTTGAGACACTCCCTTGGAAAAAGAGTTAATTGGTTGGTGAAATTGAGAGTAATTAAGGTTTGCATTCTAGAGTCATTATCCATTTGGCGAAGGTTGATTGGCAAACCATCTATCAGACTTGCACCCCACGCCTTTCTTGAAGCATTTCATACGCCTCTCATGGTTCGTGTGATTTCCAGAAATAAATAAATGTATGATATCAATGTTGGTGGAACTCTTCGGTCGAAGTTTAATTTATTCAGAGAGGACCGAAATTTTGAGAACCAAGTAATCTCGTTTGTGTGGGACATTTGAGTGTTTTTTTGGTGCTATATTCGAGGACGAAATCACCTTTAAGGTTGGGAGGATTGTATCACCCGGATTTTCGGTATGCTTATTTCAAGCTCCATATATATATATATATATATATATATATATATATATATATATATATATATATATATATATATATATATATATATATATATAGGGTGCGTTTCTTTTGCAAACCAAACAATTTGTACAAACTATGTAAACCAATCTTAACCGTTCATCAAGTCTAATGAATATATGATTTTATTATGTTTCCTAATTTAAAATCATGATTATAATGAATAAACTTAACATTTTCCATATATATCACAATCACTATTAATTAATCATAATCATTATCCATAAATATATCTATTGTTTCTTAATATAGTGGTTTGCATAGTTTGTACAAATTACTTGGTTTGCAAAAGAAACGCACCCTATATATATATATATATATATATATATATATATATATATATATATATATATATATATATATATATCTACCTTAGAATAGCTCTTGGTATGAATTTTGAGTTGGTACAATGTTTTGGGTGAAAATCAAGCAATTTAACTTTTCTGGAGTAGATTCACGCTTGGGGTCAATTATTCACGCCCGGGGAGGAATCTTCATGCCAGGGGAGTTTGGACAGAAAATTGGGTCTGATCAATGGGATCCATCAACTCATTTAAAAACGTTTTTTTTGCCCTAAAACCTCATTTATTCTCATTTTTCTTCTCTATCTCCTTCTTCCCTTCTCTCCCACCATTGAAATCATTTTGCCCTAAAACCTAATTTCTTCTTATTTTTCTTCTCTTTCTTCTTCTTCCCTTCTCTCCCACCATTGAAATCATTGGTAGAGCTCTTGGATCATATTTTCGAGGATCTTGGAGCATTTTAAGCCAAGACGCAATCAAAGTGTCAAGATCATCTTCATCTTTTTCATCATCTCCACCACTTTTCCTCTATTTTGACCTAGTTATTGGGTTTTCCTAAAACCGAATTGTAAGTTCATCTTAACCTTCCCAAACCTTTATTATGTTAAAACCTTTTATTTTAACATCCTAGAACATCCCTTTTGATGTATCTTCAATATATTGAGTTTTGGTCAATTTTGGGTGTTTTGGGTGATTTTGACATTTTTTACGAAGGTTGGTTATGGATCTGGTTTTAGGGTTAAATTTGGTGCATTTCTAGGCTTGGTTGTGACACAGATAAAGTTCTAGATATGGGTGTTTGTGGATCTAAATCCTTCACCATTTTGGAAGTTGGAGATGGGTTTTGTGACACCCGGAAAACTTTGGTAAATTACATTTAAACCTATTTGAGAGAGAGAGTGATTGAGTGAGAGAGAGAGAGAGAGGCGATTCTCACTTCTTGCTACCTCCTTCCCCCATCAATGTTACCTAACTTCCACCAAAGCATTTATTAAACTTCATCTAGGGTTGTTGGACTTCTAGAATCAAGAGCTCAAGCAAGGATCAAAGACTCCACTCTCGAATCTACAATATTTTCTAGGGTTTGCTAAGTTTTTAGGTTTTCTTCCTAAAAACCTAAGTAGTGAGTTTTCTAACCTTTGTAAATCTAGATGCATGTCATTTTATGTTATTAAACCTTATTTTGTTCATTTTGGTGATAATCTTTCAAGTGGAGTAACATTTACTATGAATCTCATCTTTGAGAATTGATGGGAATTTCTTGGTCAATGAATGTATTATTTGGAACCTTGAGAACTACTAATATATTTTTTTCAAAAATAGCAAATGGGTGACTTTCATGAATATACCTACAATCTTAGTAGGATGACCTAAATGGAATTTTGATATATTTGGGAAATCTTGTATGTTAGTGATTTATGTAAGCATAACCATTATGCCATTATGTGTATTACGTATGCCTACTTACTTGATATTGCATATATGTTGAATACATGTGCATCTAGCCTTAACTTTAGGGCTTTGGGGTTTATGTAATATAAATGCAATAATCTTATGGTGGTTGGAGCACGAATACCCATCTTGTTGTTACACCTATTTTACTTGGAGTAAATTGTATTGGGCTATGTATATTGCAAAATTTGGAGGAACCACAAGTAGGCACTAGAAGGATATAATATTGGGCGCCACCTTGGATGTATGTGCCTAGATCTCCGTCATTCGGGGTAATACCTTGAAGGTAGTCCCTAATGTGTCGGGCCTTTGGGGTGTTGCCTGTACGGGTGAACACCAAGGTGTATCGTCTCTTGAGGTGAAACTTGTTTGGTGTTTTGGGTCTCCCTTATTGATTCCTTATTTGTAAATCTTTGTGGCATTTCAATGATTCTCACTTTTACCTTGTCTTATATTTTGTTCAAACTCATTAGGCTTTTTGGCCTAACACTTGCTTAGTGTCGACATGTATCTCAAGTTTAGCAGTGTCGTCTCTAAGAAGGCCTAGTCGAGTTTAGAGTGAGCTTGGGAGAAAGATTTTGGGACACCATACCAATGAAGATCTTCATTCTTTTGGAAGATTTGGAGGATACCCGACTTGTAATTTTGTTTCTAGAGAAATTAGATTATTATGTTGTCTTTTCCAAATACTTTGAATTACCCAATGTAATTAACAGGTGTTTATATTTCCCTTTTTGGGAGGCTCATGCTTTGGCATATTTTATATACCACATTTCCAATCTATTTGGGAGTTTTTGTTTATCTCAAATTTTTGGGTGTTATAGGTTTGGAACCTAGGTTTAACCTAACCTAGAAATGTGAGTTCAAGTTGCTTTGTGAAAACTATGTAAATGCCAAAAATGTTTATTTTGGAGTCTTAAGATGTTTTCTTGATGTGTATCAAGCAAGGTTCTAAATGGCGTGAGGCGTGGCATGGCGTTGAGGCCAAGCCTCAAGCCTTAGGAGCCACGGCGAAGCCATGACGTTTTCAAGGCGTGACTTATGGCGTCAATAATCTATTTCATATATAATATTATATATAAAAACGTATGTTTTGTAGTATTACTCAATGAATTAATAGTAATAAGCAAGTTAAATTAGGTTATATATTAAAAACTTGCAAATAATACATTAAAAACGTAAAGAAAAATCAAATATCTCATTACGATAATTGCGCATTAGGCCATGGCGTGCCATTGGCTTAACGTGGCGTGACACACAAGCCTTGGTGCCATGGCGCGCCATGGCGGCTGTACGACGAGTTTTTTAGAACATTGGTATCAAGTGTACTGATCGTTTAATGAGATTTGCATTTTGGGCACTTTTGGTATTATAAATCTTGTTTAATGCCACATTTGAGATTTTTGGATATATTGATAAATGAATCATAATAATATGTTTTTTTCGTGGGTTTACCATATAAATGAATATTATTTGGTGGAAACGCAATTTTAGTGTATTTGATTTTATAAACCACTTGGAAAATGCATACCTTTATGTTATGAAACATTTTAGAAATATAAACAGTATGAGCTCATTTTGAGGATGCAAATGATGAGTCTCTGGGTCAATCATACCTTTGGAGCAATTGTTTGCATAAACGTGGCTTAAATGTGTTTTATTGCTATTATTGACTTTTATTGAATAGTCAAATTGAGTTGTTGAGCTTTTTGGCTCGACCTTGACTTTAAATGTAACACCCCGATTTTTAGAAAGGTATAATTTCAAGTTAGTATAGAAATCAGTATTTTAAGAGAAATAAAAGAAATAATATTTTGGGATTGAATCTTAGATTTTATAGTCTTGTTGGATGAAGGATTTAATTACGAGTCCAACGAACCTTTTCGGAGCGAAAATGGAGCTAAAACGAAGAAGTTATGGCCAAAACAACGTTCGATACCGTCTTGGCTATTGTGACAGCGATTGTGACAATGTCACTATAGCCGTCACAATAGCCAGAGCCAAGGACCTCACGGTATAGTCCTGGCTATTGTGCCAGCGATAGTGCCACTGGCACAATAGCTTGGCACTATAGCCAAGGGGTACCAGCAGGTTAAAACTTGTGATTTTCAACCCTCTATCCCATTTTCTCATTTCCACTCTCTCCCCTTTCTCTCCCAAACCGATTCCCACCATATTGGTTCGAACCCCAACCATCTCCATGGCCATTTACTTTGATCTTGAAGCATTCCATCATCATCTAAGGTCTTGGAAGTCTAGGATTCAAGGAGCTACCATCCCACCATCTCCATGGTTGTCTTCTTCAAGAAAATTCTAGGGTTTTGAATATTATCAAAACCCACCAATGTGAGTTCATCTCTTCTTCTTTCTAACACTTTAATCAAGTTGTAAATACTCCATTTATAGTTTCCTGATGCATATGGGGTTTGTAGAGAATTTTATGCCACAACATTTTTGGTTAAAGAGGGAAAATTGTAAAGTTAAAATTTGTGAAGTTCTCTTTTGGAGTTGGACAAACATTATTACACGTGTTGTGGTGCAGGAATTTATTTTCATGTTTATAGTGTAAATTTTGCTACACGTCTTTTGTTACCGTTTTATCAACGTAAATACTGACCAAACGAATTTTGGAAGTGGTTTTATACGGGTAGCGTCGGTGATCAATTTTCAAGCTATCGAGTGATCGGTAGTGGATTTTACCGCACGATTAATTGTTATAAAGCGTATGTATTTGAAAATTTTATAAAAGTTTAAATTGGCATATTAGTTGAAAACCTTGAACTCATTAGGGCTATAGATTTAAATCCCTATCGTGAAAGGAGCTGTAAGGAGGGATCAGGGAAGTCCTTGGGAATTGAAGCGTCGGATGATCCGACTTGTGGCCAGTTTTGAATTGTGGATTTCAGCCTTACAAGTAGGTTCACGTATGAATAATCGAGGTATTAGATTTATGCCCTCTCCCAGTTAATTATGCACGAAATTCATTTCAAGAAAAATAAATTGCATCGATTATTTCTCATATTTCTCGAATCATAAAATGAGTTATATTGTGGAACATTTGAAAAATATTTGTCACGCGTCGGATTTTAAACCATGAGTTTAAACATGCATGAAATTGTTTTATTGCACGTGGTTACCATTTGTCATCAACAAATCTATTCATCCCCGTTTCATGTCTAACACCATTTTAGGATATTGTGAGATCCGTGTTTTAATGTCATTTGAGATATTGGGCAAGTAACTGTGGAATTTTAGCCTTGACATTGGATCTCCTCCACATATTTTAAGGTTTTAAAGAAAGAGTTGTTCCCATATTTTTGAATCAGAATTTTCTTAGGAATTTTGGCCTGTAAGGGTCGTGTTGAATTCTATGGAGTATTGTTTTGCGACGTCTTGGGTGCGTGACTGTACTTTGAGATGCGTGGATTTTAACTTTATTACGTGTAAATTTACGAGCTTGTTAGGTGTCGTGTCTCATTAAAAGTTTTGCTGAAAATGGTCACTTTATCTTACGTTGTGGTTTTTAGAATTTTGACATTTTTAGACTTATTGTCGCCTTATACTTATTTGTTGGGAAATGAAAAAAATTTAATACGGCTTGATTTTAGCGCTAGTGAGTTTTATAAAAATTCAGTTGGGTTCATAGTGTCTTATCTTACGACATTTTGCGTCACATAAATAAATTCTGGGAACGTGTACATATGCATTTTGCGTGCGTTAATTGATGAGTTTTGTTAATAGATGTCATCTCACATGTTGTTTTGGGGAAGTTTCATTATTATGTGATTTATCTTTGGGTTTTATACAAATGTCAATCGTTATATACTAGTTGCATTTGGATTAAATTATACTGTTGGTGTGAGTAAGCATATAAAAGATTTATATTATTTCAGTCATTGATTTTACTGTTAGAATTTTTTCGTAATGCATTAAACGAGTTAGCGGTATTCATGTCGTTATAGTTACTATTTTGGTCAAATGTGTTCATCTGTACGGCTCAAAGTTTTAAACTTGATTTGAAATTTATTTGCTTTCTCATCGTTTTACCGAGCTTTGGGGAATAAACTGATGCATATGGGGTTTGTTGAGAATTTTATGCCACAACATTTTTGGTTAAAGAGGGAAAATTGTAAAGTTAAAATTTGTGAAGTTCTCTTTTGGAGTTGGACAAACATTATTACACGTGTTGTGGTGCAGGAATTTATTTTCATGTTTATAGTGTAAATTTTGCAACACGTCTTTTGTTACCGTTTTATCAACGTAAATACTGACCAAACGAATTTTGGAAGTGGTTTTATACGGGTAGCGTCGGTGATCAATTTTCAAGCTATCGAGTGATCGGTAGTGGATTTTACCGCACGATTAATTGTTATAAAGTGTATGTATTTGAAAATTTTATAAAAGTTTAAATTGGCATATTAGTTGAAAACCTTGAATTCATTAGGGCTATAGATTTAAATCCCTATCGTGAAAGGAGCTGTAAGGAGGGATCAGGGAAGTCCTTGGGAATTGAAGCGTCGAATGATCCGACTTGTGGCCAGTTTTGAATTGTGGATTTCAGCCTTACAAGTAGGTTCACGTATGAATAATCAAGGTATTAGATTTATGCCCTCTCCTAGTTAATTAAGAGGTGATCCTTCTGCTTTAGTAAATCCGCGGGTTAAGCTTTTGTGTGACTGTTTGCTTTTGGATGGATATAAGTTGTTGGGTTGATTGTTTGACATCATGCATGTGTTGGGGTGTGCCACCTGGGTGAGACTTCAGTAACAAAAGAAATATTGGGGTCCGTTTGTTAGGGATGTAAGATTGGGAATCTTAATTCCCCGTTAGGTGTCAACCTTAATATGGCAATGCATCTGGAATGAAATATTGGGCGGGATGTCCACGTTGTCGGTATCACCATCTTGGTTTTAGGCGTCGATTTGATCTTTTAGAAGTCAACGACTCTTTCGGATGTTTGGAAGTGTCCCCGTTGAGTCATGAGGAGTGTTAGCCTTGCGACGGTGGAACTTAAAAGGGGATTAGATGTGGGTACTGAAGTGTTGTCATGTTCGATTGTCTGAATGAAGTAAGGATCTCATTGACAAAATGTTTGAGGTTTGAGAATAGGTTGGGGTTGCGCGATAGCCTAATCTTATTTAACCAACTCCCCAGGAACGTATTGGTACGCCCTTGGATGGACGGACTTACCAATACCAAGAATGGATCATTAAGAAATTTGAGAATTCTTTGGAGTTGATACCGATCCTTGGTTTTGGGTTCAGAAACATGTTGAGCCTGAGATGAATTGATCGGTGAGAAGTTGAGGTCAAAAACTACCCTTGAGGTAGTACGTGTCACTCAAGGTTGGGAGACAATCGCAGTCTCATGGTTAAAGGCTACGTTAGTAAGATAAGTGTTCACTTGGATATAAGTGTAAGGTTCCTAAGGGGACATTTATCGTGAAGACCAGCATAAGGTTATGGTAGTAGTTCTGACAAGTGGAGTAGATACAACCTATTATGCGGACAATGTTTCATGGGAATATAGATTTCAAGGACGAAATCTCTTTTAAGGTTGGGAGGATTGTAACACTCCGATTTTTAGAAAAGTATAATTTCAAGTTAGTATAGAAATCAGTATTTTAAGAGAAATATAAGAAATAATATTTTGGGCTTGAATCTTAGATTTTATAGTCTTGTTGGATGAAGGATTTAATTACGAGTCCAACGAACCTTTTCGGAGCGAAAACGGAGCTAAAACGAAGAAGTTATGGCCAAAACAACGTTCGATACCCTCTTGGCTATTGTGACAGCGATTGTGACAATGTCACTATAGCCGTCACAATAGCCAGAGCCAAGGACCTCACGATATAGTCCTGGCTATTGTGCCAGCGATAGTTCCACTGGCACAATATCTTGGCACTATAGCCAAGGGGTACTAGCAGGTTAAAACTTGTGATTTTCAGCCCTCTATCCCATTTTCTCATTTCCACTCTCTCCCCTTTCTCTCCCAAACCGATTCCCACCATATTGGTTCGAACCCCAACCATCTCCATGGCCATGTACTTTGATCTTGAAACATTTCATCATCATCTAAGGTCTTGGAAGTCTAGGATTCAAGGAGCTACCATCCCACCATCTCAATGGTTGTCTTCTTCAAGAAAATTCTAGGGTTTTGAGTTTTATCAAAACCCACCCATGTGAGTTTATCTCTTCTTCTTTCTAACACTTTAATCAAGTTGTAAATACTCCATTTATAGTTTCCTAGTACTCTAGTTCTTAAGTTTTCGGTTGGGTGATTTTGGAGAAATTAGGGTTTTGGCCACATTTGCGGATTTTGGTATAAAATGTTTGGGGAATGATTCTAAGTGATTGGTTATGAATATTTATGGTTGGAAATTTATGGTTGGAAATTTATGGATTTAGGTTTTGGAAGTTTTTGGCTTGAAGATCCAAGTTTCTTCAAAGGAGCTCAAGTTGGGGTAAAATCTAGATTTAGCCTAAATCTATCAAGGTGAGTTCAAGTTGATTTTTGAAAACGGTGTACATGCCAAAATGTTCATTTTAAGGTGTTTTGTGTTCTACGTGAATTTGTTAACTGCTAATCACCTGATAAGTTTTGGTTATTTTGAAATGTTTAGTTTTATAAACATGGTGAAACACCCATTTTGGGACTTTTGAGGCATTTTGATAAATAAGCCATTAAGGAAAATGTTTTAATAATGCATTGCATAAATGGGGATTATTTGGTAAAAATGCACTTTTGTGTTGTTGGAAATATGCATAGTTCGTGTCATGAGATGTTTTGAAAGTATCAACGCGTGAGTTATTGGGTTTCGGTCATTCCCGACCTCGTGAATATTTCGGACGTTGTACTTCTTTTGGTTTTGGGGAAAAGACGCATTCCAAGGATTTTGATGGGAAAATCTTATGCACCGACAATTTTAACGAGCTAATTTACGGGTATAAGTCATTTGGTGTAAATGCTCTTTTAGTGTGTTTTAGGAGAAATGTTTAACCTTGTGTTATGAGACGTTTTGAAAGGGGTTAATGGTATAAACTTGTTTTTTGGGAAAATGATCCGTTTCAACTTAAGTGGTGTTGGAGTTTGGTCGTGTGCGTTTTATCGCATTGTACTGCTTTTGGCAATGAGTCATTTGGTTGTTTGAGCCTGTGGCTCGGTATTTTATTATGATTGGGTTTTAGGACATTTGTCTAGTTTTGATAACTCGACTTCGAGCTTTGGTTGCGATATTGGATGAGGGACTCAACGTAAGGACCTTTCGCGGTTGAAGTTGATATCCCGTGGGTGTAAGTTTAAAACCACTGAGCCTGACATCCCTTGCGCTTGGATTCATTACATCCAATGATGGAACATTAGTTTTCCACATTGAGGCACGTTTAGGCATCAGATTGGGCTATAAGTCCTACGTGCTAAGTATTACGATATTGGATGAAGGACTTAACGCAAGGACCTTTCACGGTTGAAGTTGATATCCCGTGGGTGTACGTTTAAAGCCATTGAGCCTGACATCACTCCCCCAGGGCTTCCATTCAATCATCGAAACACCACAAAGGCAATTTCTATGAACGTTATGACAAAGAAACAAATTCTTTGTGTGTTCGTGCAAGTGATAGAAAGAATTAAGTATATGATGATTGCTTATAAGGCTCAAAATGTGTAAACCACTGAGACAACAGTTAGTTATACACAGACTCAATGTGCATTAGTGAAGTGTGAAGGTGGAGCAGACTTCCTTCTTTTCAATATCCCGATTTTCCAAATGAAAATCAGATAGCATATGTGTTGCGTCCCCTTTGAAAATGAAACATTTTCTTGTTAAGAAGAAAATGAGTAGCTGGTGGGGTAATGGCAAGAGTTGACATGAGCTAGTTGCCTGTTTCAATAATGTTCACCAAGAATTGTGAATCATTAGAAATGTGGCTTCCCGACTCAGAAAGTAGTTGGTGTAGAGTTTGATATTCTGTTACTCTGATCTCTCACCCTCTTTCTTTTAATCATTAAGCTCACATCTAACCAAACTCTCTTTTATATTTTCTCTCATCACACATCCCACACTCATTTATTTGAATCCTCACACTCCACCACTATGGGTTAACTTCTTGGGTAGAAATCACTGGTTAACGTGATTCCATAGAAGTTTCTTTTAAGTCCTAGCACACTGATCCCATGTTTTCCTATGAAGCATATGTTACTCAGATGATTTAACTTGATCAGTGAAAACTCAAAGATGAAGCAGAAAACATTTAAATTCACACTTCCAATTCAAGAAATTTGTTTGAGAATCGGGAAGTGTTTGAACATTTAGGAACATGTTTTCTTATGAATGAAAGTTGTCCTTCTTTCAACCATAGATGAGATGAAGATAAAGAATTATACCTTTTGAGTGCAGTCTTACATCTCACGAAGTCATAAAGATATGATCTTGTAAGCATCTCTCAAACTGCAAAAGTCTTAAGGTCTAGACAAAGCAACTTTATTCAAGGAAATTAAAATGACATAAAGCAGTAAAACAATTAAAGTACGAGTTCTGATTAGAAGTAATCAGAAGTCATAGCCATACTCCTTTTGTTTGAACCCTCCCCCTAGAATCATGCATCACCAACAAGTTATCAGTAAGTACAATGCATACATTAGATATGCTCCCCCTCAAAATAACATTGACCACCTATGAGGTACTTCTCACACTCCCCCTGAGATCATGAACAAACTATTAAAGAGCAGATATCTTGTGGAAATAATGATAAAGAAATGATGAAAAGACACAATAAGAAACTTTAATAGGTAACCATCGATTAGGTCTTAAGATTTAGCATACCAAGCCTAGAGACAAGAAAATTGAATCTCTTTTCGTCTAACGGTTTGGTAAACAAATCTGCAAGCTGATAATCAGTTTTTACAAAGTAAAGTTCAATTGTTCCTTTTTCTACATTATCTTTTATAAAGTGATACATGATATCTATGTGTTTGGTCTTAGTATGCTGAACAGGATTAGCTGAAATCGCGATAGCGCTCTTCGAATCACAATAGATCGGGATTCTATTGAAATGAAACCCATAGTCTCGCAGTTGTGTTCTCATCCATAAGACCTGAGAACAGCAGCTAGCATCAACTACATATTCTGCTTCGGCCATTGAAGTGGAGACACATAATTGCTTCTTTGATGCCCAACTGACGAGTTTATCACCGAGGAATTGTATATGACCCGAGGTGCTCTTCCTATCTAACATGCAACCAGCATGATCTGCGTCTGAATAAGCTGTTAGTTCAAAGCTAGTATCTTTAGGATAACACAGACCAAGATCTGCAGTCCCCTTCAGATACCTGAAAATCCGCTTAACAGCAAACAAATGGGATTCTTTAGGATTGGCCTGATGTCTAGCACATAAGCATGTAGAGAACATTATATCCGGCCTACTAGAAGTAAGATATATTAAAGAACCTATCATCCCTCTATAAGTCCTAACATCAACAACCTTTCCCGAAAGATCGATGCCAATCTTAGTACCAGGTGCCATCGGGGTACCAATCGGTTCACAATTTTCCATTTTGAACTTCCGAAGAATATCAAGAATGTATTTAGATTGATTGATAAAAATCCCCGTTGAAAATTGTTTGACTTGCAATCTGAGAAAGAAATTCATCTCTCCCATCATACTCATCTGAAAACGTGACACCATGAGGTTTGCAAAATTCTTACAGTACTTAGGATTTGTAGAGCCAAAAATAATATCATCCACATATATTTGAATAAGAATGATATCGCCTTTGTCCTTTTTAATAAATAAAGTGGTATCGACCGTACCTTTTGTAAAACCTGACTTGACCAAGAACTGAGATAAGATATCATATCAGGCGCGAGGAGCTTGTTTCAGTCCATAAAGAGCTTTATCTAAGATGTAAACATGATTAGGCTTATCTGGATTCACAAACCCTTCTGGCTGCGAGACGTAGACTTCCTCCTTGAGTACTCCATTCAGAAAAGTTGTCTTCACGTCCATTTGATAGACGGTGAAGTTCTTGTGGGCTGCGTAGGATAAGAACATCCGAATTGCCTCTATACGCGCCACTGGAGCGTAAGTCTTGTCATAGTCTATCCCTTCCTCTTGCCTATATCCCTTGGCAACAAGTCGTGCTTTATTTCTGATAACGGTACCATCTTCATCTTTCTTGTTTTTGAACACCCATTTCGTACCAATGATGGTTTTACCTTCAGGTTTGGGTACGAGTCTCCAGACTTTAAGTGCTTCAAACTGATTCAGCTTATCTTGCATCGCAGTTACCCAATCTGAATCGGCAAGGGCCTCAGATACGCGAGTAGGCTCGATCTTGCTCAGAAAGGAGTCATGCATACACAGATTCAAAGTGGCAGACCTAGTTTGCACCGGTTTGGACGGATCTCCAATAACTTGGCTTATCGGGTGCTCTTTGGTCCACTTGTGTTCATGAGAGAGTGGATTAGATGTAGATTGATCATGTTCAGCATCTAGGAATCCACTGTTCTCTCCTTCAGATGGTTCAGAATGAATGGGGGTTTCAGGTGAAGTAGTAGTTGCAGAAGATGCAGTAGGTACAGCTTGGGCAGTCTGTTGATCAGTCCTTACAGTACTTCCTACTGAGTCAGCTACTTCTGTCTCTTCAGTGTTGGTTACAACTTCAACTGTCGGAGTAGGCATTTGAACTGGAACTTCTTGTCGAATCGGGGAGTTGGATTCAGTAGAGATATCAGAAGTGGTTGGATGAGTAGTCATTGAGTCTTCCATCCTGTCAACCACAACAGATTTAGGCACATTAGATCCAAGAAATTCATCATAAAACAGTTCAAACAATAAATCCAAATCAGATAATTTAGAAGTAGACGATGAAGCGCCATCTGATTTGTTCTCTTGAGGTGCAGGTCCTGGACTGGTTGGCCCAGAAACTAGTACTCCGGTTAATACGGGTTCTGAACTGGCGTGCGCAAAAGCCATTTCCTCATCGAATGTAACGTTGACGCTCTCGATCACAGTCTTCGACTTCTTCAAGTAAACACGGTATATAGTAGATGTAGAGGAATAACCAACGAAGATGCCCTCATCCGCCTTAGCACTGAACTTGTTCAGATTCTCTCTGTCGTTTAGAACATAACACTTACACCCAAATATATGAAAATATTTGATTATAGGTGTCCGGTTGTTGATTAACGCATACGGAGTCTTCTGAAATCTGCGGTGTATCATGGAGTGATTCTGAGTGTAACACGCAGTCGATACAACTTCAACCCACAGAAATAGAGGTAAGTCAGATTGGCTGAGCATAGTTCGAGCGGCCTCGACTAGTGTACGATTTTGCCTTTCGATGACTCTATTATGTTGAGGCGTACGTGCAGCAGAGTATTGATGTGATATCCCGACCGAATCGAGATATTCTTCAACTATTTTGTTCTTGAACTCTGTGCCGTTGTCAGTTCTTAGAATCTTGACTTGTTTCTGCAAATTGACTTGGGTCGTCTTTAGAAATGTAATGAGAACTTTGGGTGTCTCATCTTTAGACCGAAGAAACTTGAACCAAGTGTATCGCATATAGTCGTCCACGATAACTAACACGTACTTCTTACCGCCTAAGCTTTGCGTTCGCATAGGACCGCATAAATCCATATGCAACAACTCTAATGGAGAGCTGGTACTTGGTTCAGGCTTTGGTTTGTGTGGAGCTCTCTTCATCTTTCTTTTTTCACACGTTGCACACAAGTGTTCTTTTTCATACTTTAGCTCAGGAAGTCCTTTCACTAGCTTTCCACTTAGGAGTTTGTTGATGTACCGAAAGTTGAGGTGAGAGAGCCGTCGATGCCATAACCAACTTTGTTGCATCGAGGCTTTTGAGAGTAGACATACCTGATCATCAGCCTGGACCTTTGTCAAATTGATGGTGTAGAGGTTTGACTTGCGAGTACCGACCAAGAGTTCTTTCCCGTCTTCAGTGCGTACCGAACATGTCTTGGCCTTGAAATTCATCTCTAAGTCTTTGTCGCATAACTGGCCAATACTGAATAGGTTGTGTCCTAAGCCTTCAACGTAGCTCACCTTCTTTATCGTCACATTTTCGTGTACAACATCACCATATCCCAGAATTGGTGAAAACTGATCATTTCCAAAACGAACTGTGCCGCAGTATTTGTCTGTATAATTAGACAACATACTCTTCTGCCCTGTCATATGCTTGGAACACCCGCTATCCAAGTATCACATATGACGGGTCTGCGCAAAACAAATCAGAAAATAAGAGGTTTAGGTACCCATTTGTAAATGGGACCTACAGTGTTAGTACATGATTTTGGCACCCATTTAAATTTGGGCCCGCTTTGTCTTTGAAGACCATATGCATGATAAGAAGAATGATAATGATAAGATGAAACATTATATGAGCCATACCAAACATCAGAATATTTACGAGAAGCATAATCAAATCCACCAAAATTTGAAAACTTTTTATTAGATGGAGCTAACTGGAATAATTGCTTTATGGAATATTTCTTGCGAGAGTCAACAAGATTAGATTTAGAAGTAGCAACATTCACAATCAATTCATCTTTACTATTAGTCTTTTTATTCAAATTAAAACTAGAACTGGATTTAGCTTTCTCGTCTATCTTCTGTTTCGGTATCCATGCTGACTTAACTCCAAGCCTTTGCTTTCTCACATCTGAAACATTTGAAACTTTAGAGTTAGAATGGTGAGAATCAGAAGAATGCTTCTTCTTCTTTGGCTTACCAGTGGTGATCGGTTTCTGTGAATGCTGAGATTTTTTTTTCTTACGTTTTGCATTCTTCGATTTCACATAAACTAATTTATCAACTTTTGTTGATGTTTCACCATTTTCAAACACACTGGGTAGACCGAAAGAATTCACAACACAAGATGAATGATCAGGAAGTTTGGTAGTAAAGTCAAATTGAGCAACACTATCATCCAAAACACCTTCAGAATTTAAGAAATCAACCTCATTCTTAAGAGAACCAGATCTATCATCAGATTTTAAAGCCTTGGATAGTTTAGAAAACTCAGTATTTTTGAACACTGTAGAAAAAACAGTTTGTTCTAAGTCCATCAAAATTCTTTCTTCTATAAGAGTATTCTCGAGTTCAGAAATTTTACTTTCC
Source organism: Arctium minus (assembly GCA_954870635.1). NCBI lineage: Eukaryota > Viridiplantae > Streptophyta > Magnoliopsida > Asterales > Asteraceae > Arctium > Arctium minus. The sequence goes on along the minus strand of OX941081.1, from coordinate 41,364,094 downwards.
AAAACTAGAGGAGGGATGTAAAGCTTACCTTCGATGGGCTTAGCCTCCAATTCTTTTACAGAATAACTCTCAAAATAATCATTTGAAAGAAATTTTGATTTATCAGAACTATAACTGTTATTCAACCTCTCATAGCGAAATGGAAGTTGAACTTTAGATGTGTTCTTTCTTTTAGCATATTCCTTGGCTTTATCCTCTTCAGACAGACTAGTCCAAAAGGGTTTGAGTTCCGGATATTGAGGAGCCAATATCATAAATCCAAAGTCATAAAGTGCAGGAACTTCAGATATACCCTTTTTGAGGTGATGTGGGTTCTTGTAACCAAGTCCCCAACAATCAGGTTTTTCTTTAGGTTTGTTCAAATGAATAGTGTGTTCAGTTTGACCTAAAGTATATAATTTCTCTTCCAAAGCATTCACCTTGTCAATTGAAGATTTCTTTTGCTTTGAAAGTGAAGAATTTATTTTAGAAATCTCTTTTGACTCAAACTCACACATTTTATATTTGGAGATAGTTTCAGATAACTCCTTATAAATTATAGTCTTCTCTTTCGCGCTGGTGTCTATGTTTTTGTGCAAAGTTTCAGTTAATACATTTTTCTCAGCAATATCATTACTAAGTTTATGTATAGATTGATTTTTCTCATTAATGACACCTTTTTCACGCTTAAGTTTAGACTCTAATTCTTGGAGTTTAGACATCATGGCATGCATTTGATTCATAAAATCAGATTCAGTTAAGTCACATACCTCTTCATTATCTTCTTAATCAGAATTAGCTTTAGCTTCTGACTGCTGCTTACCCATCAAGCACAGGTGTGCTATCTCGTCCTTCTCTCCTTCTTCAGATTCTTGGTCCGAATGGTCGAGCCAGTATTCATCCTCGGCCATTAATGCTTTTCCAGCCTCTTGTTGGTTGGCTAGAAGCATCTTATTCTTGTAATAGTCGGAGTTTCGGACTTTAGGTTTTTGGCAGTCCTTGGCAAAGTGACCGAGTTTGCCACAGTTGTAGCACTTTATTGGTTCTTCTTGCTTGGGCTCTTCGGCTTTATCCTTCTTCTTCTCTTCTGGTCTCTTTTCTTCAACTTTCTCCTTGTGTTTGTAGTTATTCGGACCAGACGAGTACCTCTAACTGTTGGAGTTAGGCTTTTTATAGAACTTCTTTTGGAAGGCCTTGGTTAGCATTAGCATAGCTTCCTTCAGATTCTCACAATCGTCAGAGTCAGAATTTGCCTCATTCTCATCCTCTTCTGATTCAGATGCTATCATCTTCTTCTTCTTGGACTTCTTCTTGGCCACAAGTGCAACTGGATCTGCAACCGCTTTGTCAGCCTTCTTCATCTCAGCCTTGATCTCATCCACCTCTTCCTCATTCTGTCTAAGGATTTCATAAACTTCATGAAGTGGAATGTCATTAAGATCTTTCAATTGCCTCATCTGTCTGGTGAATCTCTTCCACTCAGGCTGGAGATTGCTGAGAAATTTCACGTTCAGCTCAACTTGAGATTTGTTGATCTTGTTCTTGCTTAGTTCGTTCAACAATGTTACAAATCTGTCATAGGTGGCTTCTAGTGATTCTCCACTTTTAGCTTTGAATTCTTCAAAATTAAGTAAATACAGATTAATAATGAAAATAAGAATCTGGAGCAAAAAGGCAGAAATGCTCCAAAGGGCAGTGGCGCAAAAGAGATTTTGCGCTAATAGTGTCTGGCGCAAAGTTCATGTTTGCGCTAAAAGAAGCTGGCGCAAAATGGACTTCGCGTGAACTTGACACCCTTGAGTTTTGCGCGAGAGGATGGTGGCGCAAAAGTCAGTTTGCGTGAGACGAAGCTGGCGCAAAAGTCAGATTGCGCGAGAAGCAGGTCGCACGAGATGAGGTTTGCGTGACACGTTGATGGCGCAAAAGAGAGTTCTTCACCGGTGCCTTGCCTTCGACCGATGTTTCTTCGACCGGGGTCTGTGACCGGTATGGACCGGTGTCTTGAATGGCGCAAAGTATGGTTTGCGTGAACAGCAGGTGGCGCAAAAGTTGTTTTGCGCTAGAAACTAATGGCGCAAAAGTACTTATGAACTGGCGCAAAGATGTATGAACTGGCGCAAAGTTGTTGTTCTTCCCTGTACTTCGTAAAACGGCTCTGGAAATCCTAATAACCAATCTAGGCTTCGATTTACAGTCCCAAACTTTGAACAAAGGCTCACACCCACATCTAGGACTGATTACAATAAAATAATTTCAATAAAATCACAATTATAAAAATCGATTGATGAAACAGTACCGACACGTTAAAGACCAAAAAACCAAAAATCATCAAATAGACAATCGATTAATGTGCAATACTCAAATAAATCAATACCAATTCAATAGAATATGCAAAACGACTACAACCCAATCAAAGACAGCTTGAAAGAACAATCACACAATAAAAAATTGAATCTTGACAGATATGAAACAATACCAAAGAAAAAAAAATTCTTTTTGATTTCAATCTGTTAGGCTCTGATACCAATTGTGTTTCCCCGTGATTCACGATTCAATCAAGCCAAACAATTAAACAATAAGATTAAGCAAACCTGATATGATTATTCCAACGAATTGAATGGTTACAAGTGTTGAATCAGAACTCGATCAAGCTATCTCTCTCTTTTCTCTCTATGCGCAGCTCTCTCTCTCAATATCTCTTAATGTGTACGGCGGCTGCTCAATTCAACAACCACAAAACAAAACCTAATTATCTAATAAATACTTAAAACCTATTTTAAGGAAAAGGATTAAAAACGAAAATTACAAAAACAAACTTTGACTATTTATTACAAAGGACCCTAGACTATTTGTTGAGAGTCAACTTTTCCAGCTTTGACTTCAGATTTCCATCTTCAGAAATTTATGATCTTGAATCCAATAAAGTTGTGCTTTAACAGATTTAATTACGAGTCCAACGGACCTTTTCGGAGCGAAAACGGAGCTAAAACGAAGAAGTTATGGCCAAAACAACGTTCGATACCCTCTTGGCTATTGTGACAGCGATTGTGACAATGTCACTATAGCTGTCACAATAGCCAGAGCCAAGGACCTCACGGTACAGTCCTGGATATTGTTCCAGCGATAGTGCCACTGGCACAATAGCTTGGCACTATAGCCAAGGGGTACTAGCAGGTTAAAACTTGTGATTTTCAGCCCTCTATCCTATTTTCTCATTTCCACTCTCTCCCCTTTCTCTCCCAAACCGATTCCCACCATATTGGTTCGAACCCCAACCATCTCCATGGCCATTTACTTTGATCTTGAAGCATTCCATCATCATCTAAGGTCTTGGAAGTCTAGGATTGAAGGAGCTACCATCCCACCATCTCCATGGTTGTCTTATTCAAGAAAATTCTAGGGTTTTGAGTTTTATCAAAACCCACCAATGTGAGTTCATCTCTTCTTCTTTATAACACTTTAATCAAGTTGTAAATACTACATTTATAGTTTCCTAGTACTCCAGTTCTTAAGTTTTCGGTTGGGTGATTTTGGAGAAATTAGGGTTTTGGCCACATTTGGCGATTTTGGTATAAAATGTTTGGGGAATGATTCTAAGTGATTGATTATGAATATTTATGATTGGAAATTTATGGATTTAGGTTTTGGAAGTTTTTGGCTTGAAGATCCAAGTTTCTTCAAAGGAGCTCAAGTTGGGGTAAAATCTAGATTTAGCCTAAATCTATCAAGGTGAGTTCAAGTTGATTTGTGAAAACGGTGTACATGCCAAAATGTTCATTTTATGGTGTTTTGTGTTCTACGTGAATTTGTTAACTGCTGATCACCTGATAAGTTTTGGTTATTTTGAAATGTTTAGTTTTATAAACATGGTGAAACACCCATTTTGGGACTTTTGAGGCATTTTGATAAATAAGCCATTAAGGAAAATGTTTTAATAATGCATTGCATAAATGGGGATTATTTGGTAAAAATGCACTTTTGTGTTGTTGGAAATATGCATAGTTCGTGTCATGAGATGTTTTGAAAGTATCAACGCGTGAGTTATTGGGTTTCGGTCATTCCCGACCTCGTGAATATTTCGGACGCTGTACTTCTTTTGGTTTTGGGGAAAATACGCATTCCAAGGATTTTGATGGGCAAATCTTAAGCACCGACAGTTTTAACGAGCTAATTTACGGGTATAAGTCATTTGGTGTAAATGCTCTTTTAGTGTGTTTTGGGAGAAATGTTTAACCTTGTGTTATGAGACGTTTTGAAAGGGGTTAATGGTATAAACTTGTTTTTGGGAAAATGATCTGTTTCAACTTAAGTGGTGTTGGAGTTTGGTCGTGTGCGTTTTATCGCATTGTACTGCTTTTGGCAATGAGTCATTTGGTTGTTTGAGCCTGTGGCTCGGTATTTTATTATGATTGGGTTTTAGGACATTTGTCCAGTTTTGATAACTCGACTTCGAGCTTTGGTTGCGATATTGGATGAGGGACTCAACGTAAGGACCTTTTGCGATTGAAGTTGATATCCCGTGGGTGTACGTTTAAAGCCACTGAGTCTGACATCCCTTGCGTGTACTTCTGTTTATATGACTAGTCTTAACAACATAAAATGGGTTTACTTTGTGTACCGTCACATTTTATGGAATCGGGTCTCCCCCGTCACTGAAAAGTGTTACTTTGGGTATTGAGTTTTATTATCCTAGTTTTTGGTGACGTTTTGTATAAATGGATTTTTGTCCATGATTTATGGGTTGAATATTATGCCCCACCCATGTTTTGGGTGTTTTGGGATATAAAGTTTTATCCGATTTTCTCTAGTTGGGAGTTTGATTTATATTCTCATTTAGAGTGAGTTTTGGGTTTAATTTAATTTACGAAAGAACGTTATATGTTGGAATCTTGTCCCCGAAGTAGTTTGGATTTGAAAACGTTTATATTGGTGTTTCCTTGCCTAAAATGCATATTATTGGAAAAAGAGTCGTTTTCATGTTCAAACATTTCATCTTGAAAGCTTATGATTTAAACTGCATTACCTCTTTTCAAAGATATCTTATTCATGTTCAAAACTCTTGAGCTCACTAGGCGTTAAGCCTAACCTTTTTATTTGTCGGCATGTGCATCAGGTTCTAGTTGGGGTTTGGTTCTAGCAGCTATAAAGAGTTGAGCCTTAGCTTTGTGCAAGTGTAAGTAGCTGGTGAAGTCTTCCGCATTTTGGAGATAGTGACTATTATTGGGTTTTAGTAGCACCCGTTCTTATAATAGACTGTATGTATAGAATGAAATGTGTGTATTGAGGTTAAATAATATATTGTGATTGGAGATGTATCATTATCGATGTATTTAGAAAATTTTAAATCGGTTGCTATTTCCAGATTTTAGGGTGTTACATTAATGAGTCTTGGGGACATTTGTTCGATTTAATTTGCTCTATGTCGAGCTTTTGGAGTTATATGCATTTATGGCATATTCATTCATAAATTACATGTTTTGAGTGTGTTAGCCATTCAGTTGGAGTCATGTAATCTTAGACTATAATGCATTGGATCCATAGGCATATGAGTCAATCTTGTGTTAATGGTCATGCTAGTGTGGTGGGATTGGACTCCGGGACTACTAGCATTGCAGAGTTGGACCCCAAGACTTTTGTTTTGAGGCTTTTGGCCTAGTTGAGTATACACTAAGGACTTGAGACTTGAGGTGCTACCCAATATGGTAGGCACTAAGAACCATACACCTTGAGGTGCTACCAGTGGGGGTAGGCACTAAGGACATGATTCTTGAGGTGTTACTCCAAAGAGTAGGAACTAAGATTATTAAGTCTTGAGGTGCAATCCGTGGGGGTAGGCACTAAGATCTCCGTCACTTGAGGTGTTACCCATAAGGGGTAGATACTAAGTGTGACAATCCTTGTGGTGTTACCTTGGAGGTAGACACTAAGGCCAATTGAATATTGAGGTGCTACTTGATAACGTTGATGTGTGGCTTACTTTGTGCTCGCCACATTCGATGGATATAGGTCTCCCTCGTCACTATTAAATGTTGTTTTATAGTATATTATCCATGTTTTAGTATTATTTGGGTTTGACGAATAATCGTAATTTGTGGTTTTGACATATTGAGTCCCCTTCATGTGTTAATGTTTTGGATAATAGAGTCTTATCTATGTTTTCAGTATTTAGATATTAATCCTTATTCATGTTTCATATGAGTATTAGGTTTTGGTTTCATGATTTGATGGGTGTTTTTATTAATGGGTGTAACACCCTCAAATCTGGAAATAGCAACTAGTTTAAAAACTTTCTAAATACACTAATAAATGATTCATACACAATCAAAGTTTAAGGTTTAACCTCAACACACACAATTTATTCTCTACATATAGTCTATAACAAGAACGGGTGCTACTAAAACCCAATAATAGTCACTATCTCCAAACTGCGGAAGACTTCACCAAATACTTACACTTGTAAGAAACTAAGCACATCTCTTCATAGTACTGCTAGAACCAAACCCCCAACTGGAACTGATGCACATGCCAACAAATAAAAAGGTTATAGACTTAACGCCTAGTGAGCTCAAGAGTTTTCAACATATATAAATTAATCGTTTACAAAGAAAGAATGCGATTACATCATAACCTTTCAAAATGATATGCTTTACTTATGAAAACGACTCGTTTATCAATAATTATGCATTTTAAACGAAAGAGACACCGAGTTAATCGTTAACCAAACCAAACCAAACTGTTTTAAATGCGAATATCCCAGTATAAAACGTTCTTTCGTAAATTTAAGTTCAACCCAAAACTTGCTAAAAAGAAAATAGAGAGAGAACTCTAAATTTTATAAAACACGGGTAACATTTTATATTTTGGAACACCCCAAGACACGGGTGGGACACGACACACACAACTGTTTATCCATTGATGAAAATACCCATATAAATAAATAACGTTGTAGACACGGACATTAGACCCAAGACTCACACAACCATAAAATGGAAAGAACCCAAATACCGAAACGTGAAAGTGACGTATCTCATTCAAACCTTAATATACGTGGGGGAAACCCAATATTAAGGCCATAATTTACCGTCGACCGCACAACCAACGATAATAAAGTATGACGTTAATATTTAAAATGCTAACGGACGACGACGGGGGAGACCCGTTTCCATCTTGGGTGACGAGAACACGTAAATGGGGTCACCCGTGATGTTACTGGATTTCACCACATATCCCGGACCTAGTTCCCATGCCATGCCATACATCACAATCCTCAGTCCATTTATGCCTCTCGCCATACTCCGTCGAGTTCCACCCCGAGGACTTACGGACATGGGTGCCTATCCAGTCTAGACGAGTTTCAACTCAGCAGCATCGCGCCACCTATTGCCTACTCGCTAGCGAACCCAAGTGGTCAATAAATGTAACCAAAATCTCAGGCCTTACAAAACAGACAGACTTACGTGCCTATAGATCCATTACAACACTGTCTAACGTTAGATGACTCCAATTGAAAGACCAAAGCTCCCAAAACATGTAACTCTCAAATAACACAAAATATGCGCCATCATATTCAAAACCCCACAACGGTTATTAATCCGGACAAATGTCCTCAAGACTCAATTTAGTCAAAACTGAGCCAAAGGCCCAACAATTTACGTAAATCTCCAACGAAAGCATTTGTAATCATTAAAACACGTTCAACCGACGGTGATGTAGACACCACGACCAAAAGTATAATTAACCCAAAACTTTTCATTGGTTGAAACAAAACATTCTCCAAATGAACTCATACCCTTATATTTTCAAAATGCCTCATAATATAATAATATGCATTTTCCAAAAAGGTTTATAAGATCAAATACACAAAATGACACTTACATCAAATGGACTCCAATTATAAATGTAAAATCATCAATGAAACATATCAACATGATTTATATACCAAAATTCCCAAAATGGGTATTTCACCATGTTTATAAAACTAAACATTTCAAAATAACCAAAACTTATCAGGTGATCAGCAGTTAACAATTTCATGTAAAATACAAAACACTTTAAAATGAACATTTTGACATGTACACCGTTTTCACAAATCAACTTGAGTTCACCTTGCTAGATTTAGGTTAAATTTAGATTTTACCCCAACTTGAGATTTCTTGAAGAAATCCGAATCCATGAGCAAACTTCTTCCAAAAACCTAGATCCATAAATTTTCAACCGTAAATAACCATATTCAACCATCTAGAATCTTTCCTTAAAACATTTTACATGAAACCTCAACTTATATCGAAACCCTAATTTTCATAAATGAAGAGAATAGATGATTACCTCAACCACAACTTGAATCCATCAATCAAACACTTCTAGGACACAAAAATGAGCCACAACCTCCCAATCTTCAAAATGGTGGAAAGTTGGATGAAACCCTATAAAGCTTGGGTGAAGAAGGTGAAGATGAAAGGATCTTAATTCTAACTTCCAAAACTATGTTAGAAGATGAAGGAACACTTGGTTTTATGACAAAAACACCTAAAAATGAGTTAGGGTTCGTAATAGGAGGGTGAGGTTCGATTGAGAGAGTTTTTAGAAGAGAATGGGTTAAGGAATGAATGAGAAAAAGTGAGAAAAATGGGTTTAATGGGGTCTGGACCCCGATGGTGAGTATGCCCAGCGATTGTGAAATGTGTCACTTTCGTCGAGCACTCTCGCGGAGAGTATACCGCGGCCATAAGGCCCTCTGCGAGAGTGACACATGTCACTTTCACTGTCACTTTCGCCCAGGCTCCCCGAAGCCCGAAAATCCGATCTTTTTCGACACTAAGGCCCTCGACACTCTTTGGGACTTTTAGTAGTGTTTTCCCAACATGAATCCCACCGAACACAAGGTACAGAAACGCCTGGGTGTCCCTATACTTACTGAAAATTACGGGTGTTTCAATGGGTCTTCATCACGAAAAGGGTGGGTTTTGGGAAAGATATATGTTCGTTTTAAATGCATTTTATATTGGAAATTGTGATTTAAATAATATTATTTTCGTTTTACCGTTTTATATAACTAATGAAAACTGTTTGGACTCACGAGGCGTTAAGCCTATCCTTTTTCTTTGTCAGCATGTGCATCAGGTCCTTAAGGGAATGGTGCTAACGACACTGTAATGTGATGAGTGCTAATTAGAGGCACGAGAAGAAATTAGCTAATTGGAGACGTTATCCATACGTTGGAGATGGCGTTTGTTTGTTGGATTTTTGTAACAATCGTCCTTATATGTAGACTTGTATAAGGTTTGAAAAGTGTAACGCCCTGAAAATAGGGATAACAAAAATTTCAGGAAAATGGAAATATGGTATATAAAATTTGCCAAAGCAATCGAGCCTCCCAAAATAATTGGGGTAAGAATAAACACCTGTTAAGTATAAGTTACAAATATAAAAATGGGAAAAATAACAACCTAATAATCTAATTTCATTCGAGATCAGATTACAATTCGGGTGTCATCCGAATTTCCCCAAAAGATGATTTCTATAAATAAATGGTGTCCCAAAAGTCTTCCCCAAGCTCACCCTAGTCCGGGTTAGCCTTCTTATCGCCGGTACCACTAGAACCTGAGATACACATCCACACCAAACAAGTGTTAGGCCAAAAAGCCTAGTGAGTTTGTACAAGTAATAACCTCCCAATCAAATGCACAATTCTTATCAGCAGTTAACAATAAGTTCATCAAATGTGGAGTCAATGGGGGAGACCCATAGCACCAATCATGTTCCACCCAAAGAGTCGATACACCTTGATGCCAACTACCATGAGTGACACCCAAAAGGCCCGACACATCCAAGGACTACAACCATGGCATTACCCCGAATGGCGGAGGTCTAGGTACATACCATTACGGTGGCACCCAAGACTATATCCTCCTAGTGTATACCGACTTGGTTCGTCCAACATTGTTATTAGTAGGTCTCAAGGCACATAATGCACATGAATAATCACAATACCAACCATGGGTACAATATTAGACCATACCATCCATAAATTACACATAGTTCATATCAAGGCTAGTATAGAATTATTGTTAACAATGCATTTATAACTCCACCTCATGGTGATTCAAGTCATAGGTCATCCCAATACCATGTTATGTACTTCATCAAACTTTAACAAGTCATGTATTATCATGTAATCATTTAACAATCCAACTTCTCAAAATTTGGTCAAACCCCATATATAGACCATTATCAAAAATTAACTCATACAAGCATATTCCCCATTTATCTAAGGTCAAGGAGTCCCAATACCTTGTTAGGGAAGCTCACTCATGAAGATAATGGGGTCATAGACTTACACAGAAGGAGACCCACAAGAAATCAAGTTTTATGTATGAATAGTTCAAATAAAGGTGATCGACAATAACATGTAATAGAGGATGATGTGTATCTAGTTTTAACAAATTTAGGAACTCACCAACTAGGTTTATAAAGAAAACTTAGAAAGTAGAAACCCTAGATGTAGATAGGGGTGTTCATCTAAACCTCCAAACCGCACAAACCGCCCACACCGCACCGCACCGCAAAGTGTGGCTTAGAACTTCCGCGGTGCGGTTTGCGGTTTGCATTTTTACCAAATCGCACTATATGGTGCGGTTTGCGGTTTTGAGTTATCAAACCGCGGTTCAAACCGCACCGCACCGCACATTATATATATGTATATATTTTTAATTTTATATATTACACACATATATGTATATATAGAATAATTGAAATATTTATACAATATGTATTTATGAATCGGACGTATTGAATATTTTTATTTTTTGGACCACGATCACGTTATCATTGATTTTAAAATGAATTTGTGATCTTATAATTATTGAATTGTAGGTGTAAAGTGCGTAAGGTATAAACCGTATAAACCAAACGTAGTGCGGTTTGATGCGGTTTGAGGTATATGCGGTGTGGTTTGCGGTTTATAACCAGCGACTTTGCCCTTGGGCATTGTCGCTGAGGCAATGTATCCCTACACCTGCAGGTTCTGTTTTCCGAACGAAACTTGACCAATTCACGCGTGACCACTAGCTACGTTTCGGGAAGGGTTCAAGAGGGTCACACAAGGGTAATATACACACTATTAACTACCAAGTTGAGATAAATTACCTTATTTAGATGAGAGTTTTCCGGGTGTTACAATCCTCCCCAACTTATTTGGATTTCGTCCTCGAAATCCCAATCTAGGGAAATAATCGAGGATATCACTTCTTCATATCTTCTTCAGACTCCCAAGTGATGTTAGCACCCCGATGGTGCTTCCATTGAACTTTGACCATGACCACATCCTTATGTCTCAACTTCTTCACCTTTGAGTCCAAAATTGCCTCCGGTTCTTCCACACAACGATTCCCGTTATCCACTCGGATTTCCGTCAAGGGAATCACACTCTCTTCTTCGGCTAGACACTTTCGAAGGTAACACACATGGAAAGTAGGGTGTATTCCATCCATTTCGGGTGGTAGATCCAACCGGTAAGCTTGTAAACCAATCTTCTCTAAAATGACGAAGGGTCCGAAGAAACGGGGGCTAAGATTCCCACGCTTTCCAAACCGGATAATCCCTTTACATGGGGAGACTTTCAACATGACGCAGTCGCCCACTTGAAACTCGGCCGGTATTCTCTTCTTGTCCGCGTAACTCTTCTGTCGGTCTTGAGCCGCCTTCAATCTTTCTCGAATTTCTTTCACTTTGTCCGCCGTCTCTTGAACTATTTATGGTCCAGTGAATTGCTTCTCGCCCGCTTCAAGCCAACAAACCGGAGTTCTACACTTCCGCCCATACAACGCCTCAAACGGTGCCATTCCAATACTGGAATGGTACTGTTATTATAAGCAAACTCCACCAAAGGTAGGTGTGAGTCCCAACTTCCTCCGAAATCTATAACACATGACCTCAACATGTCCTCGAGCATCTAAATCGTTCTCTCGCTTTGACCATCCGTTTGAGGATGGTATGTCATGCTTAGATTTAATCTTGTGCCCAACTCTTTCTGTAGACTAGCCCAAAAATTTGATGTGAACTGACTGTCCCTATCCGACACAATGGATTACGGAACTCCATGTCTCGACACCTCCTCATCAATATATAGTTTGGCCAATTTCTCCATTGGAAAAGTCTCCCGCATAGCAAGGAAGTGCGCGCTCTTAGTTAGACGGTCTACAATCACCCAAATGGTGTCATGGCCTCGTAAGGCCTTCGGTACCTTTGTCACGAACTCCATGGTGATGTTGTCCCACTTCCACTCGGGGATGGACAATGGTTGCAAATTCCCGTACAATCTTTGATGCTCCGCTTTGACTTGAAGGCACGTGACACATCTTTCCACATAATTGTCCACGTCAAGTTTCATCACCAGCCACCAATAGTTTAACTTCAAATCTCTATACATCTTAGTGCTACCGGGATGTATAGAATATTTCGATTTATGCGCCTCTTCAAGAAGTAGATCCCGATTTCCACCAAACTTCGGCGCCCATATTCATCCTTGGAAGAGTTTAAGCCCATGGCTATCTTCCGTCAGTAATCCGCTTTGTTTTACCATGACCTCAGATTTGAGATTTTCTTCCTTTAGCGCTTCTGCTTGACACGTCTTCATGTTGTCCAACAAACTCGATACTACATCAATCCTAGTGAGGGATAAATTAACACCGCCTTCATATCTCCTCTGACTCAATGCATCCGCCACCACGTTGGCCTTACCGGGATGATAGAGTAAGTCACAATCATAGTTCTTTAGTAACTCAAGCCACCTTCTTTGCCACATGTTGAGCTCTTGTTGATCGAAAATGTACTTAAGTCTCTTGTGATCGGTAAATAAAGTGCACTTCGTCCCGTACAAATAATGTCGCCAGAATTTCAATGCGAAGACCACCGCCGCCAATTCTAAGTCGTGAGTTGGGTAATTCTTCTCGTGGTCATTTAGTTGTCGTGACACATAAGCTATCACCTTTCCCCGTTGCATTAGCACACACCCGAGGCCCATCTTGGAATCATCACTAAACACCACGAGGTCATCTTATCCCTCGGGTAGGGATAGAATAGAAGCTTCACACAATTTCTTTTTGAGAGTTTGATAGGATCGGTCTTACGCTTCGGTCCAAAGGAATTTGACATTCTTCCTCATGAGGGAGGTGAGTGGCGAAGCTATTTTGGAGAAGTCTTGAATGAATCGTCTGTAGTAACCTGCCAATCCCAAGAAACTTCGGATCTCCGTCGGACTCGTCGGCGGTTCCCAACTCATCATCGTCTCTATCTTTGTCGGGTCTACCTTCACCCCGTCTTTAGACACCACGTGGCCTAAGAATTGCACTTCTTAGAGCCAAAACTCGCACTTTGAGAACTTTGCATACAACTTCTCTTTTCGGAGAACTTCTAGCACCTCTCGCAAGTGTTTCTCATGCTCTGCCTCGTCCTTTGAGTAGATCAAGATGTCGTCGATGAAAACTATCACGGATTTGTCCAAGAAAGGGCGACACATGCAGTTCATCAAATACATGAATACGGTCGGAGCGTTGGTCCAACCAAAGGGCATCACCAAAAACTCGTAGTGACCGTATCTCGTTCGAAAAGACGTCTTTGGGATGTCCTCCTTCTTTACTCTCACCTGATGGTATCCGGACCAAAGGTCAATCTTTGAAAAGTATCCCGCGCCTTGGAGTTGATCAAAGAGGTCGTCGATGCGAGGTAAAGGATACTTGTTCTTTACCGTGACTTTATTCAATTCTCGGTAGTCTATGCACATCCGCATCGACCCATCTTTGTTCTTCACGAACAAAACTGGGCTCCCCAAGGTGAAGAGCTCGGTCGAATGAATCATTTCTCTAATAACTCTTGAAGTTGCGTCATCATCTCTTGCATTTCGGTTGGATCCAAATGATAGGGAGCACGGGCTATCGGAGCCGCTCTCGGAGTAAGGTCGATTTGAAACTCCACCTGACGTTCTGGTGGTAGCCCGGGTAAGTCCTCTGGGAAGATGTCCAGGTAGTCTTGCATGATCTTCACGTCTTCCACAGATCTCTTCTCTTTCTTTGCGTCCACCACATAAGCCAGATAACAAGGGTAACCCTTCGCTAGAAACTTACGGGCTTTGAGAGAGGAGATGATAGGATTGCACCTCTTCCCTTTCTCCCCATAGATGGTGACTACACCATTTCCCGCCAAATGTACTTGAATCATCTTTTTGGAACAAAAGATATCGGCTTTATGCCTCGACAACCAATCAATGCCTATGACTACATCAAACCCACCTATAGTCATAGGTAACAGATCTACCCCAAAGGAATTTCCATTGATTTCTAGAGTGCAATCATTGAAACACTCACGAATGATCACTTTGTCTCCATTAGCCACCTCTACTACTAAAGCATCGGGAAGGATGATTCTAGGAGTGACGAATTGCTTATAGAAAATATCCGACACAAAGGAGCAAGTAGCACCCGAATCAAACAACACACGAGCAGGCAAGGAGTTTACTAGGAACGTACCCGAAACGACATAAGCGGTCTCCTTCGCCTCTTCAGTGGTCATCCGGAATGCTCGGCTCGGTGCCCTCGAAGGTTGTTTGACTCTTGTCGTCGATCCGAAAGAATTCCCATGGTTGCTACCCACTAGCTTCGGACAATCTTTCTTCATGTGTCCCAATTCCCGACATTTGAAACATACCGGCCCCCGGATGGGGCAATCTCAAATAGCATGCCCTTTCTTCCCGCACTTGGCACACTCAACTGGACCTGAGTGCATCCTTGGGTTGCATGGGCCAAAGTTCTTGGCCTTACACTTATGACACCATCTTGTCTCTCTACGGTTGTCCCTAAATCTTCCTCTCACAAACGGTTTATTCTGATGAACGGTCCCCGACGGCCATTCCCACTTCCTCTTCTCTACGGCTTGACCCATTTATTCCCTTCCTTGAGCAATGCCATCCTCTACAAGGAATGACTCTTCAATGACCTCTTCTATCGTCGCCACTTTGGCATTCCTCACCTCCGTCTTCGTCTTTGCCGTTAACCCCAATAAGTAAGCCTTGATCTTTGTCTTCTCATCGGGAGCCAGATGCTCCACCAAACTCAATTTTTCTAGAAACTATTTCGAGTAGTCGAAAATCGACATACTACCCTTCTTGAGGTTGCGGAATTCTTGCTCGATTTTGTCCAATGCCCTTTCGCTGCAATACTTGTTCAGGATTTTCTTTTTAAACGTTGGCCACGAGAGTTTGGCCAACACTTCGGGAGTGAGAGATGACCGGGTGAGATTCCACCAAGTCAAAGCCTCACCCTTGAGTAGATGGGAGGCAAACTTGACCCTTTGAGAATCGTCGCATTCACTTGTTCAGGATTTTCTTTTTAAACGTTGGCCACGAGAGTTTGGCCAACACTTCGGGAGTGAGAGATGACCGGGTGAGATTCCACCAAGTCAAAGCCTCACCCTTGAGTAGATGGGAGGCAAACTTGACCCTTTGAGAATCGTCGCATTCACTTGCTTCGAATGTCATCTCTATTTCTCGGATCCAATATATGCAACTAACATAATCCTTAGTACCTGCAAATTCGGGCGGCCTACACCCCAGAAAAGCTTTATAGGTGCATCCCTTCCCCCTTTTGTTTCTCCCGAACGATAGCATGTTCTTCTGTCCCTACGACGGCCGGTCCACCACCCGACCCCATTACGGCATTTTCTACCACCGTCTTTTGCTGTCGGTGACTGGCGTCGCGGTCTTCCAAAAGCTTCATGAAGAATTCTTGTTGTTGCACCATGGCAGAATTCATGGCTGACATCATGTTGTCTCGGATTCTTGTTTCCATAGTCACTTCCTCCATGACCGAATTAGTGGAGACAAGATTGGTCTATGGTATATGCTCGGGTCCCCCGCCCAAGACATTGGTTGCGGGTGGCCCCTCGGTAGCCCCTACCATATGAGGTTGGTCAGCGGGCAATTCGTCTTCAATTTGACCCTCCCGCGGGTTTTACAATTTGTTATGTGTGTTTACCATGGTTATCTACCACATACGCACAAGAAAGAGGTTGAGAAAAAGACTAAGTGAGTTGAACTCATGGTACGTACTAAAACATTTATCAATCATTGTAATAATAGCAATTCGAGCATGCTCACATAAATCACATTCATAATAGCATTAGCTACGTGATACTATGATTGTGTTATACACAAGGATCCGTCATTACTGTCATCACAACTCTCAATCAATGTAATTCCGTAGATCCTAACGCTCTCCCCACCTATGACTTTTACCCCAAGGTGGACAACTTAGTGATACGCTTAAAGCTTAAGTCTAGATATGCTAAGGTCAATACCTAGTTCACTTAAACTAAAGCGCTGATACCAACTTGTAACGCCCTAAAAATAGGGATAAAAAAAATTTCCGAAAAATTGAAATATGATATATAAAATTTTCCAAAACAATCGAGCCTCCCAAAAAATTGGGGTAAGAATAAACACCTGTTATGTATAAGTTACAAATCTAAAAATGGGGAAAATAACAACCTAATAATCTAATTTCATTCGAGATCAGATTACAATTCGGGTGTCATCCGAATTTCCCCAAAAGATTATTTCTATAAAGAAATGGTGTCCCAAAAGTCTTCCCCAAGCTCACCCTAGTTCGGGTTAGCCTTCTTATCGCCGGCACCACTAGCATCTGAGATACACATCGACACCAAACAAGTGTTAGGCCAAAAATCCTAGTGATTTTGTACAAGTAATAACGTCCCAATCAAATGCACAATTCTTATCAGCAGTTAACAATAAGTTCATCAAATGTGGAGTCAATGGGGGAGACCCATAACACCAATCATGTTCCACCCAAAGAGTCGATACACCTTGATGCCAACTACCATGAGTGACACCCAAAAGGCCCGGCACATCCGAGGACTACAACCATTGCATTACCCCGAATGGCGGAGGTCTAGGTACATACCATTACGGTGGCACTCAAGACTATATCCTCCTAGTGTCTACCGACTTGGTTCGTCCAACATTGTTATTAGTAGGTCTCAAGGCACATAATGCACATGAATAATCACAATACCAACCATGGGTACAATATTAGACCATACCATCCATAAATTACACATAGTTCATATCAAGGCTAGTATAGAATTATTATTAACAATGTATTTATAACTCCACCTCATGGTGATTCAAGTCATAGGTCATCCCAATACCATGTTATGTACTTCATCAAACTTTAACAAGTCATGTATTATCATGTAATCATTTAACAATCCAACTTCTCAAAATTAGGTCAAACCCCCTATATAGACCATTATCCAAAATTAACTCATACAAGCATATTTCCCATTTATCTAAGGTCAAGGAGTCCCAATACCATGTTAGGGAAGCTCACTCATGAAGATAATGGGGTCATAGACTTACACACAAGGAGACCCACAAGAAATCAAGTTTTATGTATGAATAGTTCAAATAAAGATGAACGACAATAACATGTAATAGAGGATGATGTGTATCTAGTTTTAAAAAAGTTTAGGAACTCACCAACTAGGTTTATAAAGAAAATCTAGAAAGTAGAAATCCTAGATGTAGATGGAATGGAGACTTGAAGTCTTGAGATTCTTGGTAGGAACTTTGATTTAAATGATCTTGATCAACCCCTTGAACTCAATAAATACCCTAGATGAAGGATGAGGCTTGCATTAATGAGGGGAGGGGTTATAGGGTAGAAAATAACCTTAGATCAGCTCCTAAATCGCCAGAGAAGAAGTAGAAATGAAAACCCTAGCTAAAATCCCGTTCAAATAGATTTTTATACTGAGAGGGGCTCTGTGCAACAATACCAGGCCACTTTGCCCAGGTCATTGTCGCTTGGGGCAATGTCGCAGAAAGACAACAGTCCACTGGAATGTTCCAGCGACTATGCCCAGCGACTTTGCCCTTGGGCATTGTCGCTGAGGCAATGTCGCCCCACACCTGCAGGTTCTGTTTTCCGAACGAAACTTGACCAATTCACGCGTGACCACTAGCTACGTTTTGGGAAGGGTTCAAGAGGGTCACACAAGGGTAATATACACACAATTAACTGCTAAGGTGTGATAAATTACCTTATTTAGATGAGAGTTTTCCGGGTGTTACAAAAAGTACTATATTGATGTTAAATCTTAGATTGCCATTATAGGTAATCAATTGTTGACTTTTAAGAAAGAGACTTATTTCTTATTTGATGTTTTATTGAACATTTTAAACTAGTCGCTCTTTCCAAATTTGAGGGTGTTACAGTCTCTTTTACTCAAGTTCGTATGTCATTGTCTCCCGATAATGTGTTGTCTCTTTCACTCAGGTTCACATGTCATTGTCTCCCAATAATGTGTTGTCTCTTTCACTCAGGTTCACATGCCATTGTCTCCCAATTATTGAAACTTTCCCTTATATATTTGTTGTCTTTCAACAGAAACTTATAGATACAATTTTCCTCAAACACCCACTAAAATGTCTATCAATGAAAACTCGTCACCAGAATCAGTTGACGAATTTGATGGCAATCACGAGTTGTTCAACAAAACCAACAACTTGATCGCATCATCGAGGATATGCTCATAAACTCATCCAATCTGTTCATAGGAGATCAACCTCCAAGAGCAGTTATGAGGTATTGTGATAGGCAACGAGAGATGGACGGAGCGTGTTTGATGGAATACTATTTTAGCGACAATCAGACATATGACCAGAATATCTTCCGAAGAAGATTTCGAATGCGAATACCTTTATTTTGTCGTATAGTGGTTGTTGTTACTGCTAATGACGAATATTCTCCGCAAAGAGTTGATGTCACGGGTAGACAAAGTCTTTCACCATGGCAAAAATGTACTAGAGCCATGAGGGTGTTGGCAGATGGCGCATCAGTCGATGAAGTTGACGAATATTTGAGAATGAGTGGATCCACAACAAGGGAAGCTCTCATGCACTTTGTAGATGGAGTCATCTCATATTTTGGTGACGAGTACCTCATAAAGCCTAACGTAGGTGATTTGGCAAGACTACTCTATGTTGGAGATCAACGTGGATTTTGGGTATGATATGTAGTATTGACTGTATGCATTGGGAATGGAAAAATTATCCAAGTGCATGGGTCGGACAATATGTCGGAAGAAGTGGTAAAACAACAATCATTTTGGAAGTTGTTGTATCATATGATTTATAGATTTGGCATGTTTTCTTTGGAACACCAGGTTTGCTTAATGATATTAATGTACTCCATCGATCTTCTGTTTTTGATGATGTATTAGTAGGTCGATCACCAAAAGTTAGTTATGTCGTGAATGGTCACAAAAATGATAGGGCATATTATCTTACTGATGGCAGATACCATTCATGGGTTGCATTTGTCAAGTCAGTTACATCTTCCCAAATGAGAAAGAACAAGTTGTTTGCTCAAGTTCAAGAGGTCGTCAAAAAGATATTGAGCGAGCATTTGGAGTTCTACAAACTCGTTTTGCATTTATTCCACGACCATGTCTTGTTTGGGACAAACAAAAAATGAGATGAATTATGATTGTTTGTATCATCATGCATAATATGATAGTTAAAGACGAACGAGATACATACCAAAATTATTCTGATCCTACTGAGTTTCTTAACGACATGCTCACAAATCGACAACAAGGAGCTATACAGAAGATGATGTTAATCAACTGAATTCTCTACTGAACTTAGGGATGGCAAAAATAAACGAAACTGATGGTGAAAACCGAAACCGAAATTGTTAGGTCGGGGACGGGGTAGGGATTGGGGACATATTCGGGGATTTTATCAGGAACAGGGACAAGGGCAGGGGATGGTGATCACCGACCCGACCCGATATGTGTATATAAATATATATACATATATAAATATATATATATATATATATATAAATATATATATATATATATATATATTAATGTATTTATATATATAGGGTTGGGTTCCGGTGAGAAGTTGAGTTAACGGTGAGAAGTGGTTATCGACCGTTGGATGAGAAATGGACGCACATTAGGATGAGATGCACCGAGATAAGATACACCGAGATGCACAAGATCAATTCCCTTCTAAGCCTTAATTCATGGAAGGGCTTGAGATTAAAAGAGATCAACGGTTCAGATCCACTTCTCACTGTTAACTCAACTTCTCACACGATCCTTCGCCTATATATATATATATAGGGATTAAATCATATGAGAACCAAAAAAAGGTTGAGAACTGTGAGAACCGATCTAAGCCGTAATTTGGTTTTGATCCTATGGTTTTAATTAAAAGTTGTTTCACCATATGAAGAGGGCATAATCGTCATTTTGTAACAGAGATTCACCAGATGAAACACATACTATTTCACCTCATGAAATAAAAATAAAAAGTTCATAAGTATTATATTTCACCTCATGAAATCCAAACATAATGTTCATATTTATGTTATTTCACCACATGAAATCAAACACAATTTTTATCAGTAATCAGTTTCACCTCATGAAATCAAGCACAAGTTCCGTATGTATGTTATTTCACCTCATGAAATCAAACATAATGTTCATATATATGTTATTTCACCACATGAAATCAAACACAATTTTTATCAGTAATCAGTTTCACCTCATGAAATCAAGCACAAGTTCCATATGTATGTTATTTCACCTCATGAAATCAAACACAATTTTCGTCTACTTGTTATTCCACCTCATGAAATCAAACATAATTTTGAGAAACAAAAAACCCAGATTTTGAACAAAATCAGAAACCCATCTAGTATCGTAATAGTTGATTAGATTATCTAAACCGTCTTCGTCGCATTCTAATCCACCGGAGATGCTAGAATCTCAAATGGATTATTGATTGATTTACATCCTATAAGCATTTGGAAACAAATCGTCGGATTCAGATTGGACACCATGGTAACCCCTTGAACCAACGACCGTAAATTCAGAATTATTATCATCAATAACGATATTAGCATTAGGGTTATCATGATTTTCTACAAAAAAAAAACTAATCCTGACCCAAATTCCATCAAAAGGTTGATATCATCATTCCCTTCTTGAACCAAGGGGAAAATGATCAGAAGAAACCAAATGTGTACAACCCAAACTTTGCAGAACAAAGTTGCAACAACTTTAATAAAAGTTAACACCAAAACGGCCCCAAATCATCAATAAAATCACAAGGTTTGCGGGAGGGCAACTGATAGTCCATGGATTCAAGTTCTAATTGTACAAACAATCAAGATAAACAAATCTGGAAATCACATGTCATTGATATTGAAATCAAATATTACAATCTCCTACTTTCTCTCTCTACAACATGATTCTCTCTCTCTCTAGAATGATATTCTATCAAACTCTTCTCTGATCCGTATATTCTCACAATCTGAATTCTACTACTAATTACAAAGACAAGGAACCTATTTATACCAGGCAACATAACAAGGAAAACAAATACAAGACACTTTGACTTTGACTTATAACAAAGACTTTGACTTTTATGCTTGAGAGTTGACTTTGAGGCTTTGACTTTCTTCACTTTAATCTTCAGACTTTATGATCTTGCATCCAACAAATATGTGCTCTAACATTCTCCCCCTTTGGATCAAGATCATCTCTAAAAGGATATTGCAATTCAATCTTCTCTTTTAAGCTCAATTTGAATCTTCTCCCTTTCGATGTAAACAAGATCTTCTCAAGCAATCAACATTCACCCCTTATTCATATGAAAAATTTACATTTTCCCCCTTTCTTTGATAAACTTTGTCTGTAAACCTTCAGCAATCTTCCCAAAGTCTGTTCACCAAAAATATTAGCATTCTCCCAAAGATGGTAGATAAACTCTTCAATAATCTCTCAAAGTTAGCTCAACCTCTTTCAGACTTCAGAAAGATATTATCTTCAGTTTCAGCACGATTTGTTTTAGCAAATTTATCTTCAACAATTCTGAAAACTTTGAACTTTTACTTTCAGCTTTCAACAATCTTGAATATTTCTTGATCTTCTCCCCCAACTTTAACATTTATGACTTCAAACAATTCTTGAACTCTTCAAACATATCAGATACAAACTGTTCTTTCTTTAACATTTTCTTCTCCCCTCAATTGATATTAACTTCTCTTTTCAACCAACATTTCTTGAACTCTTCTCCCCATTTTTGATGATTGTGGCATAAAAATCATCAAAACTTTCAAGCAAGAAATGTCATTATCAAGTCTCACTACTGATCTTTTGAACACAAGAGCCTCTGATTCTCCGTCGATCCAAAAAGATATTCATCTGAATCTTTGCAAATTCAGACAAAATAGAGTGTAACACCTTAATCAACAAATGAATTAGTTAATATGTCTGTCAATAACACAAAGTTATTGTGTGTAACGAATACACATTGGAAAGGAGCTTTTTGATGTTCACTCCCCCAGGGCTTCCATTCAATCATCGAAACACCACAAAGATATTTCTATGAATGTTATGACAAGAAAACAAATTCCTTGTGTGTTCGTGCATGTGTTAGAAATAATTAAGCACATGATGATTGCTTATTATAAGGCTCAAAATTGTGTAAACCATTGAGACAACAACAGTTAAACACAGACTCAATGTGCATGATCGAAGTGCGAAGGTGGGGCAGACTTTTTTCTATTTCAATATCCAGATTTTCCAAATGAAAACCAGATAGATAATGTGTTGCGTCCCCTTGAAATATGAAACATTTTCTTTTTAAGAAGAAAATGAGTGGCTGGTGGGGTTTTTATCAAGAGTTGGCATGGGCTAGTTGCCTATTTCAATAATGTTCACGAAGAATTGTGAAACACTAGTAATGTGGCTGCCCGGCTCAGAAAGTAGTTGGTGCAGAGTTTATATTATTTTACTCTGATCTCACACCCTCTTTATTTTTAAAACATTGAGCTTGCGTCTAACCAAACTCTCATTTACATTTTACCTCATCACACAACCCACACTCATTTATTTTTGACTCCTCACAATCGATCACTAAGGATTAACTTCTTGGGTAGGAAACACTGGTTAAAGTGAATCCATAGAAGTTTCAATTAAGCTCACACAAAGAACCCATAATTTCCTATTAAAGCACATTGTTGCTCAGAAATGGTTTAACTTTATCAATTAAAGCACAAATAATGAAATACAAGTCAGATATAGATATGCTCAGAGATGTCATCATGAAGATTTGAGCATTTTTAAACATTGAAGACTTTTCAAACAAGATAATTGAATAAATGAAGTGAATACAAGAAACTTGTTTGAAAATCTGACATTGTATCAAAAAGATCAAATAGAAATGATTTAACGATTAAGGCTTGGGTCAACAAAAATTGATATTGTCTATACGAATCAAAAATATAGACATTCTTAAAAGAACGTTCAGAAATGAAATCACGCTCAAGCTTTGAATAACAAACGGGGTGTTTTACCATCGAAAAATATTGTGTCAACTTAGAGACATGGTAAGAACGAATTCAACAAAAATTAAACCTGTGTGCGTGAATACTTGACATTATATAGACAAGATAATACACAAGTATAAATCTTTGGAAACACACGGTTTGTTAACGTTTAAGCACAAGTAAAATGAAAACATTTAAAAATCACACTTCTAAAATTCATGAAATCATTTTAAGAATCAGAAGTGGTTTGAACATTTAAGAATATGTTCTCTATGATTGAAAGTCGTCCTTCTTTCAACCATACATGAGATTAAGATAAGAAATAAACCTTTTTCATTCATTCTTAAATCTCATCAAGTCAGCTCTAAGTCATAAAAGATATGATCATGTAAGCACAAAGTTTTATTCACAACATTTTATTGAAAAATAAAATTACATAAAGCAGTAAAACATTGAATGTACGAGTTCTGATCTGAAATAATCAGAAGTCATAATTCATACTCCCCCTGAAAATATGCATCTAAAATATGTCAGTGAAAAAGCACATGATAGAGATCTACAACTCCTCCTAAAGTGTAGTTCGTCATATCTTTCGAATACATATTTCTAGAAACATATGTACTCCCCCTTGAAGGTTGATTTCCTCATCTGAGTATCGAAGTACATCTTCATATTCGCCTGGGAGTATCATTACTTTTGATCTCTGAAGTACGAGTCCTAAACTGTTGTGTTTAGAAGTCAAACTCCATTAAAGTACGGGTCCTGAACTGATTTATTCATAAGACTATGTTCTCTTATTCCCCCTTGACATTAGGTTCCTGCAACACAGATTCATCCTTTGGTTTTGGTACCCACTGGTATTTGGGTCCATGTTTGTGAATTGCAGTTCTATTAGGAGTAATCGAGTAAGAACCATACCAGTAATGATCACTAGATTTATGAACAAAGTCATATGTACGACAATAAGAACAATATCTTTTTCTAGACAACCTGATCAATTGATCTCTCGAGTAAGCAAGATCAGGTTTACCTTTCAGCACTTTGTTCTTCTTGGCTTTTGATGCATGTACAAATGATTTGTTTTCTTTCTTCTCATCCTTCTTCTCATCATCAACTGGTTTTACCTTCCAAACCAACTTTTATTCTTCATATTTCCTTCTTCTTCTTCTTCTGTATGTATCTGAACCATCTACATTTTCATCAAAGAAAATGTTAGTTGTATGAATCTGATCAAATGAATTGACTAACCTTCTTTCAGAAACAGTTTTCTGATGTGAGCTTGAAGCTGGCTTGTTAGAAACAACTGAACTATTTCTAGGTGTGTGGATTTGTGACTCTGGAGTCGTTTGCTCAGTCACCACCACCTTTGAAACAATATCTTCAAGCTCTATCTTTGAAGAGTAATTGTCTCCTTCTTTGACAAGCCGATCAATCTCTTTCTTGAATTCAGACTTCACTATTTGCTCTTTCAATGCACTTTCAGATAGTTCAGATAGCTTCTCAATAAGCTTCTTGATCTCTGCCTCAAAGATATTTCTTTCTTCTTCAAAGTCCTTCTCAGCATCCTTTCTCTGACCAGATATTTCTTTGAAGATTCCCACTGATAATCCCAAAATCACTAAATCATAGAGAGAGAAAGTAGAGAGAGTTGAAGCGCAAAGTATGAATGTATTGAGAAGTATGCGTTAATGTCTTACACAACACAAAGCCACAAGGGACTTAAATACCCTTGGCTTATACAACACAGTATAACACTCTCAACATAGTATAAGACCAAACCTATAAATACAATTATTACTATAAAATCAAACTTAACAATCTCCCCCTTAGTAATCATTGGCGTTGTGGTCTTCAAAATTCATCTTCTAAATCAGCTCGGACCATCTAAGCGACTTATCGAAGAAGCTTCTTTGACTAAAAAAAAAATTCTTCTCAGCATCTGTTAATCTCAGTTGCCTTTGCTGCCTTGACAAGACTGGACCTTATTGTGATAAGCTTGAAAGAACAATCGGTTCATCAGCTTGTGCTTTAAACGACACACCTCTTTTAAATGATCTTGAATGAACTGTGGTAGTCGGAGCTGGAACAGCAAAAGAATGAGTAGCTGAGAGAACTGAATCTTGAGCAAATCTTGATCAGCAGATAAGCGTTTGAACTCTTTGTCTCTTTAACTTCTCCTTAACTTCTCCCCCTCATGACCTTGATGATCTGGATCAACTTGGTCATGCAAATGTTGGAGACGAGACAGCTTCAGATCTGCAAAATCAGAGTAAAGGAGAAAGAGAAGGTTTGCGCTAACTGTTGGTGGCGTAAACTTAGGTTTGCGCTAGTAGAAGGAAGCGCAAAGTTAGTTTTACGCTAGCTGAAGGATGCGCAAAGCTTGTTTTGCGCTAGAATCTATTGGCGCAAATCTCAACACAGTATAACACTCTCAACACAATATAAGACCAAGCCTATAAATACAATGATTACTATAAAATCAGACTTAACAACCACATTCTTATGTTCAATGGCCTTTCTTTCCTTTGCAAACTTTTCCTTTTCTAGAATTATTACTTTCTCAAAATCTGAAATCTGTTGAGAAAGTTTTATACATTTCAGCTCAACTGTCTTCTTCTCTTCACAACTCTTTCTGGAAAACTCTGAGAATTTCTTTGAAAACCCTTTCTTTTCACTTTCAAAAACATCTTTATCTTTGACAATCTCTTGTTCCAAATCTGATATTTTCTTTTGAAGTTCAGCATTAGCATCCTCAAGATTCTTAATCTTCTCCTCATAACTTTCAATAGATGTTGCTTGTTGGATTTGGATGATCTGATGTTCCAAGTCAAAGATTTTTCTTTTCAGCTCAGTGTTCTCAGTTTCCAAACTCTTAACTCTTTCTCTTGAAGACATCTTTGATCCTCCCATCATTTTCTCAAACTAATTGAATAGAAATCTCATCTGAAATTCCTTGCAAGATAAAGGCTTTGCCTAATCTGTCAGCTTTATGTCTCCATCTTTGCTCATCAGTGTAATTCTCAAGTGAAATTGGAAACTCTCCTCTTTCCTTGAATCCATTTTCTCCTGGATAAGAATAAGTCCTTGTTGGAGTTTTCATCTTTCCTTCTTTCAAATATATTCTGATATATTCTCCCAAAACATTTCCATCAATAAAATCCAGAAATTTATTCTTCCACTGCTCGTACTCTCCTTTGACTAAAACAGGAGGTTTTACATTAGTTTTCAATTGCAAGAGCTTCTCTGGAAGTAGAAATCTTATGCTCCTGACTTTTCTTTTTATGCCCTTCAGTAGTATATTCTTCAACAAAGAAATAATCATCCATGATTCCTGTTACAATAAGAACTTGAATTTGATCGTTAGTCGAAAATGAAATCAAGTAAACCAGAAAACCTTAGAAAAATACAGAAATGAAAATTTCAAAATTCACTAAGTCTGGAATTCGCAAAGTATAATGAACTACTAGGAATTCGCAAAAACAAGAACAAATCAACTAGAATTCGCATACAACTACTTCAGAATTCGCAAACAATAACAATTCGTAAACCATCAGAATTCGCAAGCATAAAAGACTCAGAATTCGTAGACAACATATAACAACTTCAGAATTCGCAGATCATAACAAATCAGAATACGTATGCATAGAATTCGTAAGATGATCTTCTGCGAATTCTAAAGAATTCGTAGATTAGACTATAGCGAATTCTAAGAATTCGTATAATACTATTCTGCGAATTCTTTCCTTATGATATTTCAGAAATTACAACTATGCGAAATCTTTACGAATCTTGCAAAAACCACTTAATCTGCAAAATCCTTTAAACTTTCTGCAAAAACTTCAAGATTTCTATGAATCCTCTAAACTTTCTGCGAATCCTTGAACACTCTGCGAGTTCTTGATCAGATCTGCGAGTTCTTGAATATCTTGCGAGTTCTTCAGATCTCAAGTGTAAAACCACTCTGATCTGCTTAAAAACCCACGAAATCTTCGATTTTCAACTTGTAATTTCGACAATTTGTTCCTTAATATATCTAGAAACAAATTCGAACAACGAATTTCAACAAAATACACTCAATTGTACAAATCGATTCATTACAGTGCATAGAACTCGTGAAAAACAAAACTCATAAAATCATCAAATTGATGAAAGATTACAGTGCAATACTTGAATTAACCTATGCACACTCAATCTAGAACATAATACGAACTCAATAAGATCAATTACAACTTCTAATTCGCACAAATACTCAAAAACAAATCTGGACTCGATGGAACAGTGTCGAAAATCTCATTTTCTTGATTTCTTGATTAGATCTGCTCTGATACCAATTGATAGTCCCTGGATTCAAGTTCTAATTGTACAAACAATCAAGATAAACAAATCTAAAAATCACATGTCATTGATATTGAAATCAAAGATTACAATCTCCTACTTTCTCTCTCTACAACATGATTCTCTCTCTCTAGAATGATATTCTATCAAACTCTTCTCTGATCCGTATATTCTCACAATATGAATTATATTACTGATTATAAAGACAAGGAACCTATTTATACTAGGCAACATAACAAGGAAAACAAATACAAGACACTTTGACTTTGACTTATAACAAAGACTTTGACTTATAACAAAGACTTTGACTTTTATGCTTGAGAGTTGACTTTGAGGCTTTGACTTGCTTCACTTTAATCTTCAGACTTTATGATCTTGCATCCAACCAATATGTGCTCTAACAGCAACCTAATACACAACTGAGAATACGAGAAATAAACATAACTAACATGGAGGTCTTCTAAAGCCAGCTCCAACTCACACCTTCTCTTTACCCTTAACCGCACCTCCTACTTCACATATTACCTGAAAAAGGTTTTTAGTTTTGAAAGCGCGAGGGTTAGACCGGAAGGTCTAGTGAGTTCCCTCTAAAATCAGTTCTCAAGCCAAAGCATCATATGAAAGATTTATAAACAATTATAAACCAATTCAGTTTTTTTTTTATAAAACATCACACCCACAAATCAAGCTTTTGGCACACACTGAAGTCACACATAGGCGAAAACATGTCTGGCTCATACTGCTTTATTCTGGGACACACCTCACATTGGCATAAACGGGACACACCCCCCGGTATGAGCGCAGGCGGGACACACCCCCCGACTTAAGCCATACTCGCCAACTACTATGTATGCATACATTTTACATCAACAACGTAATACGACTCACTTCACGTAAAATAAAACTCGCATATGTAACAATGCATAAATTACAATAATGCGTTAAATAATTTACATGTCCACAATAGCATCATATTCAAAACATTGGTTAGAAAACTCACCTGTCGCCTCTCGCTTTACACTCCACGCTGTCACCCAGTAAATTTTATCTTACTGCATAAAATATATAGGAGTGATAAGTTCTCCGTTGACCTTTACGGTTTAAGGAACACCTCTCTCAGAAATATAACTCTCTCTCTTTAGAATCCAAGACTCTCAAACCCCGGATTACGAACTCTAAACTAACCCACTTGGTCCAAGAGAATTCCCTGATGGGTCCGGTTGGAAGCTCCCGGGATCACCCGGTTAATAGCTCCCGGGATCACCCGGTTCCTTACACTCGGGAGTTACCCAGTAATAGAGAGGCACCACCCGGGATCGTTCGGCAGAAAACAGCCCGGGGTCTCCCGGTTCCAGACGCCACCCGGGTTCACCCGGCTTGGAAGTGCCCGAGTCACCCGGTGCTCAATAGCGCTCGTGGTCGCCCGGCTAGGGAAAGCTCGGGGTCACCAACCCGGTGAACATACACCTGGGGTCACCCGGTAGTGGGGTACCCGGGTCTCACTCGCCAGACCGACTAAGTCGAAGCCTAGCGCGACATCAACAAAATACGGGGGTGGGGTCGTCGATGTCCGGTTGATGGAATCAATATCAACGGTTCACACCCAAACAAACTCCTCGATTAAATCAATTTCTAAACGATTTCAAGCTAACATCTAGGGTTCAAAATCCCAATCCAGACAAGAACATAAATAAGATAAACATTTCACTCTTCTAACCCAAATAATCAAAGATTAACCAAGAAGGCAAGAATAGGAGTCCAACTTACCTTGAATAGGATTAGAGTAAGCTTAATTTCACTTGAAATTTCTCCTTCCCTACTCTCTTCTCCAAAATCGCCTTGGTCTCTTTCTCTCTGGAACAAAACCTCAGCCGCCAGAATGGAAGGAAAATAAAATCCCTAGGGTTTAACCCCTTTTTCCACAACTTTACACCTTAGTCCCCAAACTTTGGTCATTTGTGCAAACATACACCCACTTCCATCTTTATTCCATTTTTTTCACACGGTTATTACAAAATAGCTCTCTTCAATAACACGCGACGCAGACTGCGATTGCGGTTACGGTTGCGATTGCGATTGCGACTGATGGAACATATCGATTCCGAAGTTTACCTGGTTCCGTCGATCGAAAGGTGAAATCCGAGGAGGGTACGATTAAGAAGGCGTGTTGGGCGACAAAAGAAACATTGGGAGGATTGAAATCAAAATCTAAAGGGTAAACGAGGAGATTGTTTTGGGGAGAAAATATTAAATTACAAGTTTACCCTTAAGACTTTCAAAACTTTCACTAATATTACAAAAATGTCACCTTGTTTAATAACCTTTGATTAAAATACTTTAATGATTGAGATTAGTCCCTACGGTCCTTAACCTTTTTAAGGTTCTCATTTGATTATCGTCCTATATATATGTTAATTTATATATATATAGAGGGTTAGGTTCAGGGGAAACCTCAAAAAAACGGAAAACTGAAGAACACCCTGGTAGCCCTTCATCTGGACGGTATGCACTTATGCATACAAGTAATTTGTAACATGCACAGGTGCATAATACACTTGTGCATAAAAACCAAAAAACAACATAATTTACCTGTATGCACAAATACATACCGTCCAAATGGAAGGTTACCAGGGTGTTCTTCAGTTTTCCGTTTTTTTGAGGTTTTCCCCTGAACCTCCGTCTATATATATAGAGGGTCATTCATTTGCTAACCGATACATTTGTGCTAACCGTGCTAACCAATTTTCGACCAATCAGAACGTTCCTAGAGATTTGGTTATGCGATTGATTATATTAAATTTACAAGGGCAATAATGGAATTTAACTAAAATGGATCCATCAAATCTAAATCTATTTCCACGCCTATCAAATCAAATTCCATATTTATAGCACTTTTGTTATGGTAATGATATACATTTTAAATTTGATATTTTGAAATTCAAATTTGTTGAGAATCATCTTAAATCGGAAGATATCCTTTACATATATTTATGAATTCAATCACTTGCTATATGAACAAACATATCGATTCATTCAACATGGTTTTTCAGTTTTTGGGTTTATAAACGTTGTGGAATAAACTTTATCCTTTCTTGCTAATATCACTGTCAAGACGTTGCCCCCTGCACACGAGATGATTAGCTTGTTCAACCGTTGAATACCGGATTATTCCAAGAGTTCGGTAATTATACCGGACTTGATGACATCTCCCTCGAGACCAATTTCGATAATCGTCCATCTTCTAGTTCAATGCATCCAGAATATAATACCGGTAAAAAAAACTGTAATTTATTTTGAAGACAACCATGTTGATATAATGTACACAGATTGGTCGAAAATTTCACAGATTCACAGATTTGTCGAAAATTGCGAAAATTGCACAGATTCACAGATTTCACTTGGTAATGTACATTTTCAATAACTAGCTTGCACATACGCACATGTGCAGTGCATATATGCATATTTAGTATTAGTGTTTATATATGCATATAATATTTCATTTGCATATATGCACTATATGCAAATGATGTCGATGATGTTGATTCGATGAAGAAAGTGTTGAGGGGTTTTGTTCGATAAAGCATGTTTGGGGGATAGAATCCCTAAATATTTGGGGATTTGATTTTCTAGCCGTGGGTTACCAAAATAAAGAGATTTGCATTTTTACAGAAATACCCTTATGCATATATGCATTTTATTTTTATAAACCCTTTTTAATAATTTATTTTAATTGAAAGTCAATTAATTGTGGACCATTGATCTAATCAATCTACGGTTGAGATTGGTTAGCACGGTTAGCACCAATGTAACGGTTAGCAAATGAAGGGGACCCTATATATATATATATATAAATGATGGGGATCGGGGCGGTTACGGGGACGATTTTGGTTATCGGTTTCGGGGACGCGGATACCAATAATCGGCCTGGACCCGACCCGTTGTCATTCCTAACTGAACGGATTGCAAACCTATCACGTTATATGGCTAACAGGGAACAATTTTATAATAGGGAAGCTCATAACATTCTAAAAAATGATTTGATTGAGCACATATGGTAAAAATTATGTCCTGATAATTAACTATGATTATTTATATATTTCATATATTTCATATATATAATTTAGTTCTTATTTTTGTGACTTGTTTTATTTGATTACATTTGTATGGTAAGTTTTTTATAACTATAATTATATTTCAAAATATGGAATGATCCGTATAATCTATTTTTTATACTAAAAATAAATAAATAATAATATATGATAAAAAAAATTAAATATAATATTTTTATAAAATAATATTTTAGATTGAATTGGATCATGCTTGAAAGATAAAAGAAGTGAGATTGAGTTGTAGTTGAAGATTATGTAGGTGGATGAGGGAAAAAGTAATATTTTAATTGAGATTAGGTTGGAAGGGATTGTAAGTAAACATAGTCTTAAAAATATTAGTGCATTAATTTAGGGTATGCTTGATGATTTAGTAATCTATTTTTGAAACTGAATAATTATTTTGGAACAAACATAAATAAAAAAGTGGATAATTATTTTGGGACGGAAGAAGTATATTAATTTGGTTATAATATCTATACTCATTTAATCATAAGTCTTTTCAACATAATTCAAATATTATTAAAATTGAATGAAAAAATAAAGAGTAAATTACACTTTTGGTTCTTGTGGTTGCTATCTACTATCAACTCTTGTCCTTCTTTTGAACTAATTAAAGTTTTGGTTATTGTGATTATCATTTTGATTCACTTTTGATCCCTCAAACTAACTTCTATTAAATAGGTCCCTTAACTCAAAGGGTATTTTCATTTTTTTATCATTTTTCTTTAATTTTTAGTTAAAAAATGAAGAAAATTATTATTAGCTTGTTTATATATATATATATATATATATATATATATATATAGGGGTAGGTTATTATGCAAAATTGAAGATGGAGATAAACAAAGAAGAAGACGATTTCGTCGAAAGAAAAGCATAGTCACACAAAAAAAACATAGATCCAATCGCTAACAACCTACATATAAAAACAAAATTCGTGATTTTTCACTCTTCAAATCCAAACGCGATGTCTAATATGGGTATATAATAATAGTAGTAAATTTGTTTTAATTGAAAATTAAAAATTAAATTTTTTTATTATTATTACTAGTTGTGCATCCATGCAATGCGACGACAGGTTGTCAAATTTTATATAAACCAGAAATTGAAAATGTAATAAAAACTCCAACTCTTGTGTATGTTCTTTTAATTTCATAGTTTACCTCCAACTAATGTAGTGATATAAGGTGGAAAATATGACAAGTTGATACATGAACATGCTTGGACATCTCAACGACTCCTTAAGTTCTTGCAAAGGAAAATCTGACAGGTTGACTTAGCAACCAGAATTAAGGGTATGTTTGGTTGTTTTTCATAAAGTTTTATATAAATTAAGTTAAATTATTGTTTTTTTATTATGTTGAACAAACAACTTGAATAATTTAGAATTACAATTTAAAATAATCATTTTAAATTTTCTGAATTATATTAAACTGATTAAACATTAATTAAAATATACATGTTTTCCAATTACAATCCATATCCAAAATAACCATGTTCCAATATCAAAATAATGCAATTACAAAACAAATACAATCAAAATTAGATATTGCTCAAAAATGAGCATCTCAACATGTCATTAAGCAACAACCAATTTAAATCTATGCTTCAACTGTTGAAGCCTCATCCAATCAATACACTAATGTACAATGCCAAAGGGTAAAGAAGCTACCATTGTACAATACACATTTCGTAACTTGAATCTCAACACTTTACAACCAAAAAGTCCAAGAATGTTTTATGTCAAACTCCAAAAACAGTTACAACGATACAATTGATCTAAAAGAAACATGATAAAAAAGAATGCAAAATATAAATCAATGATCGATCCTCATAATTGAAGAAATCAACCATTATGGACGGTACGGTGCCATCCTCTCTAGCTTTTCCACCCCCATGTCCCACTCCAGGTGATTTTCTATCTGTAATTTTGCAACTCACATAAATAAAGATATCAATAGTAACCACATAAACTTAGTATGAGAAATCAAAGAAACTAAAGAAAATAATACATGATTCTTTTAAGAACATATTGTAACACCCTCACATTTGAAAAAAAATGACTAATTTAAAATTTTCATTAATACACCAAATAAAGGATAAATCCTTTTCTACGAATCAATACTTGGATTACCTCAAATAAAAAATTCTAGATTTAACATTAACAATTGATAAATCAAGCCTTACATGAAAACTAGATTAAGGTCGGGTGTTACTAAAAACCCAATAACAGTCGCTATCTCCAAAGTGCGGAAGACCTCACCGAATAGCTATATCATTCTCGTGCATCTAACTAGCACTCAACTCTTCAATGTGTCACTAGTACCATTCTCCCATCAAGGACCTGATGCACATGCCGACAAATAAAAAGGTTAGGCTTAACGCCCAGTGAATTTAAGAGTTTTCATATTAAATATAAAACGACTGTAAGAATGTTATTTAAATCACAAATTCCCAAAATGAAATGTATCTAATGTAAAACATCTTTCCCCAAAACGCATCATTTCCATGATAAAGACTCGGTGATCTAAGCACCCATTTTATCATAAAAGCAAAGCTCAATACTCACCCAAGCATTGTATAAAGTTTAATAACTAAAACTCTAGTATCCAAAACACCAAAACATGAATAAGGTTTATTATTCATTATCATAAACTATGATATACTTCATACTCAAAATGCCATCGAAAACATGGATAATACACTATCCAAAAATAACACACTTCAGTGACGGGGGAGACCCGTATCCATAGAATGTGGTGAAACACAAAGTAAGTCGCATATCTATGTTAATGAGTTCCACTATAAATCATACGGTCATCAAGTTCAACCACTCACGATCTATAGTTTAAGTCCTCCGCTGATCATAGATATACTCGTTCATTAGAAATAATAATCACTATGGCCTAATAGTCATCAAGTTCAACCACCCATAGTCTATAGCTCGAGTCCTCCGATACGGCTCTCGCGGTCATCAAGTTCATCCACCCACAGTCTGTACCTTGAGTCATCTGCTATGGATCACACGGTCACCAATTTCAACCACCCACGATCTATACCTTGAGTCATTCGTTGATCCTAAATATTTCTAGTTACATGGCAGGGATAAAGATCCCATTTAAAAACCAACAATCTGACTCTTATGCCTATGGATCCATTGCATTACAGTCTAAAACATTACATGACTCCAAATGAATAAACTAGTGCATTCAAGACATGTAATTCTCAAATAAGATGCAATAAATGCAAATCATAATCAAAGCTCTACATTGAGCTGTCAAAATTGGACAAGTGTCCCCAAGACCCAAAAAACCCGAGCCATAAGCTCAACCAATCAATTGACCATTTGTTAATAGTCATAAAATACAATAAAATGTAAATAACTCACGTTTATGCAAAAACATGCTCTACAGACATGGATAACTCAAACACAACTTCAGATTGAGACAAGACATTTTCCAAATGAATTTATACCATTTATTCTTTCAAAACAACCAAAACACACACTAAAAGCGCATTTATACCAAAAGATCTTCATTCATAAGATAAATCATTAAAGTACTATTACTTATGAATTATTTATCAAAATGCCCAAAAATCCCAAATGTAGGTGTAGACATGGGCATGAGACCTGCCCCATTTGGGAACCCGGTGTACCCGCCCCAATGGGGACGGGAATTCCCCACAAAATCGGGGATCAGGGATGGGGATGGGGATCCCTGAAAAATAAAAAACCGGGGACGGGGATGGGGATGGGTAACATGATCCCCGCCCCGTCCCGTCCTCGTATATTAAATATATTATATAATTATTACTAAATATTGTGTATATTTATTACTAAATAAATTGTATATCTATTTTCAAATATATTATTTATAAACATTAGATGTAGTATCTTTTAGATTTTGAAATGGTATTTTGATCTTTCTTGTTACATTTTTTTTACTTGTCTTACTTTTTTAGATAAAAACCATGGAGAAGCGAAAGCGTTTGATCAAACTTTGGTAATATGTGAGATTTAGACATGGACCATTATCGATCGAATATAGTGCTCAACACGTTTCATTTAAGATATATCACATAAATGAGGAAAAATCCCGATTACCCTTTGGGGATCCCCGTCTCGGTGGGGACGGGGACGGAGATGGGGACGAAAATTGGGATCGGGGACGGTGGACGGGGATTGGGGTTGTGTTTAACAAAATTTATAAAACCAAATATCCCAAATAAGTAAAACTCATCAAATATTCCAACATTTGATAATTATCAAGTAAAACACATAAACACTTTAAAATAGACATTTTTGGCATGTACATAGGTTTTACAAATCAACTTGAACTCACCTTGTTAGATTTAAGCTAAATCTAGGTTTTTACCCCAAACTTGAGTTTTCTTGGTGAAAACTTGAATCCAAAAGCAACACGTCCTAACTTTTAGATCCAACATTTGCAAAGTGCTCCATTCACCTCCAAAGATCCAAAACCTAAGACAAAATGGAAAGAAGATGAGAGAAAATGAAGAACACATCAAACCCTAGCTTAAAATCAAAAGAGATGAGAAGCTTACCACCAAAAAATACTCTTGGATCTTCCATTATCTTGTTCTAATCTTGAATATCTCTTAAAAACGAGATCATAGCAAAAAAAATACCAAAATCGGAGTTAAGATGCAAAAGTTATGAAGGAATGAAGAATGATGGCTGAAAATCGGGTTTTACGCTCGAACAATGCTTCACGCGGGTTTCAAGCGGCTAAAACCGCGCCAAAACCAGCCTGCGTGCCCCAAAGTCGCCCAGAAGTCTCCCCAAAGTCGCCCCAAACACTGCTCGCTCCCGATAACTGTTTTGGCCATAACTTCTCTGTTTTAATTCCGTTTTTGCTCCGGAAAGAACTGTTGGGCTCGTATTTGAATTATTTATCCAACAAGTCTGTAAAATATAGGATTTAAGCCCAAAATCCTATTTCTTATATTTCTCTTAAAAGATCGATTTCTGTGCTAACCCGAAATCATACTTACCCTGAAATCATGGTGTTACACATATAAAGATAAATCCGACAGCTTACCTAACGCATTATACTTCAAAAGCTCTTAACTCTAGAGTTACAAAATGGTTTATCCTTCAACACATGAAAAAACTAATATATAGATTTTGGTTTGAACAAAACAGTAGCTAAACAAACATAATAGGTTTCTCATGCTTCCAAAACTAACTGAAAAGGTTTTTTATATCGTGTTCATTATCAGTTGTGTGTGTGTGAGAGAGAGAGAGGGAGAAAATGATTGTAGCAAAGAGATCTAGTTACCTCAAATGAGTATACCACTGGAAGCAATTCATTTGGATTCATCATCTTTCTCAAACGAATCTGAACCAAAACATGCTACAACCTGAACCAGTTGTTAGATTTTGTGTTAAAACAACAGATGATGTCATTTGCCAACAAATTGTATTCAACGGATCTCATTGAGATTCAATTAATTGAAAGAAAAATAAGATAAACATAATTGTAGTTGAAAAAATACAGAAATTTCATAATTTAGATACGCATCTATAAGCAACTCTAATCGTACACTAAAATAACATTTTTGCCATTCTCAAAACTCCAACTGGACCCCCAATATTACTCACCAAATAATTTTTTGTACTTCATTTCATCTTTGAGGGCAAGGTTCTCTTATCAGACAACAAAAAACAAAACCTATTTACTGCATCAAGAAACATACGTAAACCAGTTATTTTCATCACAATTAAAACAACACCAAAGATGTAAACTACGAAACCGGTATTGAACAAGTACATGTGAAAAAACATGGTTTGAACAATCTATTTTTGTGTGGGTTAGAAAAACAAAAAGAACAAATGTGTGGTTCTTTGGGGACTTTCAACATACACATGATAAGCAATATAAAGTAACAAAGAAATAAACAACAAAATCGATAACATCATAGAGGAATTGAAACCCCCAACTTCATCAGATGCTAAGACACTTAATATCGAGTAACAACCAGAAACTGAAATCAATGTTGTAAAACAAACTCATAATGCATTACCATTGAAGCTCTGACATCCCTAAATCCTTGTCGATCCATAAAGAAGACTCTTTTATCGGAGACAATGGTTATGTAGAAAGCCACATGGATTTGAAATTCAAATTGTTGTCTTGGGAGCATGAATCGTTGTCTTGGGAGCACAAATTGTTGTCTAGGAACCGTTTTGGAAGAGGAAATCACTAGGGAACATAGTTGCCCATTTTCTTGGAGTGGGAGTCGTTCAATAGCGTATGAGAAGAGATGTTATATGCATTAGTCGAGTTGTACTTTAGCAATGAACTTGTAAAGTTGAAAATTAAGTAAGTTAGCATTAAATAGTAGTACATTAAGCTTAAAATGTTGTTTTTAAGAGTTTTAATCAAATGCTTTATAATATAGTATAGATTATATACCCATATACAACATCAAACTTCCCCAACAACTCCCCCCCCCCCCCCCATAGGATATTAAAAACATCACCGACAATGGCACCTTTTTAGTTTTTTGGGTTTGTTTTTTTCGTTCCAGGTTGTTTGCGTTTGGATCTGAAGAGTGAAAAATCACGAACTTTGTTTTTATATGTAGGTTGTTTGTGTTTGAATCTCTGTTTTTCTATGTGACTATGCTTTGCTTTGGACGAAATCGTCTTCTTCTTTGTTTATCTCCATCTTCAGTTTTGCTTTTTCGTTGGATTATTGTTAGGCTTTTCATTAATATCCTCGGCCCAAAAGCGATCGGGTTAACATTTCTAACTTCCCCTGAGTTAAAGGGCCTATTCAACAGAAGTTTGTCTGAGGGACCAAAAGTGAAACAAAATGGCAACCATAATGACCAAAATTGTAATTAGTTCAAAAGAGGGATGAAAGTTGATATTGGATGGCAACCATAAGGACCAAAAGTGAAATTTACTCCAAAATAAATTAGTACTTTTAAAAAAAAAAACATAACAAAGTGCATGTATTACGTAAAAGCCAGAAAAAAAATATTTAAAGTCTTGATTTACATTTTCGTGAGCTTTTAGTCCCTCCCTATAACGAAATCAAAAAGATTTTGTTAACCTAATTAAGTCCAGGGGTATTTAAGTCTTTTAATCCTTAATTTTGTCTTTATTCCATTTTGTCTTCTTTAATATATACACACATCTACATCGTCGGCCTCTCAGATCTACAAACCCTCGTCGGCCTCCTAGATCTATTCCACCTCAATCTCTACAATCACCATCCCGACGCCGGTCACCGACCATGAAAAACATAGATCTCTGCTCTCTCAGTCTTCGACACCCTTCCCCCTCGCCTTCATCACCCCTTGCTCTGCTTCCCTAAGTCAAGCTCTCAACCTCTCAACCTCTTGCCTGCGAAATGCTCCACCCTGTTGTTGCTTCTAGGGGTGAACATGGTACGATACTATGTTTTTTTTCCTCAATACCGTGTATCAACCAATTATAATTGGTACACAAATATTTATACCATGTACCAACCAACTTACTTGGTACCAATTTTTTTCGGTTGGTACATGTTGGTATGGTTTTGTACCAACATCTCAAATGTTGAAGTTACAATGGGCTCCAACAGGTTAAAGAATACATATAGAAAATGCATTAGAACGTCTCTGAGGATCGATTGCAGATTCGCTTGGTCATGAACTCGTGTAGAGGTGTGGTCATTGAATAATGGAAGTCCGGATTGTGGAGTTTGGAGGCATGCGTTGAGGAGATGAATAGTTAAGGAGTTACTGAGTAATGAGTTAGGGTTACTATAAGGAGGCATGGAGGAGTTAATATACTAAACAATAAACAATAAAATGTTAAATTGATAAATTCTTTAAAAATTAAAAGAATTAATAATTAAATATAATTCACTTAATTGTTTTTTACTTAATAAATAATTATATATATATAAGTCGGTACGGTACGGTATTACCGTGGTAGGCGACTTTCAATACCACATATTAATCAAGTTTATGAAGTTGGTATGGTATTACCAACCAATTTAGTTGGTACCAATTTAGTTGGTACCAATTTAGTTGGTACCAATTTAATTGATACGGTTGGTAATGCAATTGGTTGGTTTGTCATGGTACAAATTTGATACCCCTAGTTATTTCTGCCTCAAGCTCTCAATCTCTCACCTCTCAGTAACAGTAAATCGATCTTTTTTAAGGGTACTCCATCTTCTAAGGATAGTCGATTTTTACAGCCCTAATGGTGGTGATGTTCATCGGTCTATGATGGTACCCTAGTTTGAAACCCAGAGAGAGAAAATTGGATTTAAAGGTCGATGATATTGAAGGAATTCAACAACATTTTTCTGGATCAAACCCTAATTTTAACATCGAAGCTTTATCATTGATTTCTCTGATTCGAAATCCAAAGCTCAACCTGCCTCTTATTGGATCTAGTCCCTGTTTTTCGTTGGTCTTCTAGGTTTCACGTTGTTGGAGAAATGATTTCACATGGTGCAGTTGGTTGTGACAGCAAGGGTGAGGGTGTGGCCGGGAAACAGGAGATGGACGACGGCGGGGTGGGGAGGGGTTTCACGGAGACAACATTTTGTGTGTGTGTGTGTATATATTATATTAAATAATATAAAATTAAAAGTTTTTTATCTTTTATTAAGGAAAAGACAAAACAATGATAATTGACGAAAATACCTTTGAGTTGACTTGGTTAACTGATTTCGTTAGAAGGAGGGACTAAAAGTTTGTGAAAATGCAAACCAAAAGTCTCATTTGTATATTTATTTTGATTTTAGGACCAGTGTGGATAGAAAGTGTAAATCACAGGGATCAAATCCGTAATTTACGCTTTTTTAATAATATTAAATACGTAAAACATGTAGAAAAGGCAAATTGAGATCCAATCTATCACAAAAGAAGAAAGTAAAGCTAAAGGGTTGATTTGCTATATGAGCTTTATGATGTGATATATTTATTATTTCATTTGCATTTAATCTAATTTTTTTCTCTCGAAAACCAAATAAAATAATCTAAAAACATGAATTTTTAAGATATTAGTATTTTAAAAAAACAAGATGAAATGTTTGTTTGTTAACAACTTAATGAGCTTAATATCATTCACAACTTATTCGGTCAGCTTATACATGATGGTTTGGTAGTGGCATGATATAAAAAGTGACTTAGGGCCGTTTACCCAACATTTACCCGGTAAGCACTTACCGGTAAAATCTACACTTTCACTTAACTTACTGGGTAAGATTTTAGAGCTTGTTTGTTAGTAACTTAATGAGCTTATTTGGTTAGCTATACATGATTGTTTGATAGAGGCTTAATGATATAGAAGGTGACTTGCTCAGAAAGCTTATAGGGAGAAGCTTTATGAATTATGCAGAAAGCCAAGCTTTCTCCAAACTTGTCCCTCCCAATCAAAAAACATGCTAATTTTTATGAGAAAATCCTCCCAATCAAAAACTCTCAATCTATACAAACAGATTAATCCATATAGACAACTTTATTCATACATGATTTAATGGAAAACCAACCAAACAGCCCCTTAGTCCACTAAAGCGGCATTGTATGCAACATTTTTATCCGGTAAGCGCTTACCGGGTAAGAGTCGTCACTCTCATTTACAAGGTAAGACTTTCGGTTCTTGTCATTGCTCTTACCGGGTAAGATTCTCTATCCTTGTAATGTTTATCCGATAAGGTAAAGTGAGTCGGTAAGCACTTACCGGGTAAGCGTTTGGTGAATGACCCCTTATTCAGTAAGCTTCTAAGAAGGACTTTTACGCAAAAAGCAAGTTTTTTTCAACTTGCCTCTCCTAATTAAGAAAACACACTACTTCCATCTATGAAAAAAAAAACATCTCAAACAAAAATCTTCTGAATCTATACAGACAGATTAATTCACACAAAAAACTTTATTCATACATGACATAATAAAAAACCAACCCTCTAACTACCATTTTTGAAGGCTAATTCAGGGGTTAACATGGTTAATATTAGTTTTGGAATTCAAATATCTTTAGTTACACATAAAAAAAAACAAAAATAAATTAGTCAAATATTCAGCAATAACTATAAAAAAATTTGCAATATTAGTTTAATTTAAATTTAGCATGACAACATAGTTATATAACATAAATACAACAATTAATTCTGAAATGTTATAAATCAAACTTTCAACATCAATGACTGAGAATTATTGAAAACAAATAATTGAACGTGTATTCCTTCTTTTTCATGGGTTCTTAGTTTTTAATGGTAAAAGACAATAAATTACAGTAACAATTACATATTTTAATTTAGAAACTTATATTTATTAATTATTATAAACACAAATAATACGTAAACAAAATTGTTATATTAATTAATCTGTATATGATAAAAATGATAATACATAAATTGGGTTTTGACATAAGCTTATACCGAAATCAAAGTGATCATGCTTCAAATAGTATATGACCCATTTTTGCTTCACAATTTAATGCCACCATTATCCTCACCTCTATAATATTGAACGCTTTCTGCAGGTTTCGTGGGAGTACAGGGTCGTCCTCAACGGTTCTCATCCTCGGTCGAGTTGGGTTGTTCGTGGATCAGATGCAGAGACGTGCGGGGCGGGACTGTGTTTTCTATCCAGGTTAATCCCACTGGTTTGCATCTCGTTCGAGTTGGTTCTGCTCGCAGGTTTGCTCGTGGGTATGTTTGTGGGTTAAGTTATGTAATAATTGGGGTTATTAGTCGAGTGTGCAATCGGGTTTTCCAGGTTGTCTGCCTGCGGTTGTTTGTTGCTCTCAAACTCCGTTGTCGCCTTTCCGGTTGTTGCCTGCTTATAGTTGTTTTCTGCCTTTTTCGATGTTCGTTATATCTTTGCCGGATAGGCCCGGGCACGTTGTATTCTTTGATGAACTCTTAGTTCGATGTGGTAAAATAAAGTTTTCTGTCATTAAAAAAAAACATTTATTGCGTTCTCCACATACTATAAGAGCATCTCCAACAGTATTGCTAAAATAGAAAAAAAAAATGGGTTTTTGTTTTCTATATCTCTCCAACAAC
Organism: Arctium minus; assembly: GCA_954870635.1. Classification (NCBI taxonomy): domain Eukaryota; kingdom Viridiplantae; phylum Streptophyta; class Magnoliopsida; order Asterales; family Asteraceae; genus Arctium; species Arctium minus. The sequence continues at coordinate 41,321,206 of OX941081.1, read as the reverse complement.
ATTGCTATCTTGTTTGCTATAATAGAAAAACATGAAAAAATCTCTAAATATAGAGAACTCTCTAAACTTGATGGCAGAAGAGAGAAATAATTATTTTATTCATTCCTACCAATGAGATTTAACTTTTATTATTTTATATTAATTTTTTTTAAAGTGTATTGGGATGATATATTAGATAATAATATAAGTTGTTTTAAAAATTTTAAAATAGCAAATCTGTTGGAGTTAAATGTAATAATTTTTAGAGATTTTCACTTTTGGTTCTCTGTTTTAGAGAAATTATAGAAAAGCTGTTGGAGATGCTCTAATATGTTAATTAGGTATTATTTAAGTAATCCATAATTTGATTACATTTTTCATATTTATATATTCCTTCGTGTTATAATGATGGTATTTGTTTTTCTTTTAAAACAAAATTGAGAACATAGTTTCAAAAGAAATATTTAATGGTTTTTGGTTTGAAAAATATCAATTTTAGTATTTAACATTAGGGTTGTAAATGAATCGAAAGAACACGAACGGGAGCTTGTTCGTATTTGTTCATTTAACTTAACCGAATAAATAAACTAACGTGAACAGTAAACGAATGGGAATTTTTGTGTTCATATTCATTAGTTAAAAAAATGTGTTTTTTCGTGTTCGTTTATGTTCGCTCATTAATTAAGACGCTATGAACGTAAACGAACGGATTTAAATGAACATAAATGAACGAACACAAATGAATAAAAGATAACCACCATTAATCATCATTTTGTTACTAAAAAATAACACAACAAAATGAAAACGAGGTAAATTTTGAAAAGATAAAAAAGGAATTCTAAAATTTTAATTTAATTAATGATATCATATATTAATGTCATAATAATATAAATATATTTATATATATAAACAAATGTAAAAGAACATAAATGAACTAATGGGACCATTGTCCGTGTTTGTTCATATAACTAAACGAATAAAGAATGTGTTCATGTTCATTCATTTAGTAAATAAACAAACTTCCCAACGAATGGTTTACGAACCATTCGCTGAACGTTCGATTCATTTACAGCCCTACTTAATACTAGAGGTGGCCAAACCGGCCAGGTCCGATCCGTAACTGACAGTTATCCGGAGCCCGACCCGATTCTTGACTGATCCGAACCGAGACCGGTAGTAACTGGTTGAAGGCCCGAAATCCGTAACCGATTAAGGTTTTGGAGAGATTCGAAGGCCCGGCCCGATCCGGCCTGGGACCGGTTACGTAACCGGTTAAGGGTCCAACCCGATCCGATCCGATTTTTTCAAATTTTGTGACCGGTTTTTAGCCATTGGGCAACAATCATATGACCGTTTTTGACATTTTTTACGCTTTTTTGGCCTCCTTAACCCCCTAGAACACTATAAATAAGTTGGTTGGTGTATGGGGTAAGATACAAAGTTACAAAACGCAAACAATTCTCGCTATATTTTGTGATTTCGACTCGTATTCGTTTCTCGCAAACTCGCAAATTCTAATATCTCAAGTCTCAATTCTCATTTATTTCTATCTTTCTCATCCAAAATGGTCGATGAACAACACGATGCATTTAACGAACAAATTCCCAAGTTCTTGTCGAGCATGGACGAAAGGTCGAGGTTTGGAACCATTACAATAAGGTGATCCTCACCAACGAGAAAAAAAAGGCGCAATGCAAACGTTGTGGAGCTCTCCTTACGGCGGAAAGAAATTCCACCTTAAGGCGGCACGCCGATATTTCGTGCCTGTCGTTGAAATTGGGGCCCGAGTCAAGTCAACCTATACTTGGCAATTCGGTCAAATATGGACATATGATGCCGACTTGAACCGACAAATGACAACAAAATGTGTCATTCAAACCGGGTTGCCGTTCGGACATTTTGACAATCCTCACATTACGAAGTTAATCCAACTCACGCTACAATCATGCTACATGCCGGTAAGTCGTCAAACTCTTAGACGTGATGCGATAAAAACTTGGAAAATTGCTAAAAATGAAATGCAACAAATGTTTGCCTCCTTACCCAACAACGTTTCTTTAACATGTGATGTATGGAGCGCACCATACGGATTGCCGCAATCTTATATATGCATAACGGCACATTGGATTGAGCCGTAATTGTGGCGATTATGCAAATGTGTAATCACGTGTAAACCGGTTGGTGCGCCACATTCGAGTGATCATCAATTTTCTATTATTAAAAAAAGTCTTCAATTTTATAATTTATATTCTAAAATTATTAGCATTTCGTTTGATAACGCTAGTAATAATAATCGATGTGTGGTGAAATTAAAGTTGGATTTAACCCCTATTTTAGATGGCAATTTATTTCATACACGTTGTTGCACACACATAATAAATTTAGCCGTTCAAGACGGTTTAAAAACTTGTAAAACCGTAATAAATAAGTTTAGGCTTATGTTACGACGGATATTCACGAAGGGTAAAAAATGCAACAAGCATATAGACGATATTGCGAAGATGTCGTTTTCGAGCTTTGAGACCAACGTTTGATATGCCCATTCGATGGAATTCCACTTACTATATGATTGAAAATTTAATAAAACAAAAACAATATATTCAAGCATTTTATAATATTCATTACGTGGATAACACTATTGCCATTCAAGATTGTGTCATTCTTGAAAACTTACACGATATCTTGGGCGATTTCAAAAATGCTACAACTCTTTTATCCGGTTTTTATTATCCAACAAGTCATTTACTTTTAAATCAACTATATATTTTGACAAGTAAATTATACAATACGAAGACCATCACGATTGGGGAACGTTGACGGCTTCAATGAAAGCAAAATTGTTAAAATATTTTGTCGAGATCCCCTTCTCTTTTCTTTGTGCCGATACATTAAATTCTTATTTAAATGTTACGGGTGTTGAAATTTTAATAACACAAATTTGTGTGGCGTTTGGTTTAGATACGCCTACCAATAATAGTTTTTCAAGGGAACACAAACGTTTGTTTAATCATAATTTTCAATAATTATTTGATATTTATAAATTTTATTAATGAACGAGGTTTTAGTTCTAGTTCTAGTGGGGCAGGAAGCCAACAAACCACTACAAGTCAATTATTTACGACGGGTTCTAATTCTAGTTCTAGTGGTCATTGCAAAAACCGGGGCGACTTAATGACAAATTTAATGAACGAGATTTTAAATGAATCTAGTAACAAAACTAAATTTGATAATAGCGATTTGGGTGAATTAAATCTTTACATACGTACTAATTTTATTGCTACATGCACCATGCCCATCAGAACTTTTGAACAAATAAATTTATTAGAACTTTGGCAACAAAAAAAACCTCAATTCCCGGTTTTGGCGTCTATGGCCCGTGATATACTAACAATCCAAGCTGGTATCATAGCTTTGGAGTCCGCTTTTTCTCTTACTGGCAGGATCATTTCGGTACGTCAGACAATACTAACCGCAGAATCGGTGGAGTGTTGCATATGCTTGAAGGATTACTTAGATAGCGTTCATCACTCGACGAAGATGGAACATGTTGAAGAAAAATTTAGAACAAAACAAACAAGCCACGGGACTAAGTACACCACTAACTACCGACACTGATGATGGTAGTAGTATCTCACATTACAATGATGATGAAGAACTCGACATTGACGACCTCAATGAACCAACGACTCTTCAAAGACTTGAAAAGTACGGGACTCTTCAATACAATCCATGGGATGAGGGGAATATGAATCTTTAATAAGTGTATTTTTTTTTATAATTGATGTAGTTAACTTGAAAGTATAATAAAACGTATTTTTAAAGTGTATTTGAGTGACTAAATTTTATTTTTTAAAGTTTATTTAAGTATTTTAAAAAAATTATTTAAAAAATAAAAAATAAGTCTTAACCGATTTTGGGCCCGACCCGTAACCGAACCGGGACCGGTTACCCAAAACCGGATAATATTAACCTTAACCGGTCCACAACCTGAACCCCCTTAACCGTAACCAAACTGAGTCTAGTTACACCTTAACCGGTTGCTGACCCACACTGTTTCAGGTCGAGCCCGTGACCGTTTGGGCCCAGCCCAACCCGGATTCGGTTTTTGGTCACCTCTACTTAATATTGACACGACTCCAAAAAAAAGGAATCTTTGCTCTTTCTAGCCATTTATGGTCAAGAAGATGTTAAGATTTTTTTTTGAACAACAAAAGATCTATATTACCATAACCAAAGAAATACAAATCGTTCGGGAGAGGAACCAAGTAAATACAACCCAACCATCCAACACAAACATGAACGAAAAACGAATAGAACGAAATATGGGTCGAATCTCCCAATAAGCAATAAGATATCGGCGAGTTTGCGAGAGACAAACCATCTGTTGCGATACGACGGTTGATATCCGAAACAGCACCGAAAACCTTCCCGAACACCTCCTGTCCTCCCGCATCCAGCAGCTAACTCGCGCAGAAGAACAATATCCACTGCCATGTGTTGTGCAACAATAGTTGGTAGGCAGACTCGCAACGATCTTTGGGCAGCCCGTTTCCTGCCTCTTGAGGCCGCACTAGTCAACCTCGAACAAGGTCATAAGCGGCTGTCAATAATTAGGCTCGTGTCTGCTTCACTCCATTGGCCGACAAAATCTCTCCTCGCTTCATATCTCATCTATCTTTCGAGCTTCACTTTATGCTCATCCTATGTCTCGACCCGAATCACTAATCAGTCCACCTACTATCCAGAACGAGGGTCTGCGAGCCAAGCTATCCAGTCACAAGCTAAGGTATTATCTCTCTTCGTCGTCCAATCATAAAATTTTAATTGCAATTCAAAGAATCGGTCCGACATTTTCCCCTCCTTCTTTTTAAACACCACATTATTTTGATTAGCCCAAATAAGATACATTACATACCAGGTTACTGCTTCCCATCTTTGCCGGGTTTTTTCGCTGTCCCCCATATGATTTATTACATCAAACAAGTCGATTAAAGACGCAACCATGCCCAAATTTAGCTTCCACCAACTCCCTACTTCTAACCATAACTTTTTTACCTCCTCGCAATTTACCAAAACATGGTCTAACGTCTCCAGATCCCTCCCGCATCTCGGGCAAAGAATAGAGTCTAGTTCTACCCCCAATTTGTCTAAGGCCACCCTCGTTGGTATCCTCCCCAATTTCACTCTCCACATGAATATGGCGATCTTTTTTGGAATCACCTTGGGCCATTTCGTCACCTCTCCTACCCTTGCACCAACTGCCCTCTTTTCTTCCAAAATTTGGCTTAGCTTTCTTACCGAGTACCCTTCACTAGTGTCTAGGCTTCACCGTACCCGATCCGAGCCCTCTCGTTTTGGAGTCATATTTTGGATTAAGTTTCTTAGATTTTCCCATTCCCCTAGCTCCCTCCCCCTTGGCTCTCGTCTCCACTCCCATTTCCACACCCAAATATCATTTACCCATTCCCCTCTCTCTACCACCGATACCTCTTTATTGGATTCAAGTTGATAGAGACGTTTTAAGGTCTCCTTGAGGCGTACGTTGGGAATCCACGTATCCTCCCAAAACCGCTTGTCCGATCCCTCCCCTAATTCTTTCTCAAAAGTATCCGGAAAAGGGATGCCTTCTTTCTCCAATTCCCTCCCTACCTCCACTATTCTACACCAAGCTGATAAGCCCCCCCTAACCTACTATGACCCTCCCCTACAAGACCACCGTCCCGACCAAAAATGCTCCTAATCACTTGCACCCAAAACGAATCCCGCTCCTTAAAGAACCTCCACCACCACTTCCCGAGAAGCCCCCAATTTGCATCCCTCAATGACCCAATATTGAACCCGCCTCTTTCGAAGCTTCCCAATACCTTTTCCCATTTAACCCAAGCCACCCCTTTTTTATTCACGTCATCCTCACCTCCCCCCCCCCTCCTCCCCAAAAGAAATTCCTTCTCACACTCTCAAATGAACTTAGCACTCCATATGGGGCACGAAACAAAGAAAAAAAGTATAATGAGGTACTACCCAAAACCGACCGGACCATAGTCCATCTTTCACCGAACGATAACATTTTTATCTTCCACGATTCAAGTTTATTTTTCGTCTTCTCAATTACCGGCTTCCAATGTTCAATTCTTCACATCGACGCACCGACCAGTAGTCCAAGATACATAAAAGGGAGGGTTGCATACCCGCACCCTAATCCGCCCGCCCAAGCTCGTATAGCTTCTTCCGCAACACCCACTCCGAAAAGTTTACTCTTTCTTACATTAATTTTAAGGCCCGAGACGAGTCGAAAACATTCCAAGACTTTCATTAGATTCTTTAAGTTGGAGAGACTCCTGTTGGTCCCGAAGGTGCTTAACAAGTTTGTAGAAGGGGGGGGGTTGAATACAAACACAGAAATTAAAGTTTAATAAATTGTTTATTGATAAATCAAAATACAATTTACAAGTTTGTTGCGGAATAAGATTAAGACAGACTCAATCTAAACAAACTTAAGAAACACTAAGATGGTTGCACAAGAAATTCAGAGAATGGGGGATTTTTAGAGAGATAGAAAACAAGGGTTTCTATTTTGGAGTTCAAGGATTGAGCACCCCTACAGATGAAGGAGTGAGCTTCCTATTTATACCCTATGCATTAAATGCATGGCAGGGTACTTTACACGTGGCATTCATAGATTGGCTTTGGTAGTCTCACTTTTGGAGACATGCTTTTGGCCACTTTATGAACAGTGTAGTTGACAGAGTTGGTGTACGATTTGTGGCAGAGACTTGTCCGTTCTGACACATCGTACTGGTTGTGCAAGGTAAGACAAAAGAAAACTTGAGGCATAAGCTTTGTGATCGTTGATCGCTGAGTATCTCTTCTTCCAGAGATAAAGTTCAGCTATCGCTGAAGCTTTTCCTCAGGCTTCTTCGCGTAAGTAGATTTGTCTGGTCTTCGCTGATATCCGCATCAGGTCACTAGTAGACTTATCTATTGTTCAGTGGCTTCGTCTTCGATTCAGCTATGAACTATGTTGACGCGAGACTTGTCTTCAGGGATTACGTTAACTGTGTTACATAGGAAACGATCAGTGATGACTGAACAGACTCAGTTTGATCGCTGAAAGTGAAACACTAATACATATTAAATGTTTACAGAAAGGTCATCAGCGATAACTGAACAGACTCAGTCTGATCGCTGATGATGAAACACTAATACATATAATAACGTAATTTTCACTAAGTATAAAAGAGGGTCGTTATCAAATCACTGAGAGAGTTTGGATCAACAATCTCCCCCTATTTGATAATGACAAAGTAACAAAAGAAAATTACTTTTTAATTCAAAATATAGGAATAAAAAGGACTCATAGAATGCATGTCCCAATTACTATTTTGAGGGATCTTTTACAGTACTGATAGGGTTAAGTACATCACTGCAATTTTCATTTAATTCAGGGATAGAATTACAAGATATGAAAATCATAAGTACAAGTGACTAACTAACTACTGTAAGTATAACTAACAGATTGCAGATAAGAAAACTAATCTATCAGCTATAAGAAGATTTGGGAGGATTGATCATATACTCAGGTATTTCTTCTCCTTTCTGTCTTCGTTCCAAAGATTCTTGACTGATAATTTCTTTAATTTTTTCAGCAGCAGGGAAGAAGTCACACCATAAGCATAAGAGATCCTTGAGATGATTCAGAGGACAGATAGGAATCTCAGAGATTCTTTGAAATCTGAGTTCCTCATCATCATCTCTGAAGAATATTCCATAAGGCTTGTCGATTACTTGACCAGCTTGGAAGGGACCACCAGGAGGCAGAGATAAGTCCAGAACTGAAAGATCAGGAGGAGGACCAAACAGTGCATCTCTTGAAAATTTGATAGAAGTTTCATTCCTGATGATGGCGACATCTTCAGAGGAGGAGGACCCAATTTTTCTCTTGAGTTTCAAAGATTTGGGAGGAAGAGGAGATGGCAGCTTTAGTACAGAAACGACTCTATTTATGAGGGCTTCAAGGAGTCCTTCAACGTAGCCTCTGTATGTAGATTTGGATTTCTTCAGCGCATCCCAGAACTCTAACCATTCCGTAAATCCGAAGCTTTCAAGTTTTGATACGTACATTGCTTTTTGGGTTCCATCCTCTCTGGTAATCTCCATGGTCACTGAGAGTTGATCTTTCTTCTTGCGACCAGAGATAGTCACGGCTGATATTGGAAGAAGATCAGAACGATAATCCATCTTTTGTTTGCACCATTCGATAGACTTATCGTTGATCTCTTGTTCTTTGAAGCGTTCCTCTTCAATTTCTTTCAGTAGTGCTGCTTGAACTTCCACAGGTTTGCTTTTTAGCTTTTTGTCCCTAACTTGAGAGGATTGAATCTTTAAAGCGAGTTGGGCATCTCGTTTGCATTCAGCGATCAGCTTCTCAGCTTTGGCAGATTCTTCTCTTTCAGCTTCAGTAAGGAAGTCGAGCTCTGTGGATATTTGAAGAGGGATTTTCAGCCGTTGACTTTCTAGTTGAGCGATCATTTCAACTCTTTTCTTCACCACTTCCTCTGACCAATGAGATGGTCGAGAGGGCCTTCCTGGATGGACCAGGGAATCTTCTTCTTCTTCTTCATCAATCTCAGCGATAGAGATTGGGATTATTTCTTCAGCGATAGTCGCTGGTATTATTTGTAGTTCAGAACCCTTAAGCAGGGGTGAGAACTGTCTGGTTAGAAAAAGAAGGAAAGAAGGGATAAGTGTATTTTTAGAACGAGAGAGATAAAGGCTAGAAAGACATAGGGGTTTGGAAAGAGTAGAAAAGTGGTACAATTGAAAGACATACCTGAGAAGGATGCTCCCCCTCAGATTGTGATCCAGTCCTCAAGCATTCTTCAGCGATCGGTTGCTTGTCTTTGCTTTGCGAAGGAACACTTGAAGATGTATCACCTCTCACCCCTGTTTTGACAACCTCTTGCGAAGTTGTCCCTGATACGACGTTCGGCTTAGAGAACCACATAGATTGGTCTTCATCGTCGTCGTCGTCATCGGAGGGCTGATCCTTTTCTTGATCATCAAGATCTAGATCATCTTCCTCTTCATCGTCTTCTTCCTCATCCTCTTCAAAGAGAATGGAGTGAATCGATGAGGATTCTTTTGCCTTCTCCCCCTCAGATTGAGAGGGAGGTTCCTTAGCTTCCCCAGCAGCAATAGAGGTTTCTTCAGTTTTCTCCCCCACTTTGTCATTATCAGCGGTAGGGGATTGTTCAGCTGCTGGAGTAGCTGTTGAAGCTTTTAGCACTTGAACGTCAGCCTCCAGATGCTTAACTCGGTCTTCAACCGTAGGTATGTCGCATGTGGCATCATGAATGAATTCCACAGCGATGTTGAGGTTGGTACGATCATCTTCAGTGAAGGAGGGAGGCAGCGCTGGAGCTGGTTCATTCACTTTCTGTAGAACTTGCTGAAGAAGGGACGTGCAGAGGTCAACCTTGGAAGAGAGATCCTGAACTTCAGCTGTAAGAGACTCAAATCGTCCTTGAAAGAGTCGAGAGGACTCTCTGAGTTGGACGACTTGTTCTTCAAGAGCTGAAAGTTGAGAGTTCTCAGCTTTAGATGAGCAAGTGGCGGTCAACTTCTTCAGCTCCTCACCAGCCTGATTTACGGCGTTGGTGGTTTCATTGATGGTGTTGGTGAGAGCATCCACCTTTTCTCCTAGACTGTTGACATGCGTGTCAACAGTCGCCAAGCTAGGACCTGAAAATAATGTTAGTTCAGATATGGGCTTATTTGGAGAGGGGGGGAGAGAAGTGTTTAGGAGTATAGGTGTACCTGACGTATCAAACATTTTGTAGAACTGCATAGATTCCTCAAAAGTTTGATGCTCAGGTCCTATAGGGAAAGAAGAGGTGGCAGGTTCAGAGACCAAATGAGGAGAGAAGGGAAGAGTTTTGGGGATAGAAGTAGGGATGGGGTTAATCTCAGGGAATGAGATAGTAGGTGGGGTTACTGATGATGTGACAGCGAGTGAGATCGCTGACACGGCAGTATGAGTGACTGCTGAAGTTGTGGAGGAAAGACCCACAAAAGCATCTAAGGTAGCTTGTTGAGAAGCTCCCTCAGGTATAGTACTAGAAGGTGTACTTTCCTTAGTCTTTTTGGCCTTTTTGGAAGGACCAATTGGACTAGCTGATGGTCTTTTAGAAGTAGTGGTAGCGACAGGGATAGCAGACGAAGGAACCGTCTGCGTGGTCGCTGAAGATGAAGAAGAATGGAGAGAGAGACGAGAGCGAAGGAGAGAGATACTTACCTCGTCGGCGAGTGGCTTGACCTCCAGTGATCGTTGACCAACCCTGGCAAAGGTGCCATCATCTTTGGTGGGATAGGTGTTGGGATAGAGGAACTTGATGTACGTACATATGAAACGTACGTACGAGATCTTGGGATCTCGTTCAGGCTTCTCTAATCTCGACCTCAGATCTTCAAAGATGGCTGTGGCGTAGTCAAAGTTTTGACCAGCGATAACGGAGTATGCCATCTGCAGTTGTGTTTTGCTGGCTTGATCCAGCGAACCACTCTTCCCACTCATGCACTGAATTATGTGCGAGAAGATAAAGTTCAGTTGTGATGGCATCTGAGCTTTAAGAATCTTGGTGAGCTTCTTGTTAGGAATAGACGATCTTGGTTTGTTTTCCCAACAATAGCCCATTGCGTCCAGGAAGAATATCAGCTCATCATCAGTGGGGAGTGCGTCGAATCCACTCTTTGGTTTGTCAGGGAATCTTAAAGATTTCCTGAGGCTAAGAGCGGTCATGCTCCCTGGCCCTAATTCCGTGCTGAACGAGATAGCAGGGACTCGTTCGCCTTTCCTGTTGGTAAGTTCAGTTGCATCAGCAGTGAACCAGAACTGCTGAAGTAGAGTCTTGGAGGGCTTAGGATCCACAGTGATCGCGTAAGCTATGCATGACTGCTTGAGGAAATTAGCAGCTTCCACCAGATGTGGGTATTTGTCAGCTTTGAAGTCGAGTCTGGCCAAATGATTACATTTAGTAATCTCAACTTCAGTGAGAGCGAATCGTACATGCTTGGAAGCAACGATTGAAGACTGTGTCATTTCTGTTATGGAAAGAGGCATAATAGAAGAAATGATTTAGATTAAAAATAATATGATTACCAGTTTCCATAGAAGAAGGGAAACTGGAAAATTATCAAGTTATTTTTAAGAGAAAAAAAATAGTGTTCTGGGTAGAAAGAATGAAGAACACTTTAAAACCAAAAGGTTTTTATTTAAAAACATAAAATCAGAAGGAATGATCTTTAGTTTTTAAAAAAACGTTTTATAAAATCCATAGAAAGCGAGTAGGATTTTAAAAGAATAAAAAGCATATGAACAAAACATATAAACATGAAATAAACCTGTGTATCTTGAAGAAAAAGAGTTGCAGATTCAATATTCTGGGTTTACTTGCTTGAGTGTTCTTGAGAGAATGTTTCTTGCTTTGAAAGTTTTGAAAGCGTAAACCGTATAAAGGAGAGAAGAATTCCTTTTATACGAAGAGAGAGAAGAGAGATAAGAGAGAGAATGAAGCGGGAAAAGAAATCATCATGACATTGACACGTTCCACGAAGTTGATTGGATAGGAGGGCAACGGACGAACGTGTCAGAAAAGGCATGTCGTGGATTGTCGGTTCAAATGACGTCATAGAGGAGAGAGACTGTTCATTTGTCCGTTCAAATGATCACTGAAGAAAAGTCAGTGATAGATTTTCCTTTTTAAAAGTATCCCTGATTGTAAAGATAGGGATAGATTTTCCTTTTAAAAGATCACTGATTGGAAATATCAGTGATTAATGTATTTTTCAAAAAAAAGCTTTTAATCATTTGAAGAAAGTTCAGTGATTAAAGTTTATATTTTGAAGAAAAACATCTTTGAGGGAGAGAGAACATACCTGAGAGTCAGAATGTTTATCAGAGAGAATGATGAGGGGAACTTTTGATTACTGACACAATACATGAACGCTGAAGAATTATTCTTCGAGGTTCAGCATTCCAAGCTCACTGATGAGAAAGTTGAACCTTGTCTCATCAAGAGGTTTGGTGAAAATATCAGCAAGCTGAAAGTCAGTAGGGATAAAGTGAAGTTCAATATCACCATTCATCACATGATCTCTGATAAAATGATATCTGATCTCTATGTGTTTTGTCTTTGAATGTAGCACTGGATTATTTGCTATAGCGATAGCACTAGTGCTGTCGCAATAGATAGGAATCTTTGACAGCTGAATGTCATAATCTAATAGTTGATTTCTCATCCATAGGATTTGTGAACAACAGCTTCCAGCGGCTACGTATTCAGCTTCAGCTGTTGAAGTGGACACAGAATTTTGCTTCTTGCTTGTCCAGCTTACTAGCTTTCCTCCCAAGAGTTGACATCCACCAGTGGTACTTTTTCTGTCAAGTTTACAGCCTGCAAAATCACTATCAGAATAACCAGTTAGATCGAACCCTGAGTCTTTGGGATACCAAAGACCGAGGTTAGGAGTTCCTTTCAGATATCTGAAAATTCGCTTTACAGCGATCAGATGGGATTCCTTGGGTTCAGATTGATAGCGTGCACATAAACAAGTGGAGTACATGATGTCAGGTCGGCTTGCTGTAAGATACAACAATGAGCCTATCATTCCTCTATAGGCAGTGACATTAACAGGTTTTCCAGATGGATCCTTGTTAAGTGTCAGTGGTGGTGCCATAGGAGTTTTCATCGCTGAAGTTTGTGTTAAATCAAACTTCTTCAGCATGTCTTTAACATACTTACCTTGGCAGATAAAAGTACCTTTGTCAGATTGTTTAATCTGAAGACCAAGAAAATATGTCAGCTCACCCATCATACTCATTTTATATTCTTTCTTCATTCTTTCAGCGAAGCGAGTACATAGAGATGGGTTAGTAGAACCAAATATTATGTCATCGACATATATTTGTACAAGAATTATATGACCTTTTATCTTCCTGAAAAATAACGTATTATCAATCTTGCCACGTTCAAAATTTTCAGAGATAAGAAAAGATGAGAGAGTGTCATACCAAGCACGAGGGGCTTGTTTTAAACCATAGAGAGCCTTATCCAATTTATAAACATAATTTGGATGCTTAGGGTCATAGAACCCTGGTGGTTGTTCTACATAAACTTCTTCATTCAGTTTTCCATTCAGAAAAGCTGATTTTACGTCCATTTGATAAACGATGAAGTCTTTATAGACTGCATAAGCTAAGAATAGTCGAATTGCTTCGAGCCTGGCCACAGGGGCAAAGGTTTCATCATAGTCTATGCCTTCCTCTTGTCTGTATCCCTGAGCAACAAGTCGAGCCTTGTTGCGGGTTACAATTCCATGTTCATCTAACTTGTTTCTAAACACCCATTTGGTGCCTATTACAGTTTTATCAGATGGTCTAGGAACGAGATTCCAAACTTTGTTTCGAGAGAATTCAGTCAGCTCTTCTTGCATAGCGCTGACCCAGTTTGGATCTCTGAGGGCATCATCAGTCTTCTTTGGTTCAATTAAGGAGAGAAAGTTTACAAAGAGACAGATATTACCTGAGCTTCGTCGTGTCTGAATACCTGCATCTGGATTACCAAGAATTTGATCTATGGGGTGATCTCTGGTCCATCGCTGAGCAGGAGCAAGATTGCTTATTTCAGCGATAGGATCAACAATAGGAGCAGTCACTGATGAAGATGCTTGAGGTTCATCAGCTAGTAATTGTTGAACATTAGATACACCAATACTTTCAGAAGGGTTTTCAGACGTAGATGGATTTGATGGTAGAAGTGTGTTTAGAGGTTCAGCTGAAATCCATGAGTTGGATTCAGCGGTGGGAGGTATGATACTTGGTTCTTCATCAGCAGCTGGAGTTTCAGTGTGCTGTTGGTTTGAGAAGAAAGGTTCAGTTCCTTTATAGTGAGAGATCATCCAAGTATTCAGTTCTTCATTGTCAGCGATTGGTTTAGAGTTCGCTGAGCGCGTTTCATCAAACGTGACATGAATGGTTTCTTCTACGGTTTGTCTTCTTTTGTTGAAAACTCTGTAGGCTTTTGAGATGGAGGAATATCCTAAAAATATTCCATCATCGGCTTTTGGGTCGAACTTTCCAAGTTGATCTTTGTTGTTTAAGATAAAGCACTGACAACCAAAGATATGAAGAAAACTGATAGAAGGCTTCCTTCCAAGAAAGAGTTCATAAGCTGTCTTCCCAAATCGCTTTATTATCAGCGATCTGTTTTGAGTAAAACATGCAGTGTTTACAGCTTCTGCCCAAAATTGAGTAGGGAGGTGAGAATCGCTGAGCATTGATCTAGCAGCTTCTATGATCGTTCTGTTTCTTCTTTCAGCGACTCCATTTTGCTGAGGTGTTCTTACTGAAGAGAAGTTGTGAGAGATTCCCTTGTTCTCAAAGAAATTGTTCAGGGAACTATTTTTGAATTCAGTTCCATGATCACTCCTTATTGATCGAACAGTAAGATTATTCAGCACTTCCATCTTTTTGACAAAAGATATTAGTTCTTCTGGAGTATCATTCTTGCAGCGAAGAAAAATAACCCAGGTGTAGCGAGAATATTCATCTACAATGACAAGCGTATATTTCTTTCCAGCTATTGATTGGATATTGACAGGGCCAAATAGATCCATATGCAAGAGCTGAAGAGGACTTGTTACTGAGGAAACTTGTTTCGACTTGAAACTAGCTCTTGTTTGTTTTCCTTTTTCACATGCTGAGCAGAGAGATTCTTTAGCATATGAGTGCTGAGGAAGACCAGAAACCAGTTCCTTAGATGAGAGAGAATTCAGGGTTTTGAAGTTTAGATGAGAGAGCCTTTTATGCCATAGCCAGTTGACATCAGAAGAGGCCTTAGAGAGAAAACATAAGTTATCAGTGATAGTAGAGTCCATATCTATTACATAGACATTTTCTCTTCTATAACCACTGAGAGCAAGTTTTCCTTTTTCATCTACCACTGAACATGCTTTCTTAGAAAAGCGAACTTCGTAGTCTTTGTCACATAGCTGACTGATGCTTAGAAGATTGTGCTTCAGTCCATCTACATAAGCGACTCTTCGAAAGGTAGTTGTCCCATTTCTGAGGACACCAAACCCACGGGTAAATCCTCTTCCATTTCCACCAAAGGTTACAGAGGGACCTTTCTCTTCCTTGTATTCAGTGAGCAGGTCTCTTTGTCCAGTCATATGACGAGAACATCCGCTATCGAGATACCATATGCCCTTTGATCCCTGCATACATAAGGAAGATTAAGCTTTGTTTGGTACCCACTTTTCAATGGGTCCTTCAGAGTTAGTGGATAAGGAAGATTCAGCTTCAGTGGTAATCTTCACTTTGGTTAATTTCTTAACCTTAGTGGTATTTTTCTTCACTTTGGCTGTTTTATCAGCTTCGGTGGTATTTGGACACTTGCTCGCAATATGGTCAGTGAATCCACAGTGATAACATTTTCTATATCTGATGGTGGATTTATAACCAAAAGGTTTTGAAAACTTAAGATGAGCAGGTCCAGCTCCAAGAATACCTTTAGCACGAGATCTGGGAGGAATTTTTATTTCTTCAGATTTCACGGGCTTTAGATCAACCTTCAGCTTTGGAGGACAGATATCAAAGATTTCTGTCACTGAGCTAGAAGGTTTATCCACTGAAGGTTTGGAGGGAACTTTCAGTTTGGTTTTCTTGGAAGCCTTCTGAGGGAGAATAGACTTTCCTTTATCTGCAGGCTTAGATTTTGCAGATATCTCCTTAGGGATGGGATTAGAAGAAGAACAGGGATAGAATTGATTATAAGAAGTGTCAAAGAAAGATGTGACAAAAGTTCCAAACTTAAGCGAGGAACTTTCTTCTTTAGGATCATCCTGTGGTGTCCAAAAACCAAGACCAGTTTTATCACTTTCAGGAGTTTGAGCATTTATTATCTCAGAGATCTTTGTTGATGATTTGCACCATTTTTCAACATGAGCCTTTTCTGCTTTTAGAGCAGCGATGGCTTGTTCGCGTTCAATGCTGATGATTTCATTTATAATGACTTGATCTTTTAGCTTTTCTTCTAAAAGATTTAGTTCACTGATCTTTTCATGACATTTCTCTAGCTCTTGTGTTAAATAAACATTTTTATTTTCAGCTTGAGTTTTGTCGTTTAGAGCATTATAAAGGTCAATCGTCAGCACATCAACAGCGCGACTTCTCTCAGCTTCAGGTAGAGAGGGATTTGTAGAGATGGATACCTGAGATGATATGTAGCTCATAGAAGGTTCAGATGGTTCTTCTACTTCTTCTTTAATCTCAGCCATGAGGCAAAGATTAGCGACTTCTTCTTCATCAGAAGATGATTCTTCTGATTCAGCCCAGTCATGTTCTTCAGCGATGAGACCTTTACCTTTTTGCTGATAGCTTTTCAGCTTTTGATATTTGTTTTTCAGCTTATGGTATTTGTCATCACTGGATCTTCTTGAGGTAGAAGGTTTGAAGACCTTTTTAGACCTGCACTCACTAGCAAAATGTCCAATTTTTTCGCAGTTATAGCAAGTGGCTGTAGCCTTATCAACCGGAGTTGATTTTGGCTTTTCAGTAAGAGAGAGAGGTTTACTTCTTCGGAAGTTACTCTTTCTTGCAAATCTCTTAAAAGAGTTTGTCAAGAGTGCTAAGGACTCATTAAACTCTGAAAGATCAGGGTCTGATAAATCCTCAGATTCAGAATCTAACTCAGTGATGGTGAGAGTAGATCGCTGGGATGGAATTATCTCTGATGAGACTAAAGCAACAGCAGTGCTTTTGGAGTCTTTAGAATCTTTTACAAGATTCTTCTTCAGGAGATTAGATTGCTCATAGTTGAGCAATATTCCATACAGAGTGCTTAGAGAGAGAGTATGTAAGTCCTTTGTCAGCTTAAGACATATTGAATAACTGTCCCAGCTTTCAGGAAGACTTTCCAAGAATTTTGTTAGGACCTCAGAATTAGAATAGGTCCTTCCAACAGTTCTTAGGTCAATGATCAGGCAGTTAAACCGCTGATGAATGTCAGAAAGAGATTCATTCTTACCAGCGATAAAACTTTCATACTGTCTTACCAAGTTAATCTTTCGGGTCTCTTGGATTTCAGTGGTGCCCTCATATTGAACACATATGGTTTCCCACATTTCTTTAGAAGTTTTTAGATGCATGATGGAATGGAAAACTTCATCAGGCAGAGCCATTGATATAATGGTCTTTGCTCTTGCATCTATGCCTACCTTCTTTTTATCTTCATCACTCCACTGTCTTATTTCCTTAACGACATATCGTTCAGGGACAGCTTCAGTGGTGGCAGTAGCAGGAACCGCAGCTATAATTCTAACAGGTTCATAGGGTCCGTTTTCTATATATTCAGGTATAGTAGGATCCGCACCTTCAAGAAATAGCATCATTCGATTTTTCCATAGAGAAAAGTTATCTCTGCTAAATCGAGGAGGTTTAGAAAGTGAACCATTATCATAGTAGTTTGTGTTTGTGTTTAGTGCCATTTTAGAATAGCAAGGAAGAGTATACAGCAAGATCTTGTTTATTAGATTAAACAAACCGCTTTGATACCACTTGTTGGTCCCGAAGGTGCTTAACAAGTTTGTAGAAGGGGGGGGGGGGGGTTGAATACAAACACAGAAATTAAAGTTTAATAAATTGTTTATTGATAAATCAAAATACAATTTACAAGTTTGTTGCGGAATAAGATTAAGACAGACTCAATCTAAACAAACTTAAGAAACACTAAGATGGTTGCACAAGAAATTCAGAGAATGGGGGATTTTTAGAGAGATAGAAAACAAGGGTTTCTATTTTGGAGTTCAAGGATTGAGCACCCCTACAGATGAAGGAGTGAGCTTCCTATTTATACCCTATGCATTAAATGCATGGCAGGGTACTTTACACGTGGCATTCATAGATTGGCTTTGGTAGTCTCACTTTTGGAGACATGCTTTTGGCCACTTTATGAACAGTGTAGTTGACAGAGTTGGTGTACGATTTGTGGCAGAGACTTGTCCGTTCTGACACATCGTACTGGTTGTGCAAGGTAAGACAAAAGAAAACTTGAGGCATAAGCTTTGTGATCGTTGATCGCTGAGTATCTCTTCTTCCAGAGATAAAGTTCAGCTATCGCTGAAGCTTTTCCTCAGGCTTCTTCGCGTAAGTAGATTTGTCTGGTCTTCGCTGATATCCGCATCAGGTCACTAGTAGACTTATCTATTGTTCAGTGGCTTCGTCTTCGATTCAGCTATGAACTATGTTGACGCGAGACTTGTCTTCAGGGGTTACGTTAACTGTGTTACATAGGAAACGATCAGTGATGACTGAACAGACTCAGTTTGATCGCTGAAAGTGAAACACTAATACATATTAAATGTTTACAGAAAGGTCATCAGCGATAACTGAACAGACTCAGTCTGATCGCTGATGATGAAACACTAATACATATAATAACGTAATTTTCACTAAGTATAAAAGAGGGTCGTTATCAAATCACTGAGAGAGTTTGGATCAACAACTCCATTCTCCAAAGAAAATTACATCATCCGTGTATTGAAAATGTGATATCGGTACTTCACCTCGACCTATTTTTAGGCCCTTAAAAAGGCCCTTTGTCGTGGCCTCCTCCATCAGCACGTGGAGTCCTTCGACATTCATTAAGAAAAGGAACGGTGCAAGAGGGTCCCCTTGTCTCAAGCCTTTCTCCATTTGAAATTCTTTTGTAGGGGTGTGTAACACCCTAAAAATAGGGATAACAAAAATCCGAAAAACGGACATGCGGTATTTAAAATTGCCAAAGCAAGAGCCTCCCAACAATAGGAAAATACACAAACCGGCTTAAATACAATCGTAAATAAACGGACAATAAATAACCACCAACTAATCTAATTTCCATAACTAGAAAATAGATTACAAATAAGTGTGTCATTTATAAACCCAAAGGTTCTCCTACCAAAAGTAAGTCCAATCGCAATATTCTCAAATCTCTCACCCAAGCATTATGCCCGCTTAGAACCGGTGTCGCTAAAACCTGATATACACATCGACACCAAACAAGTGTTAGGCCAAAAAGCCTAGTGAGTTGAACAAGAAATAGCATGGTAGAACATACATGACTCTTATCAGCAAATAACCAATTTTCCACATGTATGGAGTCAACGGGGGAGACCCATAGCACCAATCAATTCCACTCCAAAGAGTCGATGTACCTTGATGCCCTTAACAAGGAACACCCCAAAGGCCCGACACACCCGAAGATTAGACCATAAAGGAAACTTTCTGAGTGGCGGAGGTCTAGGCACATACCATTCCGGTGGCGCCCCAAGACTACATCCTCCTAGTGAACTTGCCTTGGTTCGTCCAACATAATGCATATAGGAGGTCCTTAGGTATATTTCAACCAAATATAATTCAATACCAACCGTGGGTACAATATCACCCTCCTAATATCATGAGTCCAATATAAGACTTAAATATCCACATAGCCACGTTGTAGATACAATATCACCAAAAGTATATACCAAATGAAAATCATCATGATATACCAAACATATATTCCTTATTCATGTGAAATACCCATTATGGCACACATAATGGAAATCCCCAAATAATTACGCAACATAGAGTAAATCATGGGATGATACTTCATATACATATGTCTCACATAATCTCATGGAAATACCATCAAATACATAAACCCGTAAAGATGACCATTTTGATCAAATATGTGATAATAACAACAAATAAACAAATATGATGTGTATTCAGTTTTAACAAAAGTTTAGTAACTCACCTTGCTAGATTTAGGCAAAATCTAGATTTTACCCACTTAGAACTTTCCTTGAAGAACTTGATTCTTCAAACCAAATCTTCCAAAGCCTATATCCACAAGGTTCCAACCATAAATATACATATTCTACCATAAATAATCGTTTCCCAACCTTATACATGAATACCTCAACTGATACTGAAACCCTAACTTCCATAAACAAAGAGAATAGAAGATTACCTTAATCCAAAATTGAATCCACCAATAAAAACACCTCTATTTCACCAAAATGATTACAAACCTTCAATCTATGAAAGGGAGAACAAAGGGTGGATGAAACCCTAGAAAACTTTGGTGAAGAAGATGAATAGGGAGAGATGAGGAGCTTACCACCACAAAATGCTCTATCATACTACAATATACTTCCAATATCTTTCTAGATCCTTGAAGATACCTCAAAAACGAAACCGTAGCAATTTGAATCACCCAAATCGGAGCTAGGATGAGAAAGATATGAAGAAATGAAGTTTGACCTCCAAAATTCGCGTATAAGACTCTCAGATCCTTTCCTGCGGCTTGGGCCGAGACTTGGAAGCCGCGGAGGAATCCGTACGTGTCCCAATCACACATCCAGAGGGTTACGCGGTCTGGTTCGCGGCCTAGGGTCGCCCACCAACCCGCGGGCCTCCGAAATCCCCATTTCGCGCGTCTGATCACTGTTTTGGCCATAACTTCTTCGTTATAACTCCGTTTTTGCTCCGGAAAGAACCGTTGGACTCGTAATTGAATCCTTTATCCATAAAGACTATAAAATCTAAGATTCAAGTCCAAAATCAAATACATTATTTTTCCTTAATATATCGGTTTCTGTATAAACTTGAAATGATACCTTTAGAAAATTGGGGTGTTACAATCCTCCCAACTTTAAAAGAGATTTCGTCCTCGAAATCTAGAACCAACCAATCACCCAATATCGCCCTTGGCGAGGTCAAATGATTCCCTATCCAAAAGTAATACCTTCACTAAACCTTAGCTCATATACGATCCCGATTACATCCCGGTTGAGGTTGTCGCTGCGTTCCTTATAACGAACCATCGCCAACTCAACCTCAACTTTCCATATAACTCATCCAAAGCGGGATGAACGTTAAGTTTTGGCTTAATCACATTCTTAACATTAAATCTCGGTTGCCTCACAACCTTATGTTGTTCATATTACCTCAAGAACAACTCACGACCTTATTCAGTCATTTCCACCTAGAATACCCCAAAACAAACATTTCCCTTAGATACCTCTAAACGCAATGCGCCAAAGTCTCCTCGATAATCGATTTGTACTTAAAGTCCACCTCGAAATTCTCACCAAATGTATCCAATAAACATTACCACCAAATTCTCACCATGCACTCAAGCATCGAATTCCAAATCAGCGAAAGTCCTGACAATTATCAAAATACCAATGATTTATTTCTTAATGATCAACATCTAATTTCCTTAAGTTTACCGCTCGTCCTGCAGACGCACCAGATCTAACAAAAATACATTGAAGCACACCAACAGTTATTGTCCTCAAAATAGAGTGTCGACACCTATCCTCAGAATGACCATTCTGCAACCGTGGGTATACTACCAAATATTTCCTTCCCGATTAGTAATGTTGATTCAAAGTTGACACCTACTTTTGGAAATAGTCACCCAAATCCAACATCCTTACCAGTCAACCATAACATCATCATTATTCACGAATACCCAACAATATAGTACACCACCGACACATAGCATGCCGTCGTACCAAATTCCCACCATTCCACAACCAACCATACTCAAACAACCAAACATATTTTAATCCGTAGGTTTAACGAAGCATAAAGATCGTTACTTAACTAACTGGGAGAAGGCACATGTCTAACGCCTCAAACTCCGAGGACTCTTTTAATCCTTAATATCGACTTCTAACACGAGGGGGCTTACACCTATAGTCCAATGAGTTCAAGGTTTTTCACACTACTATGCCAATTTGAAATTTATAAAACTCTCAAATACATAAGTTTTATAACAATTAAACGTGCGGTGAAAATACACTATCGTGCATTCGATAGGTTTCAAAATTGATCACCAATGCCACACATATAAAACCATTTTCACAACTCATTTGATCAATACCTACGTTAATAAAATGGTACGAAAGATGCGTAACAAAATTTTCAAACGGACTACCATGGTCCTAGTATGCATCAATTTATGCTATGCATATGAAAATAACTTTCCGTCCTATAACATGTGCAATAAAAGTTTGTACAACTCCCAAAAGAGGATTTCACAACTTCAACTTTAAAATCTTTTACTTTAATACAAAACGTCGAAAGATAAAATTTTCCAACAAGACCTATATACGTCCGATCATTTCCCAAATGTAGCAATACAATAGGAACGTAAATATCGCGTTTCAAATTTGGGTCGCACCGATAAAACGTACTTACCCAAAATTGTAATTACAACGACATGCAAACCAGAAATTTATTTCATGCATTGCGGAAAACTCCTATCAGTAAAATCAATAACTGAAATATGCTCTGGGCAAAAGTTCTATCCGAAATACCATAAATCTTTCATACGATTACTCACACCAACAGTATAATTTATGTAACGAATGAGAAATAGTTTTACTTACTAAAACAGTGTATAACAAGACTTTCATACAAACTACAGAAGGGAAATTCACAAAATCGAACCTCAAAATTTCTGCAATTAACCATGAAATGTCATGAAATAAAACTTCCCAACGTGACTTGTATACATCGGTTTATTCCCCAAAATTTAGTAAAGACATATGCATGCGATTTAAGCAATTGTAAGAGTAATTTAGTTTAATTCCAAACTGTATAAATAAAATGTTTGCAAAACCCAAGACAACATGCTCATAATATCGAACCCTTAAAGTTTTCTCTCTTTTAGTCACAATGTGGCACGAAATAAGATTTCACAACAAAACTTGCATGCGACAGTTTATTTCACAAAGCTAGTAGATTGATATGCGTATGCCCCTGGTTAAAGCATGAAATAATTTATGTCGTTTTCGAGTTCAAAGCCAAATATAAACATGCTCTCATCGTTCTAAAACATTGGCTGAAATGCCATGACGAAAATTTCCAATAAAATATGCATACATGATATGTGCAACTAAACTGCTCCCACTAAACTCAAAGGGAAACAATACCACTGTTTTTAAAGCGGACAAATTTCCTCAACACTCCATTTAGTTAAAACCGAGCCAACGACCCAACAGTTTACGTAAATACCCAATGAAAGTCGATATAAATATTGAAACACGTTTGACTAACTATTATGCAAACATGACCAAAAGTATAATTAACTAAAATCTCATCGCTGGTTGAGACAAACCATTTTTCAAATGAACTCATACTCTTATGTTTTCAAAATGCCTCATAACACAATAATATATGTTTTCTGAAAAAAGGTTTATAAGATCAAATATACAAAATGACACTTACGTCAATTGAACTCCAATTATATATGTAAAATCATCGAGGAAACATCTCTACATGATTTATTTACCAAAATACCCAAAGATTCCAAAATGGATGTCTTGACATGTTCATAAAACTAAACATTTCAAAATAACCAAAACTTCTCATTGGTTGCAACAAAATGTTTTCCAAATGAACTCCTTCTCTTCATGTTTCCAAAACGACTCCTAGTTCAATGACATGCATTTTCCAACGGTTTATAAAATCAATGCACCAGATGGACAATTAAATATCCAAAATATAGTGGCCGACAACGGGGAATACCCGTATCCGTTGAGAGCGGAAGAGCACGGAGTATGCCACTCCTACAACGTTCATCGTATGACACCTAACGACATGAAAGCCCAAGTGTCCCTACGAATCCTTGACAAGTTTTGGTCATAAAACATGAGTCTCGGAGTCCAACCCTGTACCACCCAATTGACCATCAAATAAAACTGACTTACGTGCCTATGGATCCAATGCAACACATTCTAAAAATACACGACTACACATGAATGACAAAAGCACTCGAGCCTGTAATGATTATAAATATGCAATGAAATGCATTAAGATGTACATCATAAATTGGACTCTACATCGAGCCATTAAAACTGGACAAATGTCCCCAATACTCTTTAAGTCGACACCGAGAGTTAAAAAGCTCAAAATCCATTTGGCCGACAATTAACGTTCCCCAAATAATGAAATGTCTTTAAACAACGTTTATGAAGACACATACCTCAAGGACGTGATTAACCCAAAACTCAACACATATTGGGACCAAAGAGTTTCAAAAGGGTTTATGAATGCAAATACGTCTCAAATGCATATAACGTCAAATAGACTTCATTTGTACAAAAATCATCAAAGATGCATAAATCATAAAAATAGAGTTTACTTGTACAAAACCACCAAAAACACGTAAATCATGCTATTTAGTTGTTGAACTGTTCAAAATCCAATCTGAGCGTTTTAGGAGGTTAAAACAACCCAAGTTTACCAAATATGAAAACTTATCAAAATACTCACACATTGACAAATACCAAGTAAACATACTTTTACTTCCAAAATGACCATTTTGACATTTACACCGTTTTCACAATTCAACTTGAACTTACGCTCCTCGATTTCTATAGTTACACTATCGTCATCCAGATGTTCAATGTCTTAAGGCAAAGACCATGGACTTCATAGGTTCACCTCACAATTTCTCCTTGAATCCATCGATTCAAAAAAAGTCTATTGTTCTAATCCAACCAATTAATCCAACTCGAAACTGTCTACTTAATGCAATCACCATACTTACCGTTACTCCAAGTAACGAATAATAAAATCATCAACTTTTTCTAATAGTTACCCATTCAGAAACTTTCTTATTACTCCAACGGTCGACATACCAAGGCAATTCATACAAGCACGAGGATGAATAAGAAAGAGATTAACAGAATTGAACACGAATGAAACGTACTACTACGTCTACAAATATCATAACATTAGTAAACCAAGCACAAGAGAACGTACTACTACCTTACCAATTGTCACAGTAACGGCACTTCGAGCACCATCACGTATAATACATAAAGGTTCTCGTTACCATCGCCACAACGCTTGATAACCATAGTTTCCGTCGACTCTAAGACTAACCCATCTTAGAAATTCTACCCATCTCACAATCATTGCCTAACATACTCAGTCTAAGTCTAGACATCTTACATCATGCCTAGTTCACTTAAACTAGAGCTTTGATACCAACTTGTAACACCCTAAAAATGGGGATAACAAAAATCCGAAAAACGGACATGCGGTATTTAAAATTGCCAAAGCAAGAGCCTCCCAACAATAGGAAAATACACAAACCTGTTTAAATACAGTCGTAAATAAACGGACAATAAATAACCACCAACTAATCTAATTTCCATAACTAGAAAATAGATTACAAATAAGGGTATCATTTATAAACCCAAAGGTTCTCTTACCAAAAGTAAGTCCAATCGCAATATTCTCAAATCTCTCACCCAAGCACTATGCCCGCTTAGAACCAGTGCCGCTAAAACCTGAGATACACATCGAGACCAAACAAGTGTTAGGCCAAAAAGCCTAGTGAGTTGAACAAGAAATAGCATGGTAGAACATACATGACTCTTATCAGCAAATAACCAATTTTCCACATGTATGGAGTCAACGGGGGAGACCCATAGCACCAATCAATTTCACTCCAAAGAGTCGATGTACCTTGATGCCCTTAACAAGGAACACCCCAAAGGCTCGGCACACCCGAAGATCAGACCATAAAGGAAACTTTCCGAGTGGCGGAGGTCTAGGCACATACCATTCCGGTGGCGCCCCAAGACTACATCCTCCTAGTGAACTTGCCTTGGTTCGTCCAACATAATGCATATAGGAGGTCCTTAGGTATATTTCAACTAAATATAATTCAATACCAACTGTGGGTACAATATCACCCTCCTAATATCATGAGTCCAATATAAGACTTAAATATCCACATAGCCACGTTGTAGATACAATATCACCAAAAGTATATACTAAATGGAAATCATCATGATATACCAAACATATATTCCTTATTCATGTCAAATACCCATTATGGCACACATAATGGAAATCCCCAAATAATTACGCAACATAGAGTAAATCATGGGATGATACTTCATATACATATGTCTCACATAATCTCATGGAAATACCATCAAATACATAAACCCGTAAAGATGACCATTTTGAGCAAATATGTGATAATAACAACAAACAAACAAATATGATGTGTATTCAGTTTTAACAAAAGTTTAGTAACTCACCTTCCTAGATTTAGGCTAAATCTAGATTTTACCCACTTAGAACTTTCCTTGAAGAACTTGATCCTTCAAACCAAATCTTCCAAAACCTAGATCCACAAGGTTCCAACCATAAATATACATATTCTACCATAAATAATCGTTTCCCAACCTTATACATGAATACCTCAACCGATACTGAAACCCTAACTTCCATAAACGAAGAGAATAGAAGATTACCTTAATCTAAACTTGAATCCACCAATCAAAACACCTCTAGTTCACCAAAATTATTACAAGCCTTCAATCTATGAAAGGGAGAACAAAGGGTGGATGAAACCCTAGAAAACTTTGGTGAAGAAGATGAATAGGGAGAGATGAGAAGCTTACCACCACAAAATGCTCTAGCATTCTACAATATACTTCCAATATCTTGATAGATCCTTGAAGATCTCTCAAAAACGAAACCGTAGCAATTTGAATCACCCAAATCGGAGCTAGGATGAGAAAGATATGAAGAAATGAAGTTTGACCTCAAAAATTCCCGTATAAGACTCTCAGATCCTTTCCTGCGGCTTGGGCCGCGACTTGGAAGCCGTGGATGAAGCCGCACGTGTCCCAATCACACATACAGAGGGTTACGCGGTCTGGGTTGCGGTCTAGGGTCGCCCACCAACCCGCGGGCCTCCGAAATCCCCATTTCGCGCGTCTAATCACTGTTTTGGCCATAACTTCTTCGTTATAACTCCGTTTTCGCTCCAGAAAGAACCGTTGGACTCGTAATTGAATCCTTTATCCATCAAGACTATAAAATATAATATTAAAATTCAAAATCAAATATCTTATTTTTCCTTAATATATCGGTTTCTGTATAAACTTGAAATGATACCTTTAGAAAATCGGGGTGTTACAGGGCGCCATTTATCAGTACGGAAATCTTGGAGGATTCTAGACATGATTTAATCCATCTCCTCCATTTCTCTTCAAATCCCATCGCTTTCATCATGTCAAGAAGGAATTGCCAATCAACTGAGTCGAAAGCTTTCTCGAAATCGACCTTAAAGATCATACCTTTCTTCCTCGAGTTCTTGAGGTACGCCACCGTTTCATTAGCAATAAGGACCCCATCGAGGATGAATCTTCCTTTTATGAATGCACTTTGCTCTTTGCTAATCACTTTTCTCACAACCTTTTTTAGTTTTTCCGCCAACACTTTTGCCACTATTTTGTAAAAGATCCCAATTAAACTAATTGGTCTATAATCACTTAGACTAAGCGGACTTCCAATCTTTGGAATTAGCGTAAAAAATGATGCATTGCACCCATCGCTAATTTCACCCTTCTCCAATACCCACTTTATTGCCACCATCAAATCTTCTTTTATCAATCCCCATAAAGCTTTAATAAATACAATCGTGAATCCATCCGACCCCGATGATTTGTTATTTCCACACTCTTTAATCGTAGTACACACCTCATCTTCCATTATTTCATGCTCTATATTCATTGCGTCCTCTTCCGAAAGTTTTTTCACACAATCCGATTGTAGTACCGGCCGCACCATCCCTTGGTTTGAGAATTTCTTTTTAAAAAATTAATGGGCGAATTCTTTTAGACTATTTGGGTTCTCCGTCCACACCGAATCAATGTTAAGTCCACTGATATATAATTTCTCCTTTCTCTATATTTTATCGCCGCATGAAACATTTTTGTGTTTTCGTCACCGTCTTTGATCCACTTTATCTTCGCCCTTTGTTTCACCATTTCCAAGCTTTTTTCTTCTAATTCGAGCCACTTTTTTCTTTCTTTAATCCACTTGTGCCTTTCGACCGAAGATAAGTAATTCCCGTCGGCTTCTTCTTCTCGTTTTCTTATTGCTTCCGTCAAGGATTTCAACTCCTTTCCAATGTCGCCCCAATTCTCTTTACGCCTCCCTTTTAACGCAATCTTGACATTTTTTAATTTGTCCCGAATTATGCAATCCGGTTTTCTTAATTTCACTGTCTTTAACCATGCCTCCCTAACTACTTCCCCTAAGGATTCCTCCTTCAACCAGACATCGAAAAATTTAAACGGTCTCGATCCAAAATCATATCCTTGATCGGTTAGCATAATCGGCGCGTGGTCCGACCATTTTCTTTCCAAGACTTTGGCTCCCAAGTTTTTCCAAAGACCATCAAAGTCGGTCGTCACTAGAAATCGATCCAGCTTACTATGCTTGTGGTCGTCGTCACTAACGCGTGTGAATTCCCCCCCCCCCCCCCATTGGAACATCTAAAAGATTGATCCTTCTTATGAGTTCATTAAAATCCTCTGTGCCTCTTGAGTTTACCTCCGAGTTTAACCTTTCTTGCTCGTTTCGTACCTCATTGAAGTCGCCGAAGATGACCCATTGTACCTCCTTTTTTCCACATAGAGTTTCCAGTTTTCCCCATAGAGCCAATCTATCTTTTTGTTCCCTAGGACCGTACACGTTAACGCACCCAACTAGCCCATGTCGATTTTCCCACCTTCCCACTACCGCTATAAAACTTTCCTTTTCTATGACATACTCTCTCCGGAACGATTGCTTATTCCAAGCTAACAAGAGTCCCCCCGAGTTCCCTATTGCCGAGACATGCACAAAATCTCCATCTTTGAAGCCCCATATAGCTGAAACCAAACATTCATTCATTTCCTTTGTCTTTGTTTCCTGTAAAACTAACATGCATGGATTTTCTTTCCTGCAGATTTCTTTTATCCAATCTTTTTTATACTTCGACCCCAAACCCCTAATATTCAAGGAGATTATTTTGATTTTTATCTTATCGTATACGGTGCTTACCAACTCACCACTAATCATTTACTTGTATCTTTTCCTTTACTTAGAGCTTTTTCCGCGATCCAAGTGACTCCAATCGATTTTCCGAATGCTTCTAGACCTTCTTGACTATCCGCACTGTTAAGTTCATTGGATAAAACCACTTTAATTAGCCGAATTTTACATCGAGCTCCCCCCCACCCCCCCACTTCGTCTTTCTCTTTCCTTTTAATTTTTCACACCCTGGCTCCAACATTTTTTTTGGATTAGTTCTTTGTTGGTTGTGCCTCGCTAGCTTTTTTATGTAATGTAGACTTACCCGTCCTCCTCCATAATTCGATATCCCGCCGCTCCTTGTGATCGATTTTTCTCGGTTTGAATGTCTCGACCAATGCCTTAATCTTTATAAAAACTTTCAAATTATAGACTTTTTAATAAATATTTTGTAAGTTACAAACCCTCACTTATCTATTTTTAATAAAAGTATATTGATTTTAGATCTTGTTTTTCTTTTTTCTCAAATGCTTGTAAAAGAAAAGGGAAATTGAGATCCAATCTTCACCAAAGGTAAAAGAAAAGGTTATGATCACCCAATGGTGGCATTGTATGAAGCTTTATGATGTGGATCACTCAATCATTCATATGATAAAATATTTAATTTCATATTCGTTTATTAAAAATATATAATACATGATATAAAAAATTGAAAATTAAATTAAATTAGTTGAAGCTTTTTTTATTTCATTTTTTTTTCAAAATAAGGATAAAATTGTTTTTTTTAATTAAAAAGTGTAATGATTACACATTTTTTAAATTGTGTCTTTCTTATTATGAACATTTATTTTAAGGCCAAAAAAAACAATAAAATTTAGATTAACCCTCATTTAATAATTTTTGAATTAAATTTGAACCGAATGAACATGATAACAATTTTACCATTTTTAGTGAAATTTTAGTTGTATTTGCTAATAATGACATTGATTATGAAGTTTAATTAACATTTTTTTGAGGTAGACAAAGTATTTAATATTTATTAAAAAATTGAATAATCATTTTCAAATAAAACAAATTAAAAAATAGGTCGTGTTTGAATATAGCCCAGTCAGAGTTTGCATTGATTAGAGTGTTAGATAGATTTTTCATTAAGCTATCTATAGAATTAAGTTGTCTGTATGAATTAGGTTATGTTTGTCAAAACGCTACTGTGAGTATCTTTTCAATAAACTAGTTTATAAACTAATTTATGGTCATCTAAACATGTAAAAAAACTAGATTATAAACTAGTTTTTTTTTTTTTTGCCAAATAATGCCTTAAACTAAATTGTTGTTCAACTATTGTATTGAAAAAAATCTGAACACCATAAATGATTAACAAAAACTTTAGAACAAAGAAAATAAAGATTTTGTAGTATTTCTTAGTCAAATAAAACGCTCAAAACTAGGGGTGTTCAAAAAAACCGGAAAACCGAGAAACCGAGCCGAACCGTTTGATCCGAAACCGAAAAAACGATAACCGAAATAATCCGAAAATAAAAAAACCGAAAACCGAAAAAACCGGGTATTCGCGGGTCGGTTTCGGTTTCAAATTTTCGGTACCCGCGGGTACCCGAAACGAACCGAATATAATGTATACATAATATTTTATTTATATTACTTACTTATTTATTTATTAACCTAAAGTTAAATGAGTAAAAATATTTTACTTTTTGCTATCAATCATTACGGTAGATGACTAAATTTAGATGTTAACCGAAAAATGGATGTTATTAAACAATTAAACTTATTTTAGTTTGGAACGCTTTAATTATTTTTATACATTTTATGTGTGATTTTTTTAAATGTTATATTTTGGTACCATTTTTATATTGTAAATGATATTTTTTATAACTTCGGGTAACCGTGGACCGAACCGTGGGTAACCGTCTTATTTCGGTTCGGTTCGGCTCGGTTAGGTTCAACCCGCGGTTCGGTTTTGGTTCGGGTAACTAGGTATCCGCCTTATGCGGTTCGGTTCACATTTTCATTACTAACCGAACCGAACTGAACCGTGAACACCCCTACTCAAAACATTCTTCAAAACGTAGAACATATAAAGTAGGTGGAATATTCTTCATATTTGAAAAAAAAAAATAGAAACCTTTAAAATTAAATTTTGACGGAAAGAGAAGATTCATCGATTAATTAAACATTTCAAAAGAGAGAGAATGAGTGGGAAGAGTATAAAATATTATTTTATAAAAAAGTTGTTAAATATTTATTAAGAACATCTCCAAAAGTTTTCCTAAAATTTCTCCAAAATAGATAACCAAAGTTCAAAATCCCTAACAAAAATTGCATTCATCTCCAACAGATTCTTCATTTTGGAGATGAAATCATTACTTATATTATTAAAATAATATGTATATC
This sequence comes from Arctium minus, assembly GCA_954870635.1. Lineage (NCBI taxonomy): Eukaryota > Viridiplantae > Streptophyta > Magnoliopsida > Asterales > Asteraceae > Arctium > Arctium minus. Next base: position 41,289,888 of record OX941081.1, on the reverse strand, counting down.
TAATAAAATATTATTTCTCTCTCCTACATATTTCTTTTCAAGATTTCTTATTGGTGGGTTACAATAAAAAACCATTTCTCTCTCATGGTAATCATTTTTGGAGAATTCTCCAAATTTGAAGAAAATTATACTCTCTCTCCTAATTTCTTCATTTTGGAGGAAGATTTGGAGAAGTTGTTGGAGCAAAAAAAACTACAAAATCTCTATTTTCTTTATTTTGGAGAAGCTGTTGGAGATGCTCTAAGATATGAAATATTTTGATACCAATGCTAAGTTTTTTAGAATAAATAATTAAAATAAAATGTATTTTTTTGTTGAATTACTTTAGAAACATTAGGAAAAAAACTGGTAGACATATATGCTGTACGGTTGCAACTTGCAGGTTGCCCAATAAAATACCATTTCAACCCCACAACCACCGGCCAACCCAAACGCGTCCCCAATGCCCCCATTATCCAATACAATCATCAATTATTTAAAAATCCAACGTTTCTATTTAAACGTGTTTATCATATATTACTAGGCATATATCCGTGCATGATGTGGCGTGAAAAATAATGCAATCGGAGGAACAATTGATAAAGGTATGTATCCGTTGCGAAACATCTCGAAATCAAAATGACAACAACGTTTTCATTTTAAGTTTGTATTCTTCGTTCTTATCGATACTTTAGTCTATGAGAGCATCTCCAACAACATCTTCAAAATGGAGAAGTAAAAAGTGAAAATCTCCAAAAAAAATCACCTTCATCTCCAACAGATTCTCCATTTTGGAGATTACACAATTAATTATAATATTAAAATATTCAATACAATTCATAAAATATTATTTCTCTCTCATAAACATTTATTTTAAACCAATCTCATTGGTAGAATGAATAAAAACTAATTTCTCTCTCATGTGTAATCATTTTTGGAGATATCTCCAAATTTGGAGATTTTCATCTTCTCTCTCATGTTTTCTCCATTTTGGAGAAGGTTTTGGGGAAACTGTTGGAGCAAAAAACCCCAAAATCTCTATTTTAGAGAAGCTGTTGGAGATGCTCTGAAAACACGATGCTTGAGTCGTTTGGTGCACTTATATGTGAATCATAGACTAAAGTATCGATAAGGACTAAAAAATACAAACTTAAAATGAAACGTTGTTGTCATTTTGATTTCGAGATGTTTCGCGAGCGGATACATACTTTTGTCAATTGTTCCTTCGATTTCACGATTTTTCGCGCCATATCGTGCGCGAGTATATACCTAGTTTATAATAATAATGAAATGTATTTTTAATATATTTTAGTTGATTTGCGATTATGTGTTTTTAATATGCTAAAGGTGAAAAAAATAATAAAACGTATGGATAGAAAACAAATTAATTTATAGATATTCATTATATTTAATAGTACGGTTACATTATAAAATATTCAATATTGGGCTCGTTTTGAATATATTGACGAGACGATTATAATGGTATAATTTATAAAAAAAGAAACATATTTTTTCATTGCATTTTGTTCATATACCATTATTTGTGTTAATATAACAAAGGTGTAAAATGAAAAATGAAAAAGTAAGGGATATAAAGTAAATTAAATAACTAATTGTAAAGATGTTAAATGTAACATTGAATTTTGAAAATAACCGTTTTACAATTATAATATAATAGTATAGATATATATAGTATATATATAATGTTACACATTTATGGTACCCATAAAAATATTCAATAATTAGTTTATATTAAAATTATTTACGAAAAAATTATAATATTAGAATTTATAATACTAATGAAACATATTTTTAATATATTTTAGTTGATCTACAATTATGTATTTTTAATATGCTAACAGTGAAAAAAAATAAAATGTATGGATAGAAAACAAACTAATTCATAGATATTCATAGTTTTTAATAGTACGGTTAAATTAAAAAATATTCAATATTGGGCTCGTTTTGAAGGTATTGACGAGACGATTATAATGATATAATTTGTAAAAAATGAAACGTATTTTTTCATTGCATTTTTGTTCATATACGATTATTTGTGTTAATATGATAATGGTGTAAAATGAAAAAATGAAAAAAAACAAGAGATATAAAATAAATTAAATAAGTAATTGTAAGGGTGGTAAATGCAACATTTAAGGATGGTAAATGTTATTGTACACAAGATTGTATAATAACCGTTTTAGAATTTTTATATAAAACAATTTAATTCGTAGATATTAATGATATTTAATAGTACGGTTAAATTAAAAAATATTCAAGATTGGGCTCGTTTTAAAAGTATTGACGAGACGATTATAATGATATAATTTGTAAAAAAGAAACGTATTTTTTCATTGCATTTTTGTTCATATACGATTATTTGTGTTAACATGATAAGGGTCTAAAATGAAAAATGAAAAAACAAGGGATATAAAGTAATTAAATAATTAATTGTAATGGTGGTAAATGTAACATTTAATTTTAATGGTTTTTCAAAAACCGTTTTTCAAGAACTACTTTTTTTCAAGAACCGTTTTAGAATTTTAATTATATAGTATAGATATAGATAACAATTGTACCCATTGATTATCGAGTAAATGTTTACGGTTAAGAGTTGCTACTTATTTTAGCGGGTAATATTTTCGGTCATCAAAATATATTGTTGGTAAGCATTTTTACTGAGTAAGCGTTAATTTGGTAAAAGTTTTCTCCTTCACTTACTAGATAAGATTATCGGTTTTTGCTATGCCTTATACCCGACAAGATTTTCGATCATTGCTATTCTCACCCAGTAAGATAAGTGAAATTGGGTAAGTGTTTACCCGGTAAGAGTTTGGTAAACAACCATAAAATTCAAAATAGTTTGCATTAATAATAGATGCTAATATTTAATAAATTGTTTTAAAATTATATATATAGATTATAGACCACTTCAAACACAATGATTGGGTTCTGATGAGAAGTTGAGTTAACACGAGAAATGTGATAAGTGGTTATCACACATTGGATGCATATTAGGATGAGATGCACCAGATCAATGCACTTATGAAGCGTGATTCATGGGTGAGTTTGAGATTATAAGTGACCATGGGTTCAAATCCACTTCTCACGCTTCTCAAGTTAACTCAACTTCCACACGATCCTTCGCCTCAAATACAGATCGTTTAAATCTTACAAGCCGTACAAATCAATCTCAATTTTGTTCGTTAGATTATCAAATCAATATCAATGATATGGATTCTATTTTGTTCCCAAATTTTTCATTTTACACCATTATCATATTAACACTAATAATCATATATTAACAAAAATGCAATGAAAAAATACGTTCATTTTTTACAAATTATACCGTTATAATCGTCTCGTCAATACTTTCAAAACGAGCCTAATATTAAATATTTTTTAATTTAACCATACTATTAAATATCATGAATATCTACGAAATAATTTGTTTTCTATCCATACGTTTTATTTTTTTTCCACCGTTAGCACATTAAAAATACATAATCGTAAAATACGTTTCATTCTTATTATATATTATATCGTTACAATTTTTTTTCGTCAATAATTGTAATATAAACTAATTATTGAATATCTTTATGGGTTTAAGTTTCATAAGTTGTGATTCTTAGGTCATAGTTAATTGTTAAGAGCATCTCCAACTGCTATGCTAAAATAGAAAAAAATGGAATTTTAGCATTTTTGTTGCTCCAACAGCTATGCTAGCATCTATGGTAAAATAGAGAAAATATGAGATAGAGTATAAAAATCTATAAATTTAGAGAAATCTCTAAATAGATAGTTTTCTCTCAAAACTAATCATTACCTCCAAAAAGTTAACTTTTCTTCTCCCAACTTTCTATATATTGAATATTTTAATAATATAATTAAATAAATTAAATATTTTAATAAGATAATTAATACTAGAATTGCTAAAATAGAATAACTGTTGGAGTTGAATGCATTTTTTTTAGAGATTTTGATTTATTTTACTCTATTTTAGAAAAACTTTAGCATAGCTGTTGAAGATGCTCTAATGACATGTATATAAGAAAATAACATTAATTGTTCGTTCTTTACTTACATTCCGCTGCATCGTGCGGATATATACCTAGTAACTAATATTAATTATCTTAAATTAATGGTTTAAAATGGATCTAATAGATATAACAAATTTGAAGTTTTCAAATGATTAAACCTTGTATACATATATAATTTAATTTTTTTATTTATATATAAAACACTTGTCCATGAAAAAAAACAGTATGGACTTGGTATTTAAAAGAAAAAACTTTTTCCCCAAACTAATCCATCGTCAAAACAATTATTCAATGATAAAAAACACGAATAATTTTAAAAAACATTAACAATCCCGATTGATACAATAATTTCGAAAATAATATTTAGTTATGACTAATAAGAGGTGATGTATAAAAATGTCTGAATAATTGATACTTAAGAGTCATTAAGAGATAATTTTAAAAAAACAAACAACCCCTTAAACATTTAAATACTTTTTAGTAGAAAAAAGAAAGAAAGAAGAACTTGAGGAAAGTTAGTAATAATTACAAATAAGACAAATTAATTATTTAGAATTTATAGTATGATTTTTTTGTCTTAATAAATAATGTTTAGTTATTTACTAAAAATTTATGTTTTAAATTTATTTTTATGATTAAAATAAATTAATCATGAGATGAATATTTTTAAATATACTATTATTTATTTGATTGACCCTAATATTTGAAAATAGTAAAGATGTCTAAAAATTATACTTCTAAGATTTAAAAAAAAAAAATATGAAAATTAATAAAAAAAATTTATATATATACATTAATATCTGTTGAAAAATTAGGAGTATTAAGACCAAAAAACTAAATGCTGTGTAATATATAATATTAAAATTTAGAAATTGATTAATACTTACATGATAAGAAATAATTTAAATTTGAAATAATAATTAAAACAATTATGGTAGAATTTAAGAAGGTGTAATTCCATTAGTACCCCTCCCTGGCATATGAAAATAGCAGTCCTCTTCCCTTCCACCTTCCCTTTGTCCTGTTTCTGCAGAATTCCCCCCTGCAAACAAACAAATAATACACCTTTAAAACAAAATTTCTCATTAAAATTAATAAATCATTCAATAACACAAACTAAAAACGAACCCTAGATAATTCTCACTCCACCTTCAATCTTCTCTAATGGAGTCTCTCTCACGTCCTCTACACAGAAGAAAACTGTCTAATGCTAATACCTTCTCCGCTAAAAACGCCTACGATGGCGTCTTCTCCGGCCACCGCCCCAACTACGATCGACCTCCTGCTGTTAATGTTGAAGAATACTCTGAGATTTTTAGTAGCGGTCAAGTTGCTTCTTCGATTCCGGTTCTTGATCTTTCAACTTTCCAAGAGTCGTCTGATGCTACCAATTTGGAACTCAAGCCAGATTACGGTAAGATTTTTGGTGGCTTTCGTGACCAAGACATCGCTGTTTCTTATGAAGAATTGTTTGCTCGTGACAAAGCTAGGTAATTTTTTTTCTATTTCAAGGAAATAAATTGTCGTTTTTGTTGTCTCCATGAAGCTTGATGCAACCTCTCCCTTTCATTTTCAACATATGAACTGATTTTTGGTATTGTCAGTGATGCTGGTTCTGAGTTTCTTTTTCCCTTCTTCTGTAATTTGGCTAAAAAGTTGTGCTTTTTGAACTTTGTATTATATGAATGCTTAGCAGATAAATCGGTGTTTACAATGTACCGACTGAAAATTTAGGCTTTGGCTTCTGTTTATTCTTTTGATTCAGATTCCCCCACCTCCAGCCCCAATCATTGCCATCCTCTTTCTCCATCTATAGGTTTTTTTGGGAGATGCAATTTGCACATCGTTTGGGAGAGTAGTGGTTCATTTGAAGTTGAAGCATTTCTTAAGGGGAGTTTAGGTCTGATTCATTATCATCTATGCTGGATCGCCAATATGAAGAACATCATTGTGGTTATATTTTATCGAGTTGTGGAGCAAAAATATAGGCAATAATTATGAGGTTGTGGGAAAAGGAGTGTAAATTTGTATGTTCTTTGATCTAATAAGCTTTTTACATATAAGTTGCTCACTAACACATGTCTATGTTCAAAATCTTTCTACATTTCCTGATAAGCGAAAACGCCTGCCATTTTTTAGACTTAAACCCTCACTCTCAAGGTTACGTAAGGCAACCGGTGACAATCTTCTTGGTAACTTAATGCCATTTTGCAATTTATTTAGTAACTTAGGTGGTCTGTTGTTCACTATCGTCATTTTTTTAAGGGCGAGAGGATGAAGGTCAGGAATATGCTTATTGTAGTGAATGCTGCCATCATGCACTTGGAGGGATGACATTATGACGTAGAAGCAAATGTTTGTTCTTGTTTGTTGCTGCATTTCTTTATTGTAACATTACTTTTTTTTTCCGTATGTGATAGCATGTGTGAATATGTAAATTCTGACCTATTTGAGTTGGAATACCTATTCTTCCGTAGGGTGGTGCATGTGACGCATTTTTTATTTTTAGATATTTTAGGTTTTTGAATCACACACGATATCTTTTTCTAGATTTGCTACTTCATTGAGTAATAGTATCATGAATCAGAACAAGTAATTTATATTGGTATAGGGATTTAATGTAGCCCTACTCCTTATTGCCTTGCTTGAACTTTTGTGCAATGTTGTTTCTATTCTGCTGTTTCAACTTCAGATTGTCGTGTTTTATATGCTGCAAATGAACTACGTAATATACTGACTCGGTATTTCCATTTATAGTAGCAAATCTTGATTCCTGATTATATTGCTGCCGCCATGTGGCTAGTTAGGCATAACAGCCTAGTAATGCCAGTTTTAGTGTTGACGTTGTAAGGTATCTCTCATCAAATAAGGAAAATATCTGAGAACTGATTGACAATCTCTTGTGTGCATGCTATCTTATGCTGTTTTTCTGTAACCATTTCCCTTTCTTGTTGTCAATTTGCTACTGAATTCCATTTGTTTATTTTTGGAAAGGGGGAACCCCTGGCAGGCTTAATTCCTTTTATTTAATCAGAAATAGACACAAATCTGATAGCACTCTGTAACCTTTTGCTTTAATCGATATTGTTTGTAGGGCTCCTTCATCAACAAGCCAGAGCTCTCAAGATTTGGGTGATCCTTCTCATCAATCTTCCGATGCCTTAAAGCAGTTTAACATGTCATATAACAAGATCAGCCAAAGGAGTAAGGATGGGTTAGATGGGAAAACACATGTCACACAATTACATGCTGTACCTGGATTTACACGTTTCATTGACGAAGCAGCTTCTCAACCAAAGAAGGAAACCGAGAAACAAAAATCTTCTGTAATGAATAATGTTCATCCCAGTGTAAGCTCCAGCAAGGGGGATATTCCTGAGAAAGAAACTTCACGAAGTGCTGTGGGATCTAGAAGTAAATATCCTCAAGATGAATCCTTATCCGATGATAGAAATTTTAAGACAGTTCAAGCCGATCTTAAATCACATCCCTCCATAGTATCAACATCACCTGCAGCTTCAGTAACCGTTGAAGCAGCTTCGCAACCGAAGGAGGAAACTGAGAAGCAAAAATCATCTGTAACAAATAATGGTCATTCTAGTGTAAACTCCAGTACGGGGGATATTCCTGAGAAAGAAACTTCACGAAGTGCTGTGGGATCTAGAAGTAAATATCGTCAAGATGAATCCTTATCCGATGATAGAAATTTTAAGACAGTTCAAGCTGATCTTAAATCACATCCCTCCATAGTATCATCATCACCTGCAGCTTCAGCAACCAATGTTGAAGCAGCTTTGCAACCGAAGGAGGAAACTGAGATGCAAAAATCATCTGTAGCAAATAATGGTCATTCCAGTGTAAACTCCAGTAAGGGGGATTTTCCTGAGAAACAAACTCCAGGAAGTGCTGACGAATGTAGAAGTAAATATCATCAAGTTGAGTCCGTATCTGATGATAGAATTTCTAAGACATTTCAGGCTGATATCAAAATACATCCCTTTAAAGTATCATCAACACCTGCAGCTTCAGCAGCCAATGTTAATCATAAAGATTATCAGAACACATCAAGTGCTACAAATACCGGGAGGTCTGGGACATGTAAAAGCGATACTCCTGGAGGATTTTCTCCTACTTGCTTTGATGAGGAACTTGATGTCAATTCTGCCGCCGCCGCTTCTGCAGCTGCTTTGAGAAAAGCTATAGAGAAGGCTCAAGAAAGCATACGGATTGCAAAAGAATCGGTGGGCAGCAAGAAGGAAGGTCTTCGAAGCTTTTCAAGCAAAAGTTTTAAAGATAGCTTGAAAGTTAAAGCTAGAGTTGCAAATGTAAGGGCGGGTGAAGATCAGAAAGAAAAAGACATTAAAGTAAAAGAAACCTTCGAGAGAATAGGTGCTGCATCACAAGTTTCTTCCAAGGTAGGAAGGAATCATAAGCATGGAGACACAGTAGTTTTTACAGACTTTGCAGATGGTGAGAAGCTTTTTGGTGCTAAGAAGGTTATAGATGAAATGCATGAGAAAATTTCGGAATCAGCTAAGAACTCTGAGATACCAATAAGGTCTTCTCATCGATTGATTGACAATAAGATAGTCTGCAATTCTAAAGAAGTTGCAGGTGAAACAGAAGCTGTAGGTCTTGGTTCTGATGGAAAGTACAAATATGCAACAGGTTCTTCTGAAGCAGTTGAAAATAATACATATGATGCTCCACAGGAGGATAATCAGAGGCCAAACGGTTTTCTTGTACTTAAAAGTTGTGAAAGGAAAATAGGAGATACCGAGGACACAATCAAAGATGACAAGCCGAGTGAGTTGGAGGAGAATAATTTTGAGGTGAGACCAAGTAATGCCCATAAATTGGCTGAAGGATTAAACAACTTGACTTTGTATCAAAAGGTGGAGGATGAGAAGAAAATATTCCAAGGGTCTCAAAATGGTTATGAGAAGAGATTCAGTGAAGCATTGGAGTTGTTGGAAAATAAGAAGCAAGAGCTTCTTGAGCAAGATCACGATGAGAAAGTAGCAAGTGCAGTGAGGCATGAGCCAAATAGCATTCATAAAGCAAGTGAGAAGGTGCTTGAAGACGAAAGAGAACTGGAAGAGGATGGCGACATTGGAAGCCTCAAGGAAGAAGATATGAGTGAGAAGTTTTATGATGTTTGTGAGCTGGAAATGATTGAGAATGCACAAGCTTATGCCAATAGCTTAGGAAACACTGAAGTGTCATCAAAAGAGGATTGTGAGATGAAAGAGAAAGAAAGCCATAAGGAAGAAGAAGCATGGAATAAGTTGGATAAGGTTCATGAATTGGAAATTTATGAGAATTCATCGAGTGATTATGATGATGCAGAAGAAAGTGAGAGTGTGCATGGCTGTCATGGTGTAAGCCAAGAGGAATGCAAAGTTGGCCAAAGTGACAACAATGTGGAATCAAGTCAAGAGGTTGATGATGTTAGCAGCAACTCAGCGGAAGTTATAGGAGCTTTCTATGAGTTCCAAGTAGAAGAGACAGAAGTAATAGAACTGCAGTATAGGTCAGAAGGAAAAGAGATATTTGAAAAGATTTCTGTTGATCATACTGCCTCCGAAGACAATGAGGATGAATGTGAAGCAAAATCTGAGAGTCTGTCATATTGCAGATTAGCGGATGTGCGCTTTGGACAAAACGAAACTGAACAAGCTGATGTACGATCTGAATCATCTTCGGATATGATACATGGTATGGAGATAGAGGTTAACGAATACAAAGAAAGAGAAGACTTCATCGAGGAGGAGACAATTGTTTCTTTTGAGGAAAAAGAAAGCAACCTCCAACAATCTCATGAAGGAAGACCCAAAGTTAGAATTGAAATGGAAACAGAAACAACTGAAGAACCTAAGGTGTCGACTGAGACGGAAGGAACCATGGACGTGAATGAAAATATCATAAAAAACCACTGTGTAGAAAAGAAGGATGAAACTAGAGAATCTGGGCCAAGCAAAGTGGTGGAAAAAGAGCGCCACAAAAGGATTGAAGAAGTAACTGCTGAAGAAAGGGAGTGGGAGAGAAATAGATTAGCTGTGGAAAGAGCAATTCGTGAAGCTAGGGAGCGTGCCTTTGCTGAAGCTCGTGAAAGAGCTGAAAGGGCTGCTGTCGAGAGAGCTACTGCTGAAGTTCGACAAAGAGTAATGGCTGATGCTCAAGAAAAGGTTGCAAAAGCTTCTGTTGGGACCAAATCTTCCGATAAAACTTCTGCACAATCCAAGCTTAGAGCAGAGCGTGCTGCAGTAGAGAGAGCCACTGCAGAAGCTCGACAGCGAGCTTTAGAAAAGGCAATGTCTCAGAAGAAAACCTCTGAGCCAAGGGTTCAAGCTAATGAGATTGGGCAAACCTCTTTTCTTGTAAGTCATGCGAGTATCATCTTTGCTTCCTCCGTCCCCAAATTTTTTGGAAATTCAATCTAGTATATTTCAAATTTAAATTTGATCTGCTAGCTTTTATTTCTGTAACTCCCAGGATGCTTTTATCTTGATACCTTTTCGATACTTCAATACGGTTTTCTATTATTTTGCTTGAACCAAAACAAAGTTTATCTATTTTAAAGTTTAAAAGTAACTCATTTGTCACTCAAAAGTCAGATTTGGACTTTCTCTTGGGAAGGAGGGAGTATTATTTATCAGCACTGATTTTAGTCAGATTTTGGAAACTGACTTACTGAATTCCTTGCAGGATATACACATTTCCAATGGAGGGAGTGCTGAATCAGCTCAGAGAACTAAAGCAAAATTAGAAAAGCATAACAGGATCATGGAACGGGCGGTGTGCATCTTGCTACCTGTCCATAATTGAAGTCCTTCTTAGTCATTTCCTAGATTACTCATGAATGCCTTGGCTTTCGTGTACTTTTCTGTTTTCTTACAGGCCAAAGCACTTGCAGAAAAAGAGAAGCGTGACCTGCTTGCTCAAAAAGAACAAGCTGAGAGAAGTGTAATGATATTTTCAATGAATTGATGGTTTACCAGTTGTTGATGCATTGTTTTTGTTCCTTACATTTGGTATGTAATTGTGATTGCAGCGATTAGCAGAAAATCTTGATGCTGATATCAAAAGGTGGTCAAGCGGGAAAGAAGGGAACTTGCGTGCACTGCTTTCAACCCTGCAATATGTATGTACAAGCTTCTAGCTTAGATTAGCGTCTGAAAATTTTCTTCTCTTTCAAAATCTAAAAATTCATAATTCAGAAGAAAAAAAAGCATACTTGGATGTTTTGTATGATCATCCTGATGCTACCTGGAGTACACTTGTTATGCTTTTAACATTTTCTTTAGAAGCATGGCTAAATCCAACAGTGAGTTCCTGACTATAATTTCGAAGTTTTCCTAATAACAAACGATGTGAACTGTCATGACTAAAATATATGCTAGCTTTTTATATCATAAAATTCAACTTAATATGATTAAAATATACGCATTACATCACCAGTTTTTCAGTTTGTACTATTGTTCCATATTTTTTCCTGCTTTTCTGTCCACAAAGTCTTGGTTGCTTCTTGTTTTTAAAAGCTGGACCTAAAGTTATTGATTCTATAATTTGCCTTCATGCATAAAGAAGAAAAATTAAAAAAGACCTAATCAAGTTATAAGCCGGAAGACAAGAAAATCACGACGATAATAAACCTGTCTTTTCTATCTTCTCATTGGCTCTAATAAGTGTTGATTTTTTTACTTTCCATCTTAAATTGCTTTAGATGATGTTTTTCAGTTAAGAACTGTGGGAGTAGCTACAACAACTTGTTTTTGCTAGCGGAGTCTAACTTTATGCTTTTGTAAATGGCTAAATCTCAAATGACAAATAGCCGAAATACTATCTGTCAAAAATCTGAAAAATAGCCTTCAATAATGATAACAAAAAGAATTTTGTGGACCCAAATATTTATTTTGATCAATAACTTTAACATGAAAGCTTTCCAAAACAAGAAAATCTTGCAATTTTCACCGGACACCTCTCATTCCTCTGAAAGGAAGGTGAATGCAATTTTTGTGGGACACCGAGAAAAGGGAAGTGTTACAAGGGACATGGGTCTATGGAAGTACATTGCTATTTTATACTATAAGTAGATACAAGATAAATTTTAGGTTTGATTTAAGTGATTTTGTTTTGTTGCAGATCCTTGGAGCTGACAGTGGTTGGCAACCTATCTCACTGACAGAGATCATAACCAGTAGTGCAGTTAAGAAAGCTTACAGGAAGGCCACTCTTTGTGTGCATCCTGACAAGCTGCAACAAAGGGGTGCAAGCATTCAGCAGAAGTATATATGTGAAAAGGTTTTTGATCTTTTGAAGGTATGCAATAATGTATCTCCTTTCTTCCCTCATTGCAATGCCAGTGATGTATACTTTTGTGTCAAAACTTGATATTTTGAGACAGCATCGGAAGGTGCTAAATGCAGCATTAAGAGGTTAGACGCATAATCATTTACAAACGCAGTAAATCGTACAAACTCAGAATCAGATTTCATGTGTTTCACATACGAAACAACACATGAAAACTGGTTTGTAAGTTTGTATGGATTATTGGGTTTGTCAAAGAAGGGGGCTCTAAAGGTTATACACATACTATTCAAAATCCAATCATTATGTAATATCTGATTTTGGCAATTTTGGATTATTGAGATGTCTTTCCATCTGGCAATTTTGGCAAAAACAATTCAAATGAAAAATGAAATAAGAGTATTGAACACAACCTAATGGAAGAAAAGCATATGTGAGAAGAAAATCTGATTTCCAGAAATTTAATGATGTAAAGATAGTAGAGATAAGTTGCTTAACCCCCAACTGCATTTAAAATGACTGAAAGAAAGAATATCAACATAGATAAGTTTGTTATGCCAATTTTCTTGATTTTTTTTTGCGGATGACAAACTTCTTTTCCATGAAACCGCATCTCATGAGTATTGATGGTCATAATTTGTAATACTTGGATTTGAATTATATTTCCGTTGACAGGCCGCATGGAACAGATTTAACTCGGAGGAGAGATAGCAGAGCAATTTGTGAGTCTGGTGATCAGTTAATGAATTATTTCATTAATCTATAAAGAATTATTTGAAGGTATAGAAATCTTGTTGAAAATCATTTCCCAAATATATGGGAAATGTGAATATTAAGACTGTAAGTGTACATACATTTAGTTTCCATTTTAAACTTTGAATGTTTGGTTAAAAAAGTTGCAGGATATGAATATGAAACTACAGTAGGAAGTGGTTGGTACATAGCCTTGATTTTTCATGTTGTGGGTTCTATTTTACCAAAAGCTTTCATTTTGTCTTACTTCTTTTTCTATGGATGTTTACTTTTAACCGATCTTAGTTCTTTTAAAAAATGAGTGTATATTTGTTGCAAGATCCTCACTTTCCTCAAACTTTTTTGTAATGGAATTGAGGTGAAACATAGCAACAGTTGCTTGTACAAAATGTATAATAAAATCTTCAATTTGCTATCACATGCATTTTGAATGTTGGAATAACCCTATATTTTTTTTTACCACCCCTACATTTGAGATTAAAGTGAATTTGAGTAGGGGTGCAAAAATCCATTCAACTTATGGGAACTTGATAACCAAACCCGGTTTGATCGGGGATGGGGATACACCTCGTCCTCGTCCCTGACCCCGAGTAATAATAATTTTTTATATTCTATATATATATAGAGAGAGAGAGTCAGATTCAAACGAGAACAATAACTGTTTAAAAGAACACGAGAACTAACAAAATCATTAGTAATTTTACATTAACACACGAAAAAAGGACTTTGGCCATGGCTTCAGGTCCACATAAAATGAGAAACAAAGTATATATGACATATAAATCTAATTAATCTTTGATGATGAAACTTATAAGAATTATTTTAATGGTTTGGTTGTTCAAGGAAAAAACTTTTGACGATATAACGTGGTTGTATAAATTTCAATTAATAAGTATTTGTAATTGATATATTTGTACTTGAATTAGGTTTATTTAATATTACTCTTATATAAATGCTATAGTTAAAATTTTGTCGATTAAAGTTTTAGCATAATATGTCATTTAAACATGAAACTGACATTTATATGTATAATATATACAAAAATATTACCTAAACAATCAGGGATGGGGATGGGGATGGGGGTCCTCGATATTCCCATACCACGTTGCCATCTCTATTGAGGAGGGATTAATATTGTAAGAAAAAAAAGAAAGGAAAGAAGGAAGTCTAGGGACTACTTTGATATTAACCAAACATGAAGGGCTTGGTTGGAATGTTTGCAAACTCATTTGGAAGAGACAAATGTTCATGGAATCGATTTGACCGGTAATAGTTGAGGGGATTAGACATTTCGCAAACAACAAGGCAATCAACTTATGAAAGTGTAAGAAAGGCCAAATCTTATATGTGATCTACAACACATCTAGAAGTACGTAGACAATTGGTCAACGTGATCAAGGTCACATGAAAACTCGCTCATAGAATGGCTGCTCACCACGTAGGGACGGACCCATAAATTTTTTCATACGGTGACACTATATAATATAGATAAAAAATAATTACAATAAGCACGGTTTTTATCGATGTGTTACCAACGTTCAATATCGCCCGACGTGTTTTTGGCTTAATTCCACCGTTTCGAGCGATTTTTATAGCTTTTTGCTTGATTTCGAGAGATTTTTAAGTTTTTTTTTTATCGATTTCGAGGAACTTTTTCGGTGTTTTGGATTGATTTCAAAAGTTTTTTTTGGGTTTTTGGTTGATTTTAAGGTACGGTTGCACCTTCTTGAACTTTTGAATATCATACGGTGACACCTTTTAAAACAATACGGTTGCACCTTTCATAATCGTAAAAATTTTAACCCTTCGACGGAGAAATAATACGGTGGCACGTGCCACCGTATTCCCTACACTAAGTTCGTTCCTGTCACCACGACCCTTCTGGACTTGTTGTTAATCACATGTGATTTACTATGGAATCAAATATATATTTTTTCTCTTCTAGCACTTCTTGTAAGTTGACTGCCTTCTCGTTTGAATCTGTCCCTAGATATATTGTAATAACCTGGTTCAAGTATGAATTTGTAGAGTTTGGGTGATTAGTTGACCAAAGTTTAAAGTTGGAGGGGCTAGTTGTAACTTTGAAATAAAAGGGTTTAAACCCTAGGGATCCTTCCGATTTCACCTAGGCGGCTGAACATTTTTAGAGAGAGAGACTTTGAAGGCGATTTTGGAGAAGGAAAGCAAAGGAACATTTTTTTCTTTGGGATTCAAGTCTGCATTGTTGATGCGTGATAGCCATGGTGGGTTTATGTTATTTGATTTTAAGTTGAATAGTGGTAGGGAAGGAGTAGTCTGATGTTTGTATTTTGGGGTTTTAATCGTAGTTTGATTTTGGTTGCTAATCGAGAGGTAAAAGGGGGAGGAGGTCTCATTTGTGAGGAGGCGTGGCGATTTTCCATCACTCAAGAATCATCACCGTTGTGGTGTGTTGCGCAACAGCGCCGTCGTTGAATCTCAGTTCGGGGCCGAGAATATTCCCCACCGGACGACCCCGGGAGTTCTCAACCGGGGAAGCCCGGGTGTTGTTGTAGCCGGGAGAGCCCGGGTCCTTATGACCGGGTGATCCCGAGAGGAAGGTTTTTCGGGTGACCTTGGGTCTTGGCGACCGGGTGATCCCGAGGAGTTTGGTGAGACCTTGGCCATGACCTAGGGAGACGGGGGAGCCCGAGATGGCTTAAACTTGGGAGAAGGGTGTGGAACCGGGCGAGGGACCCCGGGAGTTGGGGCGCCCGGGGGGGGGGGGGTGATCATGGACCGGGAGGAACCGAGATCTCATACAATTGGGAAACGATGGGGATCGGGAGAGGGTCCTCTGTCCAGTAGCCTTAGGAGGGAACCTTGGGTTCTTGGGGGAGATTGTAGTCCGAGTCGCGAGACCTTGAGAGAGGTGAGAGAGTAGCCGTCTGTTCTCTAATTAACAAATTTAAGGGGAGTGCCTTACCAAATTATCGATGTTATCGTAGGTTGTGAGATCGCTAGAGTGAAGAAGTAAGCAAGGACCAAATGTGAGTTTTCTAACAAAACGCTTTCGACGTTAAAGTGGTTAAAGGCATGTGGAAATTTATTTTTAAAGCAATTTATTATTATGCGAGATTCATTATCAACTGTTTATTATCCTTTCGATGCTGGTAAAATGTATGCATACATTATTGAAAGCAAGTACGGCCAAAGTCGGGGGGTGTGTCCCGCCTGAACTCATACCGGGTAGGGGTGCTCAAAAAACCAACCAACCCGATCAACCCAACCCGACCAACCCGGAAAAAAATCAACCCGAGGTAACCCGACATATAATCGATATAAAATTAGGACAACCCGAAGCTATTAGGTTGATATTGGGTTAGGCTCAAAGTAACCCGACCAACCCGATAAACGTTTTAGCGACTTCTCTAAAATTATTTATATTTCCCTTTAATATGTATAAGTTACCAAAAACAACTCGCCAATAATGAGCAATGGAACTCATAAGAGGATATTATTGAAAATTTATATGTAATACCTAAATATTTGATAAACTCGTATATTCTTTTGAATGATGGATCGTATTTCAAAGATTTTTTTATTTCTTTTTATGTTTTAAATATTGCTTTTACTTTGTTTAAACACAACCCGACGAAACCGAACGGGTTGGGTTGGGTTGAAAATTCTCAAACCGCCAACATTGGGTTGGGTTGTTGAAACACCTTCAACCCGATCAACCCAACCCGTGAGCACCCCTAATTAGGGCTGACAATGGGTAAGGGTAAACTCGTTACCCGTTATGTTTCGACCCGTTGGATAAGGGTATGGATAAGAAATTTTTTATCCATTTATCCACTTATTCATTACCCGTTTACCCAAAATTTTAGTGGGTAGGATATGGATAAACGGTTTTTCGTTATCCATTACCCGTTACGATAATATATATATATATATGTATCTATAATTATATAAAAATAAATATTAGTGTATATATACATAAATATATTAAGTTAATTATTAATATTTTTTTAATAATGTTGTCGTATTTTAACGTGTACTTTAATTTATTTTTATATTTATCGAGTAAAGATTTCATGTTGATTAAATGAGAAACAAGATGGATTTAGAAAAATAATCACAACAAAAAGTGTTAGTCTTACACTTTTTAAGTTGTTTTCAAAATATTATACTATGATTATATTTAGAGTAATTAAATGTTTACTACAACAAATTAGATATAAAATAATAACTATATTTATGAACTTATGTTTTACTTATATGTTTGAGGTTTAACAATATCAATTGTAGTTCAAAATGAAATTTTGTTTTACCATTTATCCATTACCCGTTTCGTTACCCGCTACTTTTAATGGGTAGGGTAGGATACGGATAATGGTTTTAAGAGATGGATAATTACCCGTTTCGTTACCCGCTATTTTAAATGGATTGGATAACGGATTAACCCTTACCCTACCCATACCCTACCCGTTGCCAACCCTACCCCTAATATCGGGGGGTGTGTCCCGTTCATGCCAATGGGGGGGGGGGGGTTGTCCCAGTTTAGGCAGTATGAGTCAGACACGCCGTCACCTTCAGGTGACGGTAGTGTGTGCCAGAAGCATGGTGGTAAGTGTTGAGTTGTTTATAATTGAATTGGTTATGTTATTATAAATCATTTTTATATTTTTGTTGTTGAATTGTTGTTAGAGGGGACTCACTAGACCTTCGGTCTAACCCTCTCTTTTTTAAAACTAAAACATTTTCAGGCAGACGTGAAGTAGAGAAGACGAATAAGGGTAAGGAGAAGATGCGAGCGGGGAGTTGGTTTTAGAAGACTTCCATTCTAGTTTTTATTTGTTTCGTATTCTCAGTTGTGTATTAGGTTGCCTTATTGCAAACCTTGAATATTTTTACTGTTGACTTGGGCCGTTTTGGCGTTGCCTTTTATATTTAAGTTATTCTATTTTTTGTTTCCGAAATTTTGGGTTGTTACAATTGGTATCAGAGCACTAGTTTAAGGGATCTAGATGACCGGATGGGCTAGACTTAAACTGGTAGAGTAGAAACACAACTGAGAAATAGGAAGACCATAGGGAGACGAATAATAGGTTAGTGAGGACCAACATGTAAGGTAAATTTGGAATTATATGTGGCCAATGTAATTGCGAATTTACAGGTACATGTGTGTGTGCTTTACTTACCTTATTGCGTTGGACCTGTTGATTTGAACGTATATGTTTGCGTCTTTTCAGTAAGCATGTCTGAGCGAGTAACAAGGAGTAGATTTGTTCCGGTTGCGGAGGTAGTACCGGTGAACGAAGTAATTGTGGAGGGACCAAAAGCTCCTCTGAGAAAGGTAACCACTAGGGGAAGAGGACGTGTTCGCGGAAAGGGTCAAGGGAAGGGGTCCCGGAAGGCTGCCACTCAGCTGGACGAACCTGAGACAGGAGCTCAGGGGAGAAAGACGACGCAAGGGGGTCGTCGAGCGAGGAGTGTGGAGGTTATGGCGAAATAAGAACCCTCTTTGCAAGAGAGTTCAACTACTATCAGAGGAAGAGGACTCAAGGAGTCGTGGCGGGGGAAGAACCCAAGCCTTTGTGACTCAGGAAACTTTTGCTAATGAGATGGGGAAACTCCAGGAAAGGCTGCAAGCACTGTTGTCTCATCAGACGAGGGAAGCCTCAACGATTAAGGAGAAGAGTGAAGAAAAAGAAGTGTCTGAGTTTTCTGAACCGTCGGTGACTGGAGTGGGCAGTCAGTCCCAATCGACCCCTGTTGTGGCTGCTACTTCGGTGACGGAAAAAAGATGCAGCTACAAGTCCTTTACCGCATGCAAACCACCTGTTTTCAAAGGGGAATGTGATCCAATTGTTGTAATCAAGTGGATTGGGGAGAAGAAATTAACCTTCGACACTAACAAGTGTGCTGAGGAGGACAAGGTAGTGTTCACATTGTCCATGCTAAGAGACAATGCAGTATTTTGGTGGGAAGTTGAGACTAGAGGAAGGGGTTCGAAGGCGGCGAAAGGAATGTCATGGGAAACTTTTTTTGCCAGATTTAAACGGTAGTTCTGGCCTTTAGCAGCTATAAAGAAATTGGAAGAGGAGTTCCTAAATTTAGAGCAAGGAGAGATGTCAGAACGGGAGTATACGACCAAGTTTCTGGAAAAGGTCCGATTTGCTGAGATATACGTACCAAATGAGGAACGACGAATTGATATATATTTGTTTGGGTTAAGGAGCAACATCCGGGAGTTGGCGGCCGCACGAGAACCTCCCACTTTTCAAGCGGTCGTTAACGCAGCTGAGATGACGGAAAAAGATAAAAATCGTCAAATGTCTGAAAGAAGTGCTGAAAAAAGAAAATGGGAAGTACCAGCTCGGGACCCTAAGAAGATTAAGGGGGTGTTTACTTGGGGCTTAATGGGCTTAATGACAAAACCGGCTTATTCGTGCAGACGTTTGGAGTGTTTACTTGGGGCTTAATGGCTTATTCGCGTAGACAATTCCGGCTTATTCGCTAAGTAGGGGAAAGATGTGTTGTCCCTATTAAGACATATTTTTGACATTTATACCCTTTAAACAAAAAAAATTAGACATATAACCCTAAAAAAACCACGCCTCCTCAATCCTCTTTCACGCAGCCTCATTCACGCCTCTTCTTAATGTCACCCTCCCTGTCGATTCACCTCCGGCCGGCGACCACCTCCATCAACCACGTCTAGCCGTCGATTCTCACCTCATGCCGACGACCACATTCCCAGGTAAGATTTCGACCTCCATTAACTGTTGCTTTTCGTAATCTTTTTTGATATTATAATCATAATCATATTTCGTTGATGCTATTGTTAACTGTTGCTTTTTGTTGATATTATTGTTATTGTTGCTTTCCTGTTGATTATTTTGGTTGAATGGTAATCTGGAAAATTGTGGAATGGTAATCTTGAATGTTGATTATCTATGTTCAATAATTTTGGTGTGTATCTATGTATCTATGTTCAACAATTTTGGTGTGTATCTATGTATCCATGGGGAACAATTTTATGTGTATTTTGATGTGTTGTAGCTTGTTACCGATTTTGTTTTAGGTATGAAACAAACCGATGAATCACAACAACAAAAGATAATTAGGATAATTTGGAATGGTCTCAATGTCGTGAAAACTTTCCTAGAGGCTTGTATTTTAGAGGTGGGATTAAATGGAAATGAAGGTACTAGTTTGAAGGCACTTTCTTGGAAGAAAGTTGTCGAGACTTTAAAAATCAAACACAATTTTATGGTCGATCGAAAGCAAATGTGCAACCATTTTGATTATCTGAAAGGAAAGTATGGTGCTTGGTTGAAGTTAAAAAACAAAATCGGGAATGTCTTGATCCTATAACGAACACTTTTAACTTGATGCAAGAAGAATGAGAGTTGGATATAGAGGTCATTTTCTAACTTTAGATATTGTTTTATTTTAATTATTGTTTATTTCATTTGTATATTTATAGATGTTCTTTTTAACACAGACCAATAGGTATGTTGAATCTTTGAGGACTACAAGTCTTCCATATCCTGACTTGTGTGCACGACTGTTTGAGGGTGGTATGTCTACGGGTCTTGGATGCCATGGTCCGTCATCACATGACCCTTTGCCAACCACTGAGCCTTTCGTGGTCATTGATGAAGAGACCACCAGTGTTGAAGGCAATGGTCCGTCATCAAATGATCAAGCTCCCGTGTCATCAACATCTTGTACATCCCGTGCTCTGGTTGAGAACGTAAAGGGTAAATAGAGTACGAAAGCCACTTCAGAGCTTGATGAAAAGCTTATAAAGTGTTTAGATAGTATGTCGTCAAGATATGAAAACCCCAACCTTTTTACGTTTGACACATGCCTAAAAAAGTTGAGCGGGCTTAGGTGGGAAAAATATGATCTTTTGTATTGTATTGTTTTTTCTCTTCTTATGGGCACTCGTAATAGAGAAGCTTGGATGACAATACCGGAAGAAATTGCCAAAGATTGAGTGAAAACAGTTGGGAAGAAACAAGGATATTGCTAAGGAGTTGTTTTAGGACTTTTGGTGTTAACTTTTGAACTTGTGATGTTAACTTTTGAACTTGTGATGCCACGTTTTTGGTGTTTTTTAGGAACTTGGTTTTTGGATTTATGATCTACTTTGATGGCATGCTTTGGATGTATGACTATTTGGATTTATGATCTACTTTGATGGCACGTTTTGGATGTATGACTATTTGGATTAATGATATGCTATGTGGCTTTTGTTTGGATTTATGATATGCATTTTTATTATTTTGGATTTATGATATGCATTTATATTTTAATAGATGTTGACTTTTGAGGAAGAAATGCTCTTGGTAGTTCATATATATATATATATATATATATATATATATATATATATATATATATATATATGTAAGACGAAGAAGAAATGCACGTGAAAGAATAGAAAGAATGCCCGATAATACTTCGGCATTGAGTGGTTATGCTTACACCCAAGAGCTATTAACCGGACCTAGTACGCAATGTCAAAAGTTGATGCGCCTCTCACGTGAAGCATATATACTTTTATGCAATCATTTTAGGCAAAAAAAATTGGGTGAGAGATAGTAGACATGTTAGTGTCGAAGAGAAGATAGTAGACATTGGGTGAGAGATAGTAGACATTATTTTGGATTTATGATATGCATTTATATTTTAATAGATGTTGACTTTTGAGGAAGAAATGCTCTTGGTAGTTCATATATATATATATATATATATATATATATATATATATGTAAGACGAAGAAGAAATGCACGTGAAAGAATAGAAAGAATGCCCGATAATACTTCGGCATTGAGTAGATATGCTTACACCCAAGAGCTATTAACCGGACCTAGTACGCAATGTCAAAAGTTGATGCGCCTCTCACGTGAAGCATATATACTTTTATGCAATCATTTTAGGCAAAAAAATTGGGTGAGAGATAGTAGACATGTTAGTGTCGAAGAGAAGATGTCGATGTTTTTGACGATGATCGGTCATAACGAACGTTATAGAATGATTAAACGTAGATTTCAACACTCTACAAGAACCGTTCATATTTGTTTCCATGAAGTTTTACTAGGAATGATGGAATTCGCAAAAGAAATCTTGGTGCCGACAACTTCTGATACAACTTCAAATATGTCGAGTAATCAAAGACGTTTGAGAGAAATATTTCCGGTAAGTTTTATTCTTGACATTTTAAAACGTTTTATATATTTTTAAATATATATATATATATATATTTAATATTTTTCTATTATTGAAGGATGCAATAGGTGCACTGGATGGTACCCTTATACATGCAATTGTGCCGACCAGTCATCAAACTGCTTACCAGGGAAGAGGAGGCGGTCGATGTTATCAAAACGTTTTAGGAATCTGTGATTTCAACATGATATTCACCTTTGTTTGGGCTGGATGGGAAGGTATAGTGCATGATTCGAGAATACTTAGGGAAGTTGCTTTTAACCCAAGATCTGGTTTTCCTTTTCTGCAACAAGGTATACAACTTTCTCAATTGTATATTGCTTTTTTTGTATATTATATGTTTGATGTGGGTGGTTTTTCAGATAAATACTATCTTTGTGACGCTGCGTATGCCAATGCATGGGGATTTTTGGCTCCATATCGTAACACAAGATATTAGTTAGCGAATTTTCGACGTCGACGTGCTTTGACTAAAGAAGAAAAGTTTAATCATGCACATGCCCTGCTCAGGAATGTTATTGAATGTGCTTATGTTGTCTTGAAAGCGAGGTTCCCAATCCTAAAGCAGATGGCTCCTTTTCCATTCACAACACAAATAAATGTGGTAATTGCTTGCTTTGCAATACATAATTTTATTCGGAAATATAATATTCAAGACCAATTGTTTATGGAGTGCAACGAGGTGTAACACCCGGAATATCGGTAAGAGTCTCGAACATTCCCTTAGTATTCTTATCTAGATTTTATCGCTTAGAAAAGTCTTAACTTGAACCCCAAGGTAAACCGTGTGCCTTTTGTGTGAAAAACACCAAGTTTCGGGGTCCGGGAGAAGTTGGGCGATTATGACGGGCGATTGTGACACGGTCACTGTCGCCGTGTCACAATCGTACAAATCAAGCAGATGGGTGTGTGGTTGGTGCGACATTGCCCAACGACTTTGACACTGTCATTGTCGTTGGGGCATAGTCGCCAAACCCCTCCAGCTATATAAATCTCAACTCCGAAAATTAGGTCATTTGGCTTATAGTTTGGGAAGTGGGGAGCTCGTTTTCTCTGCAGTTTTTGGGTAAGGAAGCACCATCCATCGTCTCTCATCTTTAATTCTCTCAACCACCTCATTCATATTTCATTTATGGTGATTGTTTAGGTGGATATAAGCTTTCCCTGTGAATATTTCTCTCCCTCAAGTGCTAGAATCATCCTCTCCATTCTAGAGTTTTGCTAGGGTTTTGATAAAACCTATATTGTGAGTTCATCCTTGTTTTCTGAAACTTAATACATGTCAAACTAACACTTTTAGACTTCTATTCATCTCCTTATTTATATTTCTTTGTTGAAATCTATTTTGACCTAACTTTGCATTTTTGGAGATTTTAAGGTTTTCTCCCTATTTTGAAAATATGATTGTGAATCTTATGTTTGAGCTATAAATGTGATGTGTTCTACACATCTATGGTTAAATATCTACATAAATGCTTCTAGCTCTATTTATGGTTTTCATATACCATGGGATTTTCTTGAATAAAAGTGTTGATGGGAAAAATGAAATCATATGGGTGGTTGAATGACTACAATGAGGATTATTGCTACATAGTAAAAGTTGGAAAAATCTATTATTGAGAAAGTAAACAAAATATTTTGGTATTGTTTACATGAACTATATGTTTGATTATAGTTGGTCACAAATGAAATTGTGACAAGTCTAGACTAGTACTATTGGATCCATAGGTATAGAGTCGACTTAATTACTTTGGGTTAAATCCCGTTTGTAGCTAGTTGAGACATTGGACCATAGGGTGACAACTTTGTACGGTTATGTGGGACTGGATACTAGCCGTGGGTCGTAAATGTAAATACTAGCGAATGAGCATGATTAGGATCATTGGGTGCCCTCCCCCACATCTGAGTACGAGTCGGCGAGCTCGTGGCCTTGATCCTAGTATGGTGAGCTCAATAACTTGGACAATGACCTACTATTGTGTTCCGCCACAATCCTTGGGAAATCGGGTCTCCCCCTTCATCGTAAGATGTATTTGAATCGTAAGGTCTTTAGGTGATAAATTACTTCAATTGTAAATCCCACTCTTTGGAAAAGATTACCCCTTGATGCAATTTAAATTATTTCTAAATTGTTATATTTAAACTGTGTGTTCTCATTAGGCTTTAAGTCTAACACCTTTTCTTTAATGGCATGTATAACAGGTTCCCTTAGTGGCGGGGAACCGAAGGGTTGAGTGATGAGCATGGACTTAGAGTCATTTTTGAGATGATAGTTATTTGGGAGTCATGGCGTTCAAACAATTTAATATTTTGGGAAATTGGGTTGACAACCAATGTAATCTAGATATAAATGGTTTAGATTAGTTTGTTGTCAATTTTTTTTATTCTTCTACAGGTTTTGTAAACGCTATCCTATATTTTGCCCATTTTGGGTGGTTTACTCCAAATACAAATGTCATATTGCCGAATTTTCAATTTTTAAATTACCCTGAATTTTTAGGGTGTTACAAGTTGGTATTAGAGCTCTAGTTTATGTGAACTAGGCAAGAATGTAAGATGTCTAGACTTAGACTGAGTATATTAAGTGATGATTGGTGAGTTTGGGTAGAACTTCTAAGATGGGTTGGTCTTAGAGTCGACGGAAATTATGTTTATCGAGCGTTGTGGTGATGGTAAGGAGAACCCTTATGTATTATACGTTCATAATTTCACTTAGCTAATGTTATTATGAGGATGTTTTACGTGAGTGTGCTTGAAGTACTGTTGTTACGACAATTGGTAATGTAGTAGTACGTTTCCTTCGTGTTTAAATCTATTTCTCTCTCTTACTCCTTTCTTTGTCGTGTGTGGTAGATCAAGATGGTTAGTATGCGTGGTAGACTGCGTACACGAGTGAAAGGTGTTGAGGCGACCGCTTCAACGGCTGATCAACCGTAGAGGGTTGAGGCCGCCGTGCGCCCATCACCCCAACCATTGTTAGGCGGAGGGCCTGAGATCATTCCTCGGGTGGACCTGGCTTCGTCCAACTCGATCATACGATAGGCAAACCCTCAAATAGAGATGATGGCTAATCTGATGCAATTGATGAACGAAGCAATGGCCAAGCAACAAGAGTCACTTCTGAAAATGTTTGAGGACCGCGATGTGAGCAACCGGAGGAATGAAACGATTACAGAGAACATTGAGGTGATTGGGTCCGGTGGTAAGGGACACGTGAACCGGACTAACGAGCCAATAATTACCGAAGTGAAGCGGGACAAGAGAGCTTGCACGTTTAAGTCCTTCCTAGGCTGCAGGCCGCCGGAGTTCTCCAGTTCTGAAGACCCGGTTGCTTGTATGAAGTGGATTCATGGGATTGAGCAAGCCTTCGACTCATCTGAGTGCGGGGAAGATCAGAAGGTGAAGTTCGATTCCCAAATGTTGCGGGACACGACACTCACATGGTGGAATGTCACCAAGTCCACCCTCTGCCCTACTATTTTGGTCCAACTGACTTGGGCCAGATTCAAGAAGAAAATTCTGGAGGAGTATTGCAATGAGAGGAAAATGGACCGGATTGTTGACAAGTTCCGAGCCCTCAAGAAGGGAAACCTGTCTGTGAGGGATTACTCGAGGAAGTTTGTTGAGAAACTTGATCTGGTGGGGCATGTGGCCCCAACTGAGAATGATAAAGTGAAGGCTTATCTGAAAGGGTTGCCGACAAACATGATGTCCATGGTTCGCAACGCTAAGCCCTCTTCTCTTCGTGAGGCCATTGAAGAGGCCTAAATCATGGAAGATGTCTATGCTAGGGACAAAGTGGAGAAAGCCATAGTAGTGAGAGACAAGAGGAAGTGGAAAAGCAACCCCGGACCTCCCAAGTGGTCGAGACCTTTTAACAGGGGAAGGAGCTTTGATTACCGCCAAGAGGCACAGTGGTGCCCTAGATGCCGAAGCAAGCACCATGGCAATTGTAACTCCAATCCCACTTCTTACCAGCTCAGGAGGATGATTCTTTTGTGTTCTAGTCTGATGACTAGGTTCTTCATCGATTCCCACTTCTAGATTGGAATCATTTAAATCAGCTGAGGGGATCTCATCAGCTACTTCTGGTTCTTCATGCTCTGAATTCTCCTTATCTCTTCTTTCTTCTTCACTCTGAATTGGTTCAGTAACAATCTCCTTTTCACAGATTTCAACAGGTTCCATTGTAGGTATGGGAAAAATCACAGACTGAGGAATAATGTCTTGTACTTGTACATCTTCTGATCCTCCACTTCCTGAACCTGCATGATCATCACTACTGAAACCCAAAGAGTTAGTTAGTGAATCAATGTCAAACAACCACTGAGGACCTGAACCAATAGGATTTGGTGTGTTCTCATTGCATCTGACATTGTCACTTTCCTCAATTATTCTAGAAGAAGAATTAAATACTCTGTAGGCCTTACTCTGAGACGAGTAACCAACAAGAAAACCATCATCTGCCTTGCTATCAAACTTTCCTAAGTGAGTTTTGGTATTGAGAATGGTACAAGGACACCCAAAAGGTTTGAAAAATCCAATAATGGTTTTCTTTTATTCAAAAGCTCATATGGTGTCTTGTTTTTAGGCTTGACTACTAGAACTCTGTTTTGGACATAACAAGCAGTATTAACTGCTTCAGCCCAGAAAGTAATTGGAAGTTTTGAATCAGCTAATAGAGATCTAGCAACTTCAATCAGTGTCCTATTCCTTCTCTCAGCAACACCATTTTGTTGTGGAGTCCTAGGAACACTATATTGCCTCTCAATTCCTTTTTCCTCACAAAAGGTGTTTAGATCAATATTTTTAAATTCAGTACCATTGTCTGACCTAATGACTTTTACCTTTTGATTTGTTTGGTTTTCAATTCTTAGAATAAAGAATTTGATCAGTCCACTTGTCTCATCCTTAGTCCTTAGAAAATATACCCAAGTAAATCTAGAGTAATCATCAACAATAACTAAGCAGTATGATTTCTTACCTATACTCATAACATTTGTAGGTCCAAACAGATCCATATGCAACAACTGAAGAAAATTAGAAATTGTGTTCAACTCTTTGGACTTATGAGAAGTTTTGTGTTGTTTGCCTTTGATACAGGCAACACAATGATCATCACATGAAAAGACTTTTGAAGGCAAACCTCTTACAAGGTTGTTTTTAACAAGTTTATTCATAGTTTTAAAGTTCATGTGACACATCCTTCTGTGCCAAAGTGATGATTCATCCAAAGATGCTTTTGAAACAAGACAATTTAGGGATGAATCAGTTGAAACATTTTCCATATCCAAACAATAGACATTATCCTTTCTGGGAGTTCTTAGTAGTATCATCTTTTCATCAACCACCTTGAATCCAGGAGCAAGGATAATGCATTCAGAATCAGTGAATAATATACTATGCTTTTTGTCACAAACCTGTGATACACTTAACAGGTTGTACCTTAACTTCTCAACATAGAAAACATCTTCAAAGGTCATTTTACCTTTTCTTACATCACCCTTACCACTAATCTTACCTCCATCTTGAGTATTACCAAAGGCAACATGTCCTCCATCAATTTTCTTGAAATTCTTGAGGCAAACCATGTTTCCTGTCATGTGCCTAGAGCAACTACTATCAACATGCCATATGCTCTTTCCCTTGAGCTTCTAGTTGCCCTGCACATAAGATAAAACAATTAGTATTGATTGGGAACCCAAGCCAAAGTGGTCTTGGGTCTCCCTTTCTCATCAAAGTATTTACATTCCTTTTTTATGAGATTTTTAAAATCAGAGCACTCTTTACTGGAGTACTTTGTCAAGATAATAGGTCTAGCAGCACAAACACTAGAAGCAGTACTAATTTTAGAAGTACTAACAGAGTTAGCAGCACTAACAGGTTTAGTAGTACTAACCTTGTTAGAAGTACTAACAGAGTTAGCAGTATTAACATTTGAAGAAGTACTAACAATGTTAGTTTTAGAAGTATTAATACTCTCAGCAGCACTAACATTGGTAGCAGTAGTATTGCTTCTAGCAGCACTAACTTTGTCAGCAGCACTATTTGTAGTAGCAGTACTAATAGTTTTAGTGCTTTTAGGAATCCACATCTTGACACTTTCTTTTACAGTCTTTTTCTTCATGTGGCTTTTAGATTTAACATGTTTCTTAGCCACATGTTTCCTTTCATCCTTCCTATAACCAAAGGATTTTTGCATAGCTCTTTGAAAATTCATCCTTTGGTTAATAGGATTAAAGTAACAGTACTTGGCAAGATGATTCAATTTGCCACATATGAAACAAGGTTTTGGTCTGATGATTCTACTCAGATCAATTCCTTGTTTCTGAGCCCACTGATTATTCCAATTCCTTTGATTGCCCCTCTTTTTATCATGTTTTAGGGGCTCATCCTTATTACATACACACTGTTTGCAAGGAACAGGATTCACAACTGTAGTCTGCTTGTAATGGACCTTTTTGGACTTTCCCTCAGTCTTCTCTATGTCCTTAGATTTGACCCAGTTCCTTCCACAATCCTCATTGGTGATAATATTATTCTCTAAAGGAATCTCACCACTCACAGTATTATCCTTACCCTTACTAGCTTCTTTCTCTGTCTTCTCCTCAACAACTACTTCATCTAAAGGATCTATCTCAGTGGATCCCTTAGGTAAGTCCTTCCTATCCTTGGTCTCTAGCAGATCTGATTTAGAAGGGATGTAGTTGTTGTTGTATGGTGGTGGTGTGGTATTGTACCCAATTCCTAGTTTAAGCTTATCATGGATTTGAACCTTTAGGATTGAATCTATTGCTTTAGAAGCATATGAAAACTTTTCCACATCTAGCTTAACCTTGTCTAGTTCTCCTCTTAACTTTTCATTCTCCTCCTTGGACTTTGTCAGTTGGATTTCTAGATCATTCTTCTCCCACTTCCAGTAATTGGTATCATATGTGTGTTGCAGTTCATTGGCTTGGAAACTTTTAATTTGTTCCTCAAACCTCTCAACAATTTTCACGTAGTCTTTTATATCTTTTTCTAATCTCTTAAGGTCATCACTCATCTTCTGGTTGTGATCCATGTACCTTTTAACAGTATCTATGCAAGTTTGAGAACAGAGATTAGAGAGTACCTCAGTTGGAAGATCAGATACCTCTGCCATGAGGGCTTGATTTTGAATAGCCTCTTCTGCTTGATCACTCCAGTCAAACCCCATTCCCTGTTGAGAAACAAGAGCTTGAGCAGAGTTTCTGTTCTGGTTGAAGCTTCCAGTCTGAGTTTGTTGGTGATTGTGAGACACTCCACTTCTGCATTCTCTGGCAAAGTGTCCCTTCAGATGACATTTATAGCACTCCACCTTTGACTTATCAAAGCCTGCACCATCTTCTCTTCTTTGGGAGAAGTTGTTCCTCCCAGTCCTTTTGATGAACTTCTTCATCCTCATAGAAAGCATGGCCATCTGCCATTTAATATCCATCTCTTCAAGATCATCAGGATGAAGCTGTTCCAAGTCATCATTGATTAAAGAGGAGTTTCCATGGCTGGAAAGAAAGGCTTCAAAAACAGATTCAGTGCCTTTTTCTTGATTTATTCCATTAGCAGCATTAACTGATTCAGGGTTAGCAGTAGAATCAATTAATGCTGATAGGAGTGCAGCATTATGAACATAACCAGTAGGCTTCTTCTTTGCTTCCACCTCAGATTCAAACACTCTCAGATCATTGTACAGATCATCCAGTTCCTTTTCTTCCAATTGTTCATTCTGTCTGAATGAAACAGTATACATGGTCCATTCATCTCCAAGGGACCTTAAGAACTTTCTGTTTATATCATCTTGATCAATCTGTACTCCCATAGTAGCTAGTTCACCAATCAGCTTGTTAAACCTGTCAAAAGTTTGAGTCATGGACTCATTCTTAGTTGACATAAAGTTTTCATACAGTTGCTTCAATATTGCCTTCTGATTTCTCTTGGTACTTTTGATACCAGAGAATCTCTTCTCTAGAGCATTCCAAAGCATCTGTGCATCAGTGCAATTGCAGAATTGGTGTTGATACTCATTGGGAATAGCCAAGAGTAGTGTGCTCAAGGATTTCATCTCTGTCTGCCTTGTCTTCCTTTCTGCATCCGTCTTTGGTGGGATTCTTTTTCCATCTGCACCAATCTTTCCTTCATCAGATGGGTCATTCTCAATGATGTCCCACATGGAGTAATCTGTGAGAAGAATGTATTGTTTGATCCTAATCTTCCACATGTCAAACTCATTAGATCTGAGCATTGGAACCTTTGAGACAAGAGTACTATTTGATTCAACTGTGTTTTCCATGATGAATGAAGGTTTCTGAGAATACTAGCTCTGATACCACTTGTCAGGATCTAATTCTCAACAAGAATAATGAACTCAGAAACAATATTAAAGAAGTTGCGGAATAACACTTTAATATTCAACAATCAATGTAACGGTGAATCAAAAATCACAATCTTGTAAACTTTATTGAATGATTAAAGCTACAAGATTTTAAACAAAACCTCAATATTGATGAACATGCTCACCAATACGAATTCTACTTCTCTAGAACTAGGGTTCTAAACCTTGAGGTTAATTCTCTCTAAAACGTATATACACAAAAGTTAATTCTATCATAGACTTCTATACTCTTTATACAAGACATTTTACAAGATAATTATCAAAATACAATTGATCTTCAGTCCATAATTATCTTCTTTATGTTAGCAAGTCTTCTATACAGCCATCTTCATTCCATACTGAGTCTTCATCTCATAAGCAACACTAACCTTCTTCAAAGGTATTAACCATCTTTAGCAGCATTAAAATCCTCAGCAGTAGTAATTGTGTTCAGCAATATTAACTTTGATCTGACAGTACTAACTTCAGCAGTACTAACTACTAGCAGTTCTAACTCTCCAAGCAGTACTAACTTTTGAAATAGCAGTACTAACTTGTCAAGCAGTATTAAATCTACTAGCAGTAGTAATCAGTTGTGCTAGTAGCATTAACCATACTTGAGCAATTCTTTAATTCCCAACAGAGGTTATGGCGGAACAAGAACCCTCTTTGCAAGAGAGTTCGACTACTATCAGAGGAATAGGACGTTTAAGGAGTCACAGCGGGGGAAGAACGCAAGCCTTTGTGACTCAGGAAACTTTTGCTAATGAGATGGGGAAACTCCAGGAAACGATGCAAGCCCTGTTGGCTCATCAGACGAGGGAAGCCTATGCGAGTAAGGAGAAGAGTGAAGAAAAAGAAGTTTCTGAGTTTTCTGAACCGCCAGTGACTGGAGTGGGCAGTCACTCCCAATCGACCCCTACTGTGGCTGCTACTTCGATGACGGAAAAGGGATGCAGCTACAAGTCCTTTGCCGCTGCAACCCACCTGTTTTCAAAGGGGAATGTGATCCAATTGTTGTAATCAAGTGGATTGGGGAGATGGAATTAACCTTCGACACTAGCAAGTTTGTTGAGGAGGACAAGGTAGTGTTCGCATTGTCGATAAGCGCTTACCAAAAAACATTTGGTAAACACTCTTATCCGGACAACACTTATCATGGACAGTACTTACCCAAGACAACTCTCTTACCCAGAAAGCATTTACCCGAAAAGAGTTGGTAAACGACCCCTTAGTTTTTCAACGGTATCCAGTATTGTAAGTGATAATGTTAGATCTTACCAATAAACACTTACTAGATAAGTGTTTAGATAAACGATCCTTTAAGCGAAAACCAACGAAACAACCTTTAAATGAAATTTTAATTAAATTCTTAGATTAGAAAAAAAAACAAAAAATAAAAAATGAAGAAAGACCAGTGAAGGCAAAATTGTCATTTTGACACCTCCTTGCGGGTATCATCATAAACCCAGAGCCAATTTTCCTCATCTTATTATTATCATCATCTTCTTTCTTCCTCCTCTCATTCACACCCACAGACACAAAAATGGCGCTAAGCCTATCCAATTCCTTCCTCCATAGAAACTCTCCTCCTCCAACCCTATCCATCAAAAAGGTCTGCACTCCACAACCTCACCTCTTTCCACCACTTTCTCAAACTAACCCCCTTTCACTTTTTCTCTTATCAGGTGGCTGCTACAGCCGTATCCACAGATCAACCGCGATGGACTTGCCGGAAGAAGGACATTCATCCCGAATTCTACAGCGACGCCAAGGTTTACTGCAGCGGAGAACACGTTCTTACCACCAGCGGTACCAAGAAAGAGTACGTCGTCGATGTTTGGTCCGGCAACCACCCGTTCTATCTAGGTAGTCGCTCCGCCAACCTCATCGACGCCGATCAGGTTGAGAAGTTCCGTAAGAAGTTCGGTGGAGTCGG
This sequence comes from Arctium minus, assembly GCA_954870635.1. Taxonomy (NCBI): domain Eukaryota; kingdom Viridiplantae; phylum Streptophyta; class Magnoliopsida; order Asterales; family Asteraceae; genus Arctium; species Arctium minus. The sequence goes on along the minus strand of OX941081.1, from coordinate 41,257,273 downwards.
CGGTTTGTCGCAGTTCATGGAGATTCCGACGCTCAAGGGTGAGATTATAATTCCGCCTAAACGGAAGGGCGGTGCCGGTAAAGGCAAGAAGAAATAAGTAGTTTATTCTGTTTGATTCACACATTTGAGGGGTTTAATTTTATGTAGTGGTCTTTGATTTGATACGTTACTCTTTGATTATACATCATTTGCCTGATTTGTGAATTCATGATTTCAGATGTCATTTCCCCCTTTTCTCTTGTGAGAAATTTCAACATTTTGCATATTGAAACCCTAATCCCTAAAATTCTTCATAACCCGTGAACAAACCAGCATATTTATGTTAAATTAAACTTACTACTTGGGATTGTGGAGATTCAAATGATATGATTGGACCAAAGGCCAATTTAGTAGTAGTTAGATTTGTTAAAATTGCAGGTTGTAATGTTCGTATGAGGTTAGTTGCTCATGGTGGTTTTGGTATTCATGAAACAAATTGTTGTAGGATCAAGGCCCTGGTTTTTTGTGGCTTTGAAGCATGATCTCATATGAATTTATCTGTTCTTATTAGCCGGTTATCGAATTTTGGGTAATGAAACCCTTTTCTTTAAATGCAAATAAAATCTGTTTAGAAATTGATCTAGAATTCATTGTCTTTGAAATTGTTGTTTCTAATGGTATTCATGCGTTTATCTGGTGTTTTGTGATTGTATAAATGGCTATAAGTAGTCTTGCAATCTTGATGGCTGGGTGCACCACTGTCACTAGTCATGAAGCCATGTTCGTGATCAGAAGCGGCTTCTTCTTAAACTGGAATCTTGCTCAAAACCGCCAATTGTGAGTTGATGTGCCTTGAGGTAAGCTGTATTTGTAGGGATCTATATTCATATATATTTCTCTTATTTCTTTCTGAGTTGTTACTTATTGCTTCTAATGCGCTTAATGCTGTAAAAGCTTTGTATGCCGAGTATTTTAACATGAGTCATATCAGATTACTTACACCCCCTAGATCTTGAATATTGGATATGATGGAAGTAGGGTTGTTTAAGAACAAGAAAATGGCATTGTGATTTGCATTGAATCTTGACATCATTAGCTTGTATAACGCTTATTTATTGTTAGATTTTGTACTTGGTCTTTTTTGCCTCATTCTACACCTGTGGAATCCCCACATGCGATGCTTGCAATTCTTTCAGGGTGTGGTCGGATGCATCTATGGTGGTATCACTGAATAGTGGTATCACTGAATAGTTGACCATGAATACTGAGACATAAGGTGAAGCGATTTTAGTCCTTTTTATCGAAAACATGGGGAGATGAAAATTCACAAATTGTGAAGTTAGAAGTTAGGAATAAAACTAAAACTAGAACTTGATAGAGGCAAGATTGTTTTATATATACATAGACACTATATATGAACTGTGATATTTATTATATATATATATAGGGGTTGTTTTATTTGCAACCCTTAAAAAGGTTGCAACCTTTGCAACCCACATCTTAACCGTCGGATTAATGATCGGCGGTTACAATAGATATGGGGCCCAATATTTTTAATTAAAAAAACAGAAAAATAAAAATAAAATAACCGTCGGTCATGAATCCAACGGTTAAGATGTGGGTTGCAAAATATCCTTCCAATATATATATATATATATAGGTATATCATATATTTAGTATCTTAGTTCTCTACATCATATGGTATCTCTGTGCTGAAATTAGAGTACATCTATGGTAAGCATGAAATGTGAACTATGAACTATTAGCTATATGAAGGTGCCACTATTCCACATGGTATAGGCCCATCACCATAAAGTTCTAGAAACAGCAAACCCCTCCCTATGAGAGGTTGGTGTGACCACAAGGGTTTTTGCACCAAATGGAATCGACGTTGAGAGTAAGCGGAACTACCCTTCTTATTGACCCATGGATTGCCACCGAAGGTTTTAGGCTTTCATCCCAACTATTTTGGTGGGACAAAAAAAATGCAATTTTGTTTCGGTCAGTCTGTCCTATTCCTGTCTAATGTCACACCAAACATGGGATAAAAAGTTAAGTTTTGTTTTGTTTTGTTTTGTTTTGTCCCGTGTATCAAACATACCCTTAACATGTATTGCTTGCCCCTATATTGTTCACACATATAGATGTTAGATACTGCAATATACACACAAAATGAGGAAAAAAAATAGAGTAGGAACGAGTTTGGGAAACATGACTACTGACTGTAAACATAATTATAAAATTTCTATAACAAAACTTTGAGGTCCCGTTTAGTTTGTGGGATTTGAAAGGACTTGGATGGATTTGAAATTCAATTACATTCCAAAATCTCGTGTTTGGTTTAAAGGATTGGTCGGATTTGAAATCCCATGATTTCCTTGGTCGGATTTGAAATCCCATAGCTGATGGATTTGGAAAACATTTCAAATCCAAATCTCGTGGATTTCATGAAATTGTTGTTGCTTCTTGTAACACCCCAAAAATTGGGACAAACAAAAATTTTCGAAAATGGAAATGTGGTACTTATAAAATGCCAAAGCATGAGCTCTCCCAAAAAGGGGAACAATATACGTCTGTATAATTACAAGTTTGTAATAATAAAGTAATGAGAGATAAAAACCTCTTTATCTAATTTTTATCAAGAAAAAAGATTACAATAAGTTGTCATCTAAATTCCCAAAAAGGTTATCGTCTAAAGTGGCGTCCCAAAATGCTCCCAAGCTCACATCTACCAAAAGAGCCTAGTGAGTTTGTACAATAGCATATCATATTTCAATTAAGGGATTAATAAGCATAAATGTCCATAAGAGGAATCAATGGGAGAGACCTAAAACACCGACGGGTTTCACCTCAAGAGTCGATGTACCTTGATGTTCACTCTCACGAGCAACACCCCGAAGGCCCGACACATTTGAAGACTACCTCCAAGGCATTACTCCAAATGGCGGAAATGTAGGCATAAACCAACAAGGTGGCGTCTAAGATTACATCCTCCTAGTGCCTACTCGTGGTTCATCCAATATACAATCCATCATCATACACATTTCACATCAAGTAAAATACATGTATAAGATCCCAATAGCTCCATACTCCAATTTAGGTCAAAACCCTAAATTATGTAAAATCCACATAAAACGTTTATCAACAATAAGGTGTCGTTTGTTTTTTAAGAGGTCTAAAGTCTGAAGTCTTATTTTAGTTATGATTAATAAGAGGTGGTGTGTAAAAAGGTCTGAACAATTCAGACTTAAGAGCCATTAAGAGGTTTTTTAAAAAAAAAAAACAACCCCTAAGTGACTCATGAACATACCCCAACATTTCCAACCAAATGTTTCCATTAAGATTTCTCATAAGGTGATTGGTTCCCAAGATTCCAAAATTTCCCAATATAGGAAGGTTAAACCAATTTATTTTGCACATAAAGGATATAATGAAATGGAACACAAAATGATAGTAGAAAACATATTAAGGCATGTATCTCATTAGTAAAAAGATTAGAGAACTCACAATCTAGGTTTTTATAAAAACCCTAGGAAACTTAGAAACCCTAGGAGATTAGATTGATTAATGCTTGAGCTTTGTAAGTTTGAAATCTTGCTAAGAACCACAATAAATGCTCTCAATCCACTCAAAGTCTTCACTTAATGATGTTCACCAACCTTGACCTAGAATTAATTGAGGAGAGGGAATAGGTGAGAGAAAATCGCTTAAAATCCTTCCATAAGTCGTACCAAATCTGATATGTGAGGAGAAATGAGGATAAAATCGGCTAAGGGGTGATTTATACCCTCAGACCCTGTGTGCGACAATGCCAGGCGACAGTGCCAAGGGCATTGTCGCTTGGGCACAATCGCAGGTCTTACCTTGCTCTCGGTACAACTCCGGCGAGTATGATAAGCGATAATGCCATGTGTCATACTCGCTGGCAATCTCGCCTGAAGTGTACCGAGACTCCTCCACTCCACGCGACTATGACAGGCGATTGTGACACCTGTCACTGTCGTCGGCAAGGTCGCCCAATCCCATTATGGTGGCAATTTCTTCGCTTTGACTGTTCGATGGTTCAACCCACACCTCTAGAATTTCCAATATCAAATCCCATTCTAAAATTAGTTTAATTTCAACGAGAAATAGTTTGGTCACTTACTTGCATTTTTTTTTCCGGGTGTTACAATCCTCCCCTCCTAAAAGAGGATTTCGTTCGCGAAATCTTGTCTCCTCAAAACAAGTGGGGGTAGCGCCTTTTCATGTCCTCTTTGGCTTCCCAAGTCACATTAGTACCACGATGGTGCTTTTATTGGATCTTGACCATGGCCATCTCTTTATGTCGAAGTTTCTTCGTCTTTGACTCCAATATGGCCTCCGGTTCTTCCACACATCGGTTCCCATTGTCCACCCGAATTTCCGTCAATGGAATGACGCTCTCTTCCTCGGCTAGGCACTTGCGAAGGTAGCATACGTGAAAGGTAGGGTGAATCCCGTCCATCTCGGGCGGTAAGTCAAACTTGTAAGCTTGAAGGCAGACTCTCTCCATTATTGTGAAGGGTTCAAGAAAACGGGGGCTAAGCTTCCCGTGCTTCCCGAAGCGGATGATCCCTTTCCACGGTGATACATTCAACATGACTCACTCACCTATCTGGAACTCTACTGGTCTCCTCTTTTTGTCCGCATAGCTTTTTCTGTCGATCTTGGGTTGCCTTCAAACGTTCTCGGATGCCTTTCACATTATCTGTCGTTTCTTGCACGATTTTCGGTCCGACAAATTGTTTCTCACCTGCTTCAAGCCAACACACCGGTGTTCTACATTTCCGTCCGTACAATGCCTCGAACGGTGCCATTCTAATGCTCAAGTGGTAACTATTATTGTAGTCGAACTCCACTAAGGGCAAATTCGAATCCCAATTTCCCCTAAAGTTTATAACACATGACTGTAGCATGTCTTCGAGAGTTTGGATCGTCCTCTCACTTTGGCCGTCCGTTTGGGGATGATAGGTCGTGCTCAATTTGACTCTCGTGTCCAACTCCTTTTGTAGACCATCTCAAAACTTGGATATGAACCGGTTATCCCGATCCGAAACTATATATAGCGGAACACCATGACGCGATACCACTTCATCAATATAAAGCTTGGCTAATTTGTCTATCGGCAATGTCTCTCACATCGCCAAAAAGTGTGCGCTCTTTGTGAGTCGGTCCACCACCACCCAAATAGTATCGTGGCCCCGCAAGGTTCTTGGTAGCTTGGTGACGAAATCCATTGTGATATGTTCTCATTTCCATTCCGGAATGGCCAATGGTTGCAAACTCCCATAGGGCTTTTGATGCTCCGCCTTGACTTGAAGGCAAGTGACACATCTTTCCACGTAGTTGGCCACATCGAGCTTCATCACCGGCCACCAATAGTACAACTTCAGATCTCTGTACATTTTGGTGCTACCGGGATGTATAGAGTATTTGGATTTGTGGGCTTCCGCTAGGAGGCTTGGATCCCTTCGACCTTCGGTATCCAAATTTTTCCTTGGAATAATTTAAGGTCGTGACTATCCTCCGTTAATATCTTCCGTTGTTTCACCATGATCTTGGCCTTGAGGTTTTCTTCTTGAAGTGCTTCAACTTGACTTGCTTTGATGTTCTCCACTAGGCTTGATATCACGTCGATTCTAGCAAGGGATAATTTGACTTCACCTCGATAATTCTTTCGGCTCAATGCATCCGCTACCACATTGGCTTTACCGGGGTGGTAAAGCAATTCCCAATTGTAGTCCTTAAGTAACTCCAACCATCTCCTTTGTCGCATGTTGAGGTCCTTTTGATCAAATATGTACTTCAAACTCTTGTGATCGGTGAAGAGTGTGCATTTCGTCCCGTAGAGGTAGTGTCGCCACAACTTCAATGCAAATACCACCACCGCTAATTTCAAGTCGTGTGTAGGGTAGTTTTTCTCGTGACCTTTGAGTTGTCGTGACGCGTATGCTATCACCCTTCCCCTTTGCATTAAAACACACCAAAGACCCAATTTGGAGGCATCACTATAGACCACAAAGTCGTCCGATCCTTTGGGTAATGATAGAATTGGCTCCTCGCATAGCTTCCTTTGAAGGGTTCTGAAAACTTGTTCTTGTGTCTCGGTCCATAAGAACTTGACGTTCTTCCTTGTCAACGATGTGAGTGGAGAGGCGATCTTTGAAAAGTCTTGAATAAACCGTTGATAGTAACCGGCCAAACCCAAAAAGCTCCTTATTTTCGTCGGACTTGTCGGTGGTTCCCAATTCATCATCGCTTCAATCTTTGTCGGGTCTACCTTTACTCCGTCCTTTGATACCACGTGGCCCAAGAATTGGACCTCTTGCAACCAAAATTCGCACTTTCAGAACTTTGCGAAAAGTTTATCTTTTCGAAGAATCTCTAACACCTCTCGTAAGTGTTGCCTATGCTCGGTCTCGTCTCACGAGTAGATCAAGATATCGTCGATGAAGACTATCACAGACTTGTCCAAGAGAGGCCGACACACTCGATTCATTAAGTCCATAAACACGGCCGATGCGTTAGTCAACCTGAATGGCATAACTAGAAGCTCATAGTGACCGTATCTTGTCTGAAATGCCGTTTTTGGAATGTCGCTCTCTTTCACCCGCACTTGATGTTAACCGGACCGCAAATCTATCTTAGAGAAACATCCCGCTCCTTGCAATTGATCAAAGAGGTCGTCGATCCGAGGAAGTGGATCCTTGTTCTTCACGGTAACTTTGTTTAGCTCACGGTAGTCGATACACATTCTCATTGATCCGTCCTTCTTCTTCATGAACAGAACTAGAGTTTTTCGTTTGTGACGAGCTCGGTCTTATGAATCATTTCTCGAGTAGTTCTTGTAGTTGGGTCATCATCTCTTGCATCTCCGTCGGGGCTAGACGATAGGGAGCACGGGCGATCGGAGCGGCCCCCAGAGTGAAGTCAATGTGGAACTCCACCTGGCGTTAAGGCGGCAGCCCATGTAGATCTTCCGGAAAGACATCCGGGTAGTCACGCACCACATCCACATCCTCAATTTTCTTCTTTTCAGATTTTGCGTCGATAACGTAGGCCAAGTATGAAAAACACCCTTTGGCTAGGCTCTTGCGCGCTTTGAGTGATGAGATGATCGTGGTAGCTTTCCGATTCTTTTCCCCATAGACTAACACTTCTCCTCCCTTTGCTAAGGGTACTCTAATCATCTTCTTGGAACAAAAGATATCAGTGCCGTGCTTAGCTAGCCAATCCATTCTTATAACCACATCAAATCCCCCAATAGTCGCCGATAACAAGTCCAAAACAAATGGCTCTCCGTCTAAATCTATGGTACACCCATCGAAACGCTCCCGAACTAACATATGATCCCCATTGGCTACCTCTACCACTAGTGCATCAGGTAACAAGCTAGTAGGAGTAGTGAAGTTCTTGCAAAAAGTGGTAGATACAAACGATCGGTTCACACAGGAATCAAACAAAACTCGAGCAGGTAGGGAGTTTACTAGGAACGTACCTGACACTACGTCTGCAATCTCCCTTGCCTCTTCCGCCGTCATTTGGAAGACTCGACTTGACGCCTTTGGTGGAATCTCCTTCTTCGGCACGACTCTGCTCGAAACCCCTCGGTGACCTCCCACAAGTTTAGGACACTCTCTTTATGTGCCTCGGTTCCCGACACTCGAAACAAACCGGCCCCCGGGAGGGGCAATCGCGGCTTACATGATCTTTCTTTCCGCACTGAAGCATTCGACAGTGTTGGAGAAAGGTCTCGAATTACAAGGCCCGAAATGCTTACTTCTACACTTGAGGCACCATCTTGCCTCACAGCGGGGTCCCATGTTCCTTCCCTCGGTAAAGGGTTTGAAAGGTAGTGTGGGCCCGGTTGGCCCTTCCCACTTTCGCTTCTTGCTTGGTTGACTTCTTTCTTCTTTACCTTGAATGAGGTCGTCCTCCACTAGTTGGGACTCCTCCATAACCTCTTGCAACATAGACAGTCGGGCGTTCCTTACACCTGTCTTCATGTCGGCAGGCAGACCCCTCAGATAGGCTTTTATCTTTGATCTCTCATCAACAGCCAAATGCTCAACTAGACTGAGCTTCTCCACAAATTGCCTCGAGTACTCGGCAACAGTCAGATTCCCTTTCTTCAGATTTCTAAACTCTTCTTCGATCTTGTCTAGAGCTCTCTCATTGCAATATTTGTCCATTACCTTTCTCTTGAAGGTTGGCCAAGTGAGCTTGGCCAGGACCTCCGGAGTAAGAGCTGTTCGGGTGAGGTTCAACCAACTCAAGGCTTCCCCCCTAAATAACTGAGATGTGAACTTAACCCTCTGAGAGTAGAGATGGAAATTTTACCTGTTGGGGATTCCGCGCTTTAACGGGTAACGGGGCGGGGACGGGGATTTATTTTCATACCCGAAGCGGGGTCGGGGATGGCATTACCCGCCCCTAATCCGAACCCGATTAAACTTTTTAATTTATTTAATATATGTACATAGTGTGTATAAATAAATATATATATATATATATATATATATATATGTATATGTTTATTATTAAATGATAAATACATTTTTATTTTAAATATTGGTAATTATTAAAGTGACGATTTATTATATTTTTAATTTTTAAACTACATTTTATTAAATTTTGTACTAAACGGGTACCCGTCGGGTTCCCCAAACCCGCCGGGGATTCCTTCCCCCCGAACCCGTCGGGGATTAATCGGGGCAGGGTCGGGGACGGGGGGTTTAAACGGGGGTCGGGGTCGGGGACGGGGGATGCATTACCCGCCCAATACCCGCCCCGTTTCCATCCCTATCTGAGAGTCATCACATTCACTCGATTCAAAAGTCATCTCCACTTCTCTTATCCAGTTCATACAAGCCACTGGATTTGTTGTTCCGGAAAATTTTGGGGGCTTGCTACATAAGAAGGTCTTATATGAACAACCCCCTTCCTTCATCCTCTCAGTCCTTATGACTTGCTCTTCAGTCCCAACATCATTACATGTACCACCCGAACCAATTACCGTGTTGTCTGCTATCGTCTCATGTCTTCGGTTGCTTGCATCCCGATCCTCTTAACATTTTCATGAATCGCTCTTCGCGTTTGTCCATCGCGGAGTTCATCATTTGCATGATGCTAGCTATCATGACCGATTGAGGGTCCACTTCTTGAACAACCAGGTTCTCGGTCTCCAAGTTCACTTGGGGAACCACATCAACAACTCCCCTTAGCATTGTGGGAATCAGCGGGGCGATTTGATTGTCCGCTAAGATAGCTCGTCTGGAAACTTCCGGAGCGGTTACACTTGCCTCATTACCATCCTTGGGAGCCACAACCCGACTCCTCGTGTTTACCATTGTGAACCGTCACACATGATAAAGATCATACCGGTTAATTCTTTAAAGATTAGCGGTTCAACACGTACTACTACAATGATCAACCACCATAATAATAATTTCAAGTATGCTCACGTAATTATAAATTCAGAACAACACTGATCAAGTGAGATTGTGAACATATTTTACACAAGAATCCTTGTCGTCATCTTCACAATTTTCAATCAATGTATTTCCGCAGTCCTAATACTCTCCCTACCTAAGAATGTTCTACCCACGTGGACAGTGAAACTATAGGCATCTACAACTTAAGTCTAGGTATACTAAAGTCAACACCTAGTTCACTTAAACTAAAGCTCTGATACCAATTTGTAACACCCCAAAAATTGGGACAAACAAAAATTTCCGAAAATGGAAATGTGGTACTTATAAAATGCCAAAGCATGAGCTCTCCCAAGAAAAGGAACAATATACGCCTATATAATTATAAGTTTGTAATGATAAAGTAATGAGAGATAACAACCTCTTAATCTAATTCCTATCAAGAAAAAATATTACAATAAGTTGTCATCTAAATTCCCAAAAAGATTATCTTCTAAAATGTCGTCCCAAAATGCTCCCAAGCTCACATCTAAATGTTTCCTCTATACCACATTCAATGAAATCTAAATAAGAAACATGGTAAACAAAAATATGAATAGAATATGTTTTGGTCTTTTCAAGAATACGAGAATCTTTGGTTTCTTTGGAATTGAAATATTGTCATTGCAACTATGTTCTTCTTTTGACTCGTGTTGTTGTATTGCTGCTAGTAGTACTTCATGAAGTATAGAAGACTCGTGTTGTTGTATTGCTGCTAGTAGTAGTTCATGAAGTAATTAAGACATGATTGTTGATATTTGACACTATTGGTTTTAAATATTAATTAAAAAAAGTAGTTGAATTTACCTAACCATTGATGAGTTTTATTCATCATTAGTTCATTCCTCACGTTTAATAGGCTCTTAACCATATAGAAGTTAGCTTGAGGTATGAAAACCTATCGTCAACATACATTTTGCATTGATTTTATATGCAATCATGTGATAAGATCATAGGCAGTAATTAACATGGATATGAATGAAGTTTTTATTGAGCGGAGCTAAGTAGCCGAATGATGTTTTAATCACGTAGGTGGGAATTGAGAAGAATCATAAATGGTTCATTTGACATATTGAATATGATAAAATATAATTATTTTTATATTTTATAAACATGTGAGGACTATAATTTTGATATTGAACCAATTTTGTACAATACTATTTTAAATAACTGTTTTCATTGTTCCATTTGTACAATTACTCAAAATGGACTAGAAAGATTTCCTCCAAGTATAGAAAAATCAGTTAATCCCTCAAAAACAATCCTGCAAACCAAACGGACAGTTAATCCAAATCCCTCAAAACAAATCCTGCAAACCAAACGGACCCTAAGGTGATTTTCGATTTGGATTGTTTTAAGTGATTTTAGGGTCCGTTTGGTATGCATAATTGTTTTTGAGATTGTTTTTTAGGGATTAACTGATTTTATGGTACTTGGAGGAAATCTTTCTAGTCCATTCTAAGTAATTGTACAAATGGAACAATAAAAACGGTTATTTAGAATAGTATTGTACAAAATTGGTTTAGTATCAAAATTATAATCTTCACATGTTTATAGAATATAAAAATAATTATATCTTGTCATATTCAAAATTTCAAATGAACCATTTATGCTTATGCTCAATTCCCAACTACATGATTAGAAGGTTATTCGGCCACCTAGATCTCTTCAATAGAAACTTCATTAATGTCCACGTTTGTCTGTGATTTTATCACATGATTGCATATATAATTCAATGCAAAATGTAAGTGGATGATAGGTTTTCATGCCTCAAAATTTCCATATAGTTAAAACCTATTAAACTTGAGGAAGGAACTAATGATAAATAAACTCCTCAATAGTCACTAGATTCAACAACTTTTATTGATATTTAAAACTAATAGTGTCCAATATCAACAGTCATGTCGTAGTTACTTCATGAAGTACCACTAGAAACAATACATTAGGAGTTTAAAGAAGAAAAACACATAGTTGCAATGACAATATTTTAATTTCTAAGTTTTTAAAACCAAATAATTATACAAGCTTTTATATGATTCTTGTGTTCTTGAAAATACCATAACATATTTTATTCATATTTTTGTGTACTATGTGAGTTTCTTTTTAAAATTTCATTGAATGTGTTACGGAGGGAGCACTTCATTTTGTAGCCAAGAATGCAGATAAGAACAAATTGGAATTGACGAGGGCAAAGAGAGGAGATGTAAAATCTCCAAGAAACCATCTGAAATCAAACAAAAATTGCTCGCCTAAAGAAAACCAACAAAAATTGCTCGCCTAAAGAAAACCAACATATGAAAGTAAATTTCCTTTTGCTATAATGGGGAGAAAAACCAATTCCCCCATCGCTAGAATTTGGATTTAGAGGATAAAGATTCATCAAGAATCGTGAGGAACTAAACCCAAGCAGTGAAATTACTTAATTAATCTACCTCCTACTCTCTAATTTGAGTTCTAAAGTGTTGGTTAATTAGAAACTAGTTGTTGACCATATGTGAACAATTGTAGTCGCAACCATGTGACCTACATCACGACTGCAACCTTATGATGTCTGGCGACCATTTAGGGTGCGTTTGGTATCCAAACATGATAGATTATAATAGAACAGGACAAAACAATTGTTCACCTTAAGGTGCGTTTGGTATCCGGTGTTTGTTCCACCTTGTTCCATGAGTTGGGGGTGGAACAAGTCTGTTCTACTTTGTTTCAGTATGTTCCTGTCTGTTCCACATAAGAGTCATGCCAAACGTGGAACAATAATCCCTGTTCTGTCCTGTCCGATGTACCAAACGCACCTTAAGGGATGATGATTTCACTCTTTTGTCTTCTGTGAGTTCGGAGGTTTCAAAAGGTTAAATTACTACCAAATATCCTTGGCGCCATCCAAAATTTCAGAAGAAAAAAACTTGATGTATGATTAAGACGAGAACCATTTGAAGGTAGAAAGCATAAAGGATGTTCGAACCTTGATTGAAGAAATGAATTCGTGTTGTGGATTGAACTAGAGAGTCAACAATCGGTAGATGACGTGCAACTTAAATTAGGTAGGGTCGTATTGATACGGGGGTAATACGGTCGTTACTTTTGAAAGACCGTTAGGGTTTGAAAAGTGGTTGAGGAGAAACCGCCACCTAAGGGTTTACTTAGGATAAGGTTGACACACCACGCAAAAGGCCCTCACCTCTTGTGATAAGTGTGAGAAATTGAGTTCACTCAAATTCAGAAATCCTTATTCAAAAGTAAGTGCCTTAAATAGCTTAAAGGGGTTTTTATAGGCAAGCCAAACCCTTAGGCAACTAAGGAAAAAAGAAAACTTAAAACTAGACAACTAAGGAAAAAAGGAAACTTAAAACTAGGTAACTACAGAAAAAAGGAAACATAATCTTTTAAGGAAACTTAATCTTTTAGAAAAGACAACTCCTTATTGAAAATAATTGTTTTGACTTGCTCCTAAGTGTCGTCTCGGTGTTGCTACATGTGGTTGCACACAATTCCATTTCCTTGTCTATTGCGCCCGCATCACGTATTAGGGCAGAAGCGACGAATATTTCATAAATCTGGGGGATTTGGATTTGAAATGCCAACCCTCTCCTAGGGATTCCCAAATCCATCAGCTATGGGATTTCAAATCCGACCAAAGAAATCCTGAGATTTCAAATTCGACCAATTCTTCAAACTAAATATGGAATTGGAATTGAATTCCAAATCCTTTCCAATCCCACAACCAAAACGGGAGTCACCTCAACCATAATCAAAGATTAACTAAGCGCTTACTGGTAAGAGATTCACTTTCATTTACCTTATCGTGTAATATCCTTGGCCATGAAAATGGATTATTGGTAAGCATTTTAAACCTGGTAAGCGCTTACCGGATGAAAGTCGTTTCCTACACTTACCGGGTAAGACTCAAAGTCCTTCGCTTGTCTCTTACCGGGTAAGCTTCTTGGTCATCGTCATGCTCAATCAATAAGGTAAATGATATTGGTAAGCGCTTACCCGATAAGTGTTTAGTAACGACTCTTAAACCTATGAATTCTCCACATATTATTGGGTAAAGAAGGCAGATTGGTTTTCTCCTATTAGCCCAACAAACACATTTTCATAACTTCCTTGATTATTGGATGGAGTTTGTAAAATGAAAAAGATTTATAAAATACTGATGTGTCATGATAAAAAAAAATGATGTGGAGTTTTATATAACCATGAAAGGTTGGGTCAAACCAGTTCATGTCCATGTGACTTGGATTGGTCTGTCATGAACCGGTTGCCATAACTATTTTTTTCTACTTAAAAAAAGTTCTATATATTAAATAATAATAATTTAAAAAATTATTACTGCATTCATCCCAAAATAGGTGATGTCTATTTACATTTATTCCAAAACAAATGTTTAGTTTCAAAAATAGATAATTAAACTCTTAAATCTGTCCTTAACTGATGCACAAATATTTAAAAGTTGTGAAAAGATATAAATTAATTAAGGGTAAAATTGTAATATGGTTAACTAAAAAGTGAATATGCATCTTTAAAACTATGTCATTTTTATTGTGGACACTTACTTTGAGACGGTAAGAGTAATAAATAAGATGTATTTATAATAATTTGAAAAACAATATTATAACCTTTGAACACTTTTTTTTGTGTTAAATGATTTTTCTATTTTCATTATTGTGATCTTAGTTTTTATTACCTTGTACTTTAATTATTGTTATCATTATATTATATATTTAAAAAAAGTAATTCTAATAAAAAAATTCAAAAAACAGTATATAAAAACTGTAGGATCCATTTAAAATATAGAGACCAGTCCATGATTGAGAATGAATTTGGTTTATAGGTTTATGGGATGAGTAGGAAAGATAAAGCTAATATGGCAGAGTCGTGGACCTGTGTTGTGTTGTCCATGACTTCAGATGCTCTTAGGTTTTCTCGTATGGTGAAGCTTGACATAAGCTCTGTTGGTGATTTTAGTGAAATCATCGGTCTATTGTATGTAATTAGATTCATAAGAGAATATGAGGTTGTTAGTTAAACTATAATACGAGCTAGAGGATGTAGAATGCACAATCTTGTAAGCTAACTAGAAACCGAGATCGTTGGATGAGGTTGTATGACGGGGTTGCCAGGGGTTGGGGGGGTTGTAGGGGTGGCGCCTCTAGCGGTGGTCCAGAACAAAAACGCCTCGAAACAAAAACAAAATTTAAGAGAGCAGGCACTAAGGATTTTAGTGCTAGGTGGTTAATAGTGGGTATTTGTTAGTGTTTTCAAACAGTAATAAATGATGTATCTATTTGTTGGCAACCGATGAGAATCAAGTGGTGAAACTAATTATTGATGTGCCATCAACCGACATAGATCAACTAATAGGTCATCAGTGTAATACCCATTTTTTTTTCATAAGTGTTACTTAATCTAAAACAATTCTCCAAATTACTCCAAAATAACGGCTAAATTAAAACCGTTTACAGCGGGGACTTTAAAATAATAAATATGTAACTTAACTGCTAATTTGTCCCATATTGGATTGCGTTACAAATTTATCTACCATAGATGCCGCAACATAAATATTGAACTTAAATAGGCTAGACAAGTCTCTATGTGCATCATTTTTCCCTCGTCCAACCTGAAACCTTCAATCTCTGAGATGCATATTATAGTCAGCTTATAAAGCTCAGTGAGTTCATGGTTTACATGAGTGAAATCACATCTTGTCACACATATCAAACATGCAAACTTCGTATAAAATAATATTCATTTTTTGAAATATGCAACACCAAAAGAAACGAGACCTCATGACTGTCTCATCGAGTAAGGATTGATAAGTTGTAAGCATTCCATGGGTGTGTACGGCTCACCTATAGCCAATAACCCATTACGGGGTCGAGCGTCCATGTCACAAGCATTCCCTGGTGTGTATGGCTCACACAGAGCCAATCACCCATTTCGGGGTCGTGCCTCCCCTTAAGTGTGACAAACCAAACTAGCACCCCATACTTCAAACCATATACCATTTGTACAATATAATCCAACCGAAAATCCAAGCATGCTAAATATGTATTAAAAATCGAAAAACAATTAGCATGCATGCTCCCCATAGCTCCACATACATTAACATATACCAATGACATGTATTTAAATCATTATCATGCATAATATTCACCACCACAAAATCATATAATGCTCAAAAATAAATTTGTACATAGGTATGCATCCCAGTGTAAGTCTAATGAAAACTCACCTGATTACGTGTAGATTGGCTACTGATAGTTCTTGACCGAAAACCTGCACATTTTACCATATCCAATTAATGGCTTAATTTCCCCAAAAGTCAACCCGACTCGACTTAAAGTCAACTCCAAAATCGGGTCTCTTAATGACTCAAATATGTCCACTTGATCTCATCGTTAAAATATTTGTGGGTCAAACTAGGTAAAAGTCAACCCTTGGTCAATCCGGTCAACCTCGACCAACTTTAGTCAAACTCCAATGTCTATAACTCGAAGGCGCATTAAAACGTCAAATTAATAATATTATAAACTCATAAATCCATCCATCCAAATTAAAGCATCTAAATAATTCTTTAACTCAAATTACGACACTTTAATCTTATTATTGAATCATTAAAATAACTTAATAAACCTCTAAGTACCAAGCTTGATAACGACTCTCAAAGTTGATCTATCTGTATAATGACTATAAGAATCATATGTTCCGCTTTAAATCGTCTCGATAATATTTAACCAAAATACGATGCTTCAAATCCGTCATTTAAATTTAAACTAATAACTTCATAAACGCCTCATTAGGAAAATAATTAGTTAACTAATTAAGATTTTAAAATAAATTAATATATTAAATAAATAACAATTCAAATTATCATATTTATTAATTTAGAAACTAACCTAATTAATCAACATAATCAAAATAATTATGGCTTAATCAACTTAAGCCTAAAATAGATTATATACCCGATATAAATACTTAATCTCGAAAATAATACTCTTTAATTTCTTTAAAACTAATAACTTGGGGTCATTTCAAAATAAATCCAAAGTTGATGGATTGATTTGCAATTCAACTTTTTGGTTTAAACATAAGACTTAAAAGTACAGGGGCTGAAGTTGTCAAAGATTCAAACTAAAAGAAAATGAAGAATAGCAGCCGACGTAGAACTCGCCTCAACATCATTTTAACGAGAACTCGCCGGAAACTCGAAAAATGGCCGTTCGACCTTAGTTTCTAACCACTTTTAATGATTCTTTTTGCAAAACTCTTGAAAATCATTTTACTCAACCATAGGAGCAAGAATCAACGAAAACTATCAAGTATCGAGTCCCATTTTCTCATTTAAAGTTTGAGTTTTAAAATAACTCAAAAATTAGTACAAAAACTCAAAATCGGACCTTGTAAACTAAAACATGATGAAGGCGCTTTTAAGCCCTTCCCGTAGGAAAGAGGGAATGGCCCTTCCTCTTACCTTCTGTTGAGACTGAGATAGAAGACTGGGCTTTCTCCCTCTTCTACCGAGATCTGAGGCGTAAGACTACCAAGGTTCGATAAAGGACTTAAAAATGAAGCCAACCATATAAAAAATTGAAATTTGGTTGAGTATTTTACCTCCAATCGTCGATAAACGGATTTTTCGGGTAGGGACTTTTGAGCTCCGATTTCTCCTTCAAACTCGGTAATATTCTTCGTTTCTTGAACCAAAATATTCATAAGATGGCCCTCTGCATTTATCTTCAAAACTTTTGGCATACTAGTTGACTAAATAAGCCAATAACAAGCCTCAAAGATCTCCCATTGTTTTCAAATCTGAAAATTTTCAGACCTGCCATATTTACATACATATTTACATAACAGGTCCCTTAACTTTGGACCAATTAACGTCTGCACTAACCCTGAACTATTAGAGAATGTCATTCGACCACTTTGCTTCAAAACTTTGGCCAAAACTTTATATTTCACCCTAGATATGAAATTTTCTTTCATGTTTAGTCCGATTGAAATTAAACACCTTTCTTCACTTCCCATTTTCATTAAATGGCATACATGACCCATTTCAACTATTTCTCCTTTTTTTTCTTTTAATATTTTTGGTTCAATAAAATAAAAATCAATTTTATTTTATTTTCCTTTCCTTTTTCCTTTCATATTTATTTGTTTACCTCATTTTGGGGTGTCACAATCAGTTGATGGTTGCCTACTGACGAACTATCAGCTGATAATCACCCATTGATGAATTATCAGTTGATGGTAACCTATTGATGGGTTATCAACTGATAGTGATCAATTAATGGGTTATAAGCTAATGGTAATAAGTTAATGGGTTATGAGTTGATAGTAACCCACTCACGGGTTATTAGTCGATGACCATCAACTGATAAGTGTTTCCATCCGTTGTGAAATTGTTCATTTCATAACACATCCACTACTTATTTCCAACGGTCACTTCTATTCTATGGAGAGTTATTATCGGCATTAATACAGGATGATTACGATTTTCTAGATTTAAAATTAGTGATTTTTGCTAAAATCAGTACCGAAAAATTGAGATTATTCCCAAGTTAATTTCATGATACCTGACACATTTAGGTCTAAATATAACTTAAGGAAAACGATCTCTCAATTTTTATCTAGGCTATATACTCACCATTTCTCTCTATTCTCGAAATCATCCAACAATCCCCTCCTAACTATTGCTTCAATCACCTTTTTGGGGTCAAATGATACCAAAAGCCCTACTCGTGTCTTCAATTTTAGGTCTTTAATCGTTACTCGTATCCCTTTTTGGGTAATATCTAGAAATGGAGCCCTAGGCTACTTGTCTCATCAATTTTAGGTCTTTAATCGGTAATCTTATCTAGTCCCATTTTCATTAATTTTATCAGAAATCTTCCTTTCGCTCTCTCCTCTAAAACAAGTCTTCGTATGCTATTGATTTCATGTCTATAATCACTCTCTTTTTCCATTAATTTCCATATACAAATTGAATTAAACCACAAACATTACAAATGCTAGAAATATTGACTAAAACCAGTCTATCCATCTTTACGCAAAATAGGTATGTAATTAAGAAACATCAACCAACCCCACCTATTATGCCATCTTTCCGTTCATAATATCATTATTTAAATATGAAGTGAATAATGATCCATGATTAGATACGTGTAAGAATCATATTCGTTCATCAGTGTCGATTATAACCTAATCTAGTTCTAAATCTATTTCTATTACTATTTCTTCACAAGCTAGCTTGTAGCTGATAAACTAGCTTTTCAAAACGCTACTTTGAGTAGCGTTTCAATAAGATAACTTATAAGCTAGCTTATGGTCATCCAAACATGTACACTAGTTGATAAACTAGTTTTTTTTTGCCAAACATAGTCTAGAGAAAGGGAAATGGAAAGGGGCCATTTATAACTTTTTTTTTTTAATCCACTGTTTATTTTTAAGTTTGAAGTTAAGGGTAAGCATTAATTAATTAATATATTGTAACAAAATAATTCATTCACTTTTAGACTTTATATGCCCCCATTTCTTCTTCATATTATTATTTTAACTACAACATCACTATCCATAATATCTAAAAACAAACACAAAATCTCACTTTCTCTAAGCTTCATCATGAAAGATACTAAAATTAAAGGCAAAATAAATAAAGTAACATAAGGTGTTGGGTTCATTTTAAGAAATGAGAATGAAAATAAAAGTGAGAACGTAGAAGAATGAGAATAGGAATAAAATTTTCATTCTAGCTATTCGATTAATCAGGTATGAAAATTAATAGGTCTGGGATAATGGACCTACTATATTACATTAAAGCAAACTACATTATTCGTTATCATTCCATTCTTTACCCATAAATACCCTCAACCAAACACCCCCTCAATGTTATGAAGCTCAATCGTTTTAATACATTTTAAATTTATTGGATGGACAATTTCGCGTCTTATACAAACACCATACAGTAAGTTGTTAATATGAAGTCCCGATAAATTATATTCTTATGCAACGATAAATTACTACGACAAGTACTATCCTTTATCTTAGGTAGCTTAACTTTTACCCAACAACATACTATTACATATCCATATTAAAATTTTAATTTTATAAACATACAAGTCATATTAAGTATTCTATTAGAATAAGTAGATGTTTTAACGGTCTCGTTTATTTTAATGATTAATCCAAATGCACCATAGCTTAATTTATTTTTCGAATTAGTGTAGACATGAGATAAAATAACACTTGTATTAATTAAAAGCATCTCCAACAGCTATGCTATAATTTTTTTAAAATATAGTATAAAAAGTTAAAATCTCTAAAAAAAATTACATATAACTCCAACAGCTACTCTATTTTAGCAATTCTATCATCAATTATATTAATAAAATATTATTTCTATCCGCTAAACACAAAACTTCAATGCCTCTTATTGGTGGAAAAAAATTAAATATTATATCTCTCTCTTCGATATGGAGTTTTAGAGATTTCTCCAAATTTGAAGTTTTTTTATCTTTTCTCTCTTATTTTCTCTATTTTAGCATATGATATAACATAGCTGTTGGAGCAAAAAAATTGCTAAAATCTCATTTTTTTTTTCTATTTTAACATAGCTG
Source organism: Arctium minus (assembly GCA_954870635.1). NCBI lineage: Eukaryota > Viridiplantae > Streptophyta > Magnoliopsida > Asterales > Asteraceae > Arctium > Arctium minus. The sequence continues at coordinate 41,237,181 of OX941081.1, read as the reverse complement.
TTGGAGATGCTCTAACACTAACAAATATAACAAAACTTTAGAATTAGAATCTCGTTTAAGTTATTGAATCAATTAGTTAAAATTATAAACAACCAACATTATCAAATAAATAAATCAATCTTGAAACATGATTAAAGTCAAAAGTTTGTAAAATTTGTTGACTTAGTTGAAAGTTATCATCATATTGCAATCCTTTGTTAAAACATATCCCAGGAGATTTCCAATTGATGGCCCTTTTCACTTCAAATAATCATGGAAAATTCTGAAGTTTATAAACTTTTTATGCCCAAAGATAAGTTGAAAAGACGACATTCAAGTGCTACTAAATCATTGTTTGGCAAACTAGCTTATAAGCTAGCTGGTAGCTGATAAACTAGTTTTTCAAAACGCTACTATGAGTAGCTTTTATATATTATAAGCTAGTGTAAGGCCCATTAGTTAAATGTTAATATTTTTGTAAATTTTTGAGTTTTGTCTGATTATTGAAACTTGAGGGACTAGAGGGTAATATTGTTAGTAATTGTCATTTAGGGCAATACCCATCATTTTCTCTTCATTTGGGGTATTGAGCGGCGCCAGTGAAGTCGAGTGGGGATTTGGAGAAGAAGTTGTGGAGTTCTTGAAGAAATTAATAACAAGGTTAGTCTCCATCCTTAAGCTTTTAATCAATTCGTGTTTTGTGGGTTTTCTATTTTAATCTAGTGTTATTGAGAGTTGTTTGAGGTTGAAATCCTTAGCGGTTTTGATTCTGTGGTTGGGTCCTTTTCATCAGGTTCTTATTTGAGGATTGAATCTATAGTTGTTTGATGTTAGCTCTAATCTCTTGTTATTTAGTCTAAATTGACGTATCTAGATTAGAGATTAGATTGTTCGCTTATTTCTTCTCAAAGTGAAATCTGAGATTGTTGTGGGTTTTGTCGATCATAATCGCCCCACATAAGGAAGTTCGGTCGATGTTGTGACCTTGGACTTTGGTCCGGTCGAAGCCAAACACCGGGGATCGGTTACCAGGGTCCGGTCGAATTTAGAACCTCGGTCAAGGATAGGCACCGGTCGACTAGGAGGACCCCGGTCAAGGATAGGCACCGGTCGACTAGGGGGAGACCCCGGTCGTTTAGAGGCCGGTCGACTAGGGGGACCCCGGTCGTTTAGGGGTCGGTCGACTAGGGGAGACCCCGGTCGGGTTTAGTTCGGTCGAGTAGAGGCTGGGGACTAAGTTTAGTTAATTATGTAATTCATTTCTGAGCTGTTCTTTGAGTAATCTTGTTATCCTTTCGTTGTTATTTATAGGGAAGCGGTATTATTTAAGAGGCTATCAGGTGAGTTTCTGATCTCTCAACCTCATAATCCTTTCTAATTATTTTGAACTGAATTGGGAACATGAGATTTTGTGATCGTTCAATGTTGTGTTGTTTTTACATTATTCTCACAAGTTATCCGATTATTATGAATTTTTATAAGTGGACCTTTATGTTAATTTTATTGTTATGGGAAAGGTCGAACTTGTGGCGATTTCGGAAACTTCACACCACCAATGTGAATGGAATTCGTTTCCTTCACATGTGGACGGGGAGTCTGCTTGGGCCCCGATCGTGAATGCGCATATGGTAATGGTAACCTGGGGCACAACTGATCACTGTGCTTCCCGTTTGGGACGTTATATAAACTAATTTACTTTGATGCGTTATCGTATTGTATTGAAATTGGGGTGCGTTGTTTATCATAAATCATTGGAATTGTTATTTTATAAAATATTATTCTTTGTCATGAATTCACTAGACCTTACGGTTTAACCCTCGCATTCAAATCTTAAAACCCATTTTCAGGAAAAAGCGCGTGTAATGCTTCTGGGAAAGGAAAGGAGAAGGCTTAGAGCTTATAGCAGATGCGAGAGAAGATTTAATTAGATTATTTACCCTTTTAAATTAGTAACTCTCGATTGTAGTAAAGACTTCCGTTGTTTAAATTTCTGAATTCATGTTTATAACTCTTGGATTTTGGCTTATTTTTATGCTATGTTTAGTATGAATTTTTGGGTTGTTACAGCTAGCTTATGGTCATCCAAACATGTACCAGAAAAAAAAACTAACTTATAAGCTAATAATTTTTTTGCCAAACATAGCCTAATTCATCATTCTCTTCCAGTAATCATGGGTATCCAGATCAGTTTACGTACACCGACTAATCTCCTGGGAAACCACAAATGGTTTGGAGTCATCACCGGTGAACCTCCATGACTACAAAGCTTTGACAATGTCTATATTCAAACCCATAAAAGATGAGATTTCTACTACATCCCTGATCCTTAACCTTTAATTAGCAGTTGACTATTCTAAATGTTTTGGTTTTTAAAAGTAAGTTATATATGTACTATTTTATAAAACAATTAAGTACAATTAAATTTCGAAAATACAATATTTATAAAACATTAAGTACAAATCAATAATACATTAAAAATTATAGTTTATTGGGAAAATTTGGCCGAAAGCATGTCCCATATGGATTGAGTGAGCTTCATACCTATAAAATAGGGGAGAAGAAAGGCGGGTACCCGTCTAAAATTCCCGAAACGTTGGTTCCTGGAATGAAGGAACCGGAACCGGTTATTTCGGTTCTTTATATTTGGTAACCCACTGTCTAATTTTTTAAAAAAATTATCATTCATATTATAAAAAAGTAAAAATTAATTATATTACAAAGTCCAAACGTAAAGAAATAAATATCACAAACGTGAAAACTAATAAGATAAAAACTAAAAACAAATAAATATTACAAACGGTGCTTACAAAACAAATAAATACTACAAACGGTGCTTCCAAATCACTTCACATCATTAAAATTAGTTGATGCTAATAAATACTACAAACAATGTTTCACTAAAAGGTAGTTTATTAAATGTTTGTAAATAAATAAAATATATTTTATTAAAAAAATAGCGGGTACCCGTAGGTTCCGGTTCTGGGTACCCAAAAGGACCGGGTACCCGGTCCCGGAACCGGTTCCGGCGGGTACCCAGCGGGTAACGGTTCCCAAAAAATGAGAACCGGAACCGGTCTTGAACCAATCACATCGGTTCCGGTTTCGGAACCGGCAGTTCCGAAGCGGTTCCGGTTCCAAAGGCAGGTACCGCTTCCGGTGCTCACCCCTACTATAAAAGGAGTCCAAGACTTTGGTTTCAAAAACCCAATTAAATGCACTTTAAGTATTTTATAATTTATTTTTTCTTCACTTTATAGAGTATAGAAAGGTAGAGGGAGGATCAAACGAAAAGTTGATTTAATTTGCGAGAAGACGAGAAGTTCCAATATCATGTATGATTAAACACGTCAAAAGGAGACGCAGACGACTTGGTGAACACGAAAAAAAGGTCGCGGGGAGCATAGTCCGCTATATGCCTTTCAACGCAACATGTGTTTAATCATATACGCGCATATCACATGCAATCATATATGATCTTGAAATTTCTCACATTCTCCCAAATTGACCGTCATCTTTTTTAAACTCGACCCTCGAAAAGTAAGCTAAATCTTTGCCGAATGATAATATTATTTAGGGGGGAGGGACTTGAGATAATATTAGTATATATGATTGTAATCAATTTTAACATAATGAACTTTCATTTGAAGTCCTATGTTTAAAAAAATAAAAACAATTTATCATATTTGGCCTGCATATTTAAGCATAAGTTTCAATTTTTTTAAAATGAGAATTGCATTAATTTTTTGTTTTCGGTTTGTGATAAAACTTTTACATCACATTATGTTACATATATAGATGCACAACTAGTGGTATTTAAATTAGAATGAATTACAAATTTCATTGTCGTGATTTGGTGAAAATTACTAATCAGGTTGCTGAAGCGAAAGAACTAGAAGGATCCCCAATGATTTTGTAACACTATCTTTACAAGTTCTCTAAACTTGATATGATGTTTTCGTACTCTCTCTGATAGTTTTTAGAGTGAATTATATTTTTGGTCCCTCTTATATGGCTGCTTTATGGTTTTCGTTCCTACAAATTTTAAAGTATACTGATGGTACAAATTGTTGGGTCATCTGAATATTTGAAGATGACCTCCCGATCTTCCATTTTATATCTTCATACTTAGAATATTTTGAGGTTCTTTTAGCAGCTTGGTTTCTATACAAATGTTCGGTGAAGTCGAAGATCAACCGAAGAAGACAAAGAAGGAGAATATCTTTCAAAGCGGATTGAAGATAGACTCCTCAGCCTAAAGCCAAGTATGCCCACTTGATCAACACCATTGGCCAGGATGGTGCCGATCTCAGTCTTCAGGAGCCGAAGACCTCTTCGGCTGAAGACCTCTTCAGCCGAAGACGTCTTCGACCGAAGACATCTTCGGAAGCCGAAGATTTCTCAATCTTCAGAAGCCGAAGACTTCTTAGTCTTAGGAGCCGAAGACTTCTCAGTCTTAGGAGCCGAAGACTTCTCAGTCTTAGGAGCCGAAGACTTCTCAGTCTTAGGAGCCGAAGACCTCTCAGTCTTCAGGAGCCCGAAGATCTCTTCGGTAACCAAAGACTTCTTAATCTTCAAGGCCTGAAGATTTCTTCAAACACATTGTACTTTTCTGACAAAGTATATTGTGATATCTTGCATTGACGTGGACCTCATCTGGAGATCAGATAAAGTAAGTTTTGTCTACTACACCATTTTAAGGAAAGGTCTCTACCATCCTTCTGCAGGTCAACACTTCAAGCCAAAACACCTCAAGACAAAAAGTACATCCTGTACCTTGCTGAAGACCTGTGTCCATCCCTTGCTCAACAGGTGTCCCATGCATTTAATGCATGAGGCACTATAAATATGGAGGATGGTTCAACATGCAAGATCACCAGCTCTCAAGCATTCAAGCTCTCTAAGTGCACTGGTATTCTCTCTCTAAGAAGTTCTTATTGTTTTCTAAGTGTTTTACAATTGTTCTTCATTTCTCTTAGTGTAAGATTGTTTGAATAGATTTCATCTATTCCCTTCCGCAACAATCAAAAGTTTTCTATGTGTAATTCTTGATTTCAAATCAATAAGAATTAAAGTAAGTGAAAAACTGTGTGTATTGTATTCAACCCCCCCTTCTACAATACTTTTCTCCTTTACTAACTGCTATTTGGGACCAACAAGTGGTATCAGAGCGGTTTAGTTTAACTCAATAAACTAGATCCGTGATGGCAGCCTCATCCTCGTCTTTGAAAAATGATTCTTCTCAAAACTTCACTGCTGTTTCATACGACAATGGCTCTATAGCCAAACCACCAAGGTTTAACCCCAATAACTTCTACTTGTGGAAAAGTCGTATGATACTCTTTCTAGAAGGAGTTGACAGCAGATATCCAACTATTTTACATGAAGGTCCTTTTATTACTAGAGTTTGGGACCGATATAATGCAGACAAGGGAAAAGCTGATGAGGACTCTTCTGAAGAAGAAAGAACTCCAGCTACTGGGAGATACATTCTAAAGGACCCCATTAAATACAATGATGAAGACAGACGTCTTATAGCTCTTGATACTAAAGTCAGAGCCATCATTGCCCTCTCTCTGCCTGATGAGGTCTATCATTCTCTTGTTAACCTTTCTACTGCAAAAGAAATGTGGTCCACTCTGTGTGTTCTTTATGAAGGTACGTCTGAGGTGAAAAAGAGCAAAAAGATTGCTCTTGTAAGAAAGTATGAACTCTTCTCTCATGAGAACGGTGAGTCTCTCTCAGACTACTACAATCGCTTTAACAGTCTTCTCAATGATCTTAAACTTGTGGGTCGCATATATGATAATGAGGAAGTCTTGTGCAAGTTCATGGACTGTCTTCCTGAGTTTTGGGAAAACATCTGTACTTGTATCAAGTCTACCAAGGATCTTGACTCTATGCCTCTCACTGCCTTGTATGGCACCCTCTTCAACTATGAGTAGACTAAACTGCTTAGGAAGTCATTCACAAAAGACATCAAAGGCTCTTCTCTAGCCCTTGTCGGTGAATCTTCCAAAAGTACTGTGTGTGTCCCTAGGATCACCTATCCTTCTGACTCTGACAATGATAGTCAAGAGGACCCCAATGACCCTTCAGAAGGCTATCTCAGTGAGGCTGATGATGAAGGAGAGGAGACCTCTGTGGCTCAACTGTCAGATGGTGTTGCCATGTTGACTGGCTTTTCTAAAGGCAAACCTCGCTTCTCTTCTGGAAAATCCAGGTTTTCTAGAAAACCCTCATCTACTCTTTCAAAAATTGCTCCCTCTGACAAATCAAATGAGGAATGTTACAGGTGTGGGAGGAAGGGACACTTTGCTTCTGAATGCAGAAGCAGGTCCTCTGATAAGTCTAGACGGCCCTCCGTTAACCGTACATCCTCTAGGTCTGTCGGAACCAAGTCTGATTCCTACCAACCTTCCTTTCAAAAATCAAACTCGTCTGTTCCTTCCAACTCTGACCGTGCTGAAAAGTACAAGGCCAAATACAAGAGAGAGAAGGAAAGGAATGCTCTTCTAGCCAACAAAGGAAAAGGTCTTCTTGCCGAATCTCATGATTGGGCAGATGAACCAACTTCCGAAAGTGACAAGGAAATGGCCAACCTTTGCTTTATGGCTAAAATAGATGATGCTGATGATGGTGAAACCTCTTCCACCTCCATGGCTCTTGTGTCTACTGAGTGCTCTACCTCATCCACTCAGGTACATCCATTTTTCTCTCTCTCTGATGCTGAGAAAATTGAAGCCTTTGACTCTTTGACCATTGACTTCTATGAAGCCAAGGATGCAAAGAAGAAGGCAAATGCTCAGATAAAATCTCTTTCTTCTCAACTGCAAATCTGTCTTTCTCAACTAAAACACTTTGATAAAATCAAGGCTGAGCTTGAAGATTTGAAAACTATAAATTTTACTCTTGCTAAAGAGAAAAATAAACTTCTTAAAAAGTTTAAAAAGGAGCAAGAAACTGTGAAAAAGTGGACAAGCTCGTCCAAAAATTTAGAAAGGATTTTTCAGGATCAAATATCTTGTGATGACAAGTCTGGACTAGGCTTCGGGAAATATGACCTTGAACCTCCTTCTGACACTAATGCTCCTTTCTCTCTTCCCTCATTCTATGAATCCTCTGAAGAGAACTATGACAACTCTGAACCTTTGGACTCTTCTGATCCCTCTAAAGATCTCAAGTTTGGAATGTTCATCAAAGCTAAGAGCATTGATTCACCCAATGAGAGTGAGGAATCCCAAGACTCAAATGACTCTTCTAAAACAATTATTGAGTCTATGTGTTCCTTAAAAATAAACAAGCCTTCCTCCTCTAAACCCAAACCTTCCAAAGTTCCTCAGCCTTCTTCCAATAAAGTCTCTTTCTCCAAAAAGGGAAAATCTGTTGCCAATCTTCCTCCCCAAAAGAAACTTCCCAAGAAAAACTCAAAGAAACCATCTTCTCTTCCAATCCCCAGAGCTGTGATGTTAAATAAGCTAAATTCCAAGACACCCTCTTCTATTCCTTCAACTGACTCTGGCAAAGGTATCTTGGGTCCTAAGCCTCTTGACTATCCTCTAACCTCTAAGGCCATGAAAGTCAATGTGACCAGTCATCACAAGGAATCTGGTCAAAGCTCCAAAAAGGTTTTTACATATAGAAAATGTTATAACTGTGGTAATACTTCTCACCTTGCTAAGAATTGTCCTCTGGAGAGAATTGATAAAAATGCTTCCAAGGATACTTCTTCTCCTTCTAACTCAAAAGGACCCATCTCCAAATGGGTACCAAAGAACTAATTTTCTTGTGATTGCAGGGTCTAGGGCACCAACAAATCTCGTATCTCGACAGCGGGTGCTCAAGACATATGACTGGCAACAAATCTCTTCTTGTAGACTTCGTGCTTTCCAAAGGTCCTTCTGTCACCTTTGGTGATAATTCCAGAGGAAGTACTAAAGGTTATGGAACACTCTCAAATGGTTCCATCACCTTTAACAAGGTAGCCTATGTTGAGGTCTTGATGCACAATCTTCTAAGCATAAGCCAACTGTGTGATCTGGGCTACAAAGTGATGTTTGAATTATCTTCATGCATCATTTTCAACGAAAAGATGGAAACCGTACTCTCTGGCTACCGCAAAGAGAATGTCTATGTCATAGACATGGGACATAGCTCATCATTCGGAACAAACATTTGCTTTGTCTCTGAAAACTCTGCTAAAAGATGCTGGCTCTAGCACAAGCGTCTCTCTCATCTAAACTTCAAGACTTTGAATGTCCTTTCAAACCAGGAGCTTGTCACGGGCATGCCAAAGTTGTCCTTTGTGAAAGAAAAGTTGTGTGTTGCATGTGAGAAAGGGAAACTCACAAAATCTTCCTTCAAGTCCAAGCAATGCTTCTCCATCACTCAGCCTCTTCAGATGCTTCACATGGATCTGTGTGGACCAGTCAGTACTCCAAGCCTTGGTGGTAGAAGGTACATTCTGGTTATTATTGATGAATTCACTCGTTACACTTGGGTATTTTTTCTCAGGTATAAAAGTGACACTACTGAAGAAATCATAAAGTTCATCAAAAAGTCTGAAGTGTTGAATGGGCAGCTGGTAAGATCTGTAAGAAGTGACAACGGAACAGAATTCAAGAACAGTATGTTGGATGACTTTTTCAATGAAAAAGGCATCTCTCAGAACTTCTCTGCCGTCAGAACTCCACAACAGAACGGTGTAGTGGAGAGAAAGAACAGAACGCTATGTGAAGCTGCCCGATCCATGTTGAGTGAATCTCACCTCCCTACCTACTTTTGGGCCGAAGCAATCAACACTGCATGCTTAACCCAAAATAGGTCTATCATTGTAAAAAGACATAATAAGACTCCTTATGAAGTCTTTTATGGTAGAAAACCCAACATTGGTTTTCTTCATGTCTTTGGGTGTGTTTGCTACATTCTCAATGATAGAGAAAATTTGGGAAAATTTGATCCCAAAGCTGACGAAGGAATCTTCGTGGGATATTCTCTCACTTCCAAAGCTTTCAGAGTCTACAACCTCCGAAGGAAGTGCATTGATGAATCCATCCATGTCAAGTTTGATGACCTCAAGATATCATCACTCTCTTGTGATGATGAAGAATTGAACAGATGGATATCCTGCTGTGTTGGTAATGGTCCTCTTCCAACATCATCAGACATTCCCTACACAGTTCCCACTTCTCTCTACCAAAACAATGAATCCTCTACATCTCACAACCCCTCCTCTCATCAAGAGGATGATCCTCAGCCTACCCAACCTCAACATACACTTCAAATCAACCCAGTCTCTCCATCTGACATTCACTCCTCACCTATACAAGCCAATCTTCCATCCATCTCTCCTCAAAATTGTCCTTCCAACTCTCCTCTACAAATCTCTTATCCTCCTCCTTTACCTTCTGCCCTAAAGTGGACAAAAGATCACCCCATTGATCAAATCATTGGTGATCAACAAGCTGGTGTACAGACTCGAAGAGGTGTTGGTAACATCTGTCTCTATGTGAACTTTCTCTCTCTCATTGAACCAAAGAAAGTTGACGAAGCTCTAGCTGATCCATGTTGGATCACTGCCATGCAAGAAGAACTTTCTCAGTTCGAAAGAAACAAAGTCTGGAGATTGGTTCCTCGTCCTTCCAGAAAAACCATCATAGGAACCAAGTGGGTCTTTCGGAACAAAATGGATGAAGAAGGCACGGTGATCAGAAACAAGGCCCGACTGGTTGCACAAGGATATAGGCAAGAGGAAGGAATTGACTATGATGAAACATTTGCTCCAGTTGCCAGACTTGAAGCCATCAGAATCTTCCTTGCTCATGCTTCCTACAAGAACTTCAGAGTCTTCCAGATGGACGTCAAGAGTGCCTTTCTGAATGGGGAGCTAGCTGAAGAAGTCTATGTGAAACAGCCCCCTGGCTTTGAAGATCCAGTCCATCCTGACTTTGTGTACAGGTTAGACAAAGCTCTCTATGGTCTAAAGCAGGCTCCTCGTGCCTGGTATGACACTCTTGTTGACTTTCTCCTGAAGAACAAGTATACAAGAGGTAAAATTGACAACACTTTGTTCATCAAGCAAACCTCAGGTAATCTTATCCTTGTTCAAATTTATGTGGATGATATCATTTTTGGTGCCACTGATGAGTCACTGTGTGATGAGTTTGCCTCTCTCATGAAAAGTCAATATGAGATGAGTATGATGGGGGAGCTTACCTTTTTCTTAGGACTTCAAGTTAAACAATCTTCCGAAGGAATCTTTATAAATCAAAGTAAATACATTCGTGACCTTCTGAAGAAGTTCAATTTTGAAAACTCCTCCCCCATGAAAACTCCCATGGCACCACCTTTGAAACTCCATGCTGATCCGGATGGTGTATCTGTGGATATCACCAGCTACCGAGGCATGATCGGCTCTCTTCTTTATCTTACTGCGAGTAGACCAGACATTATGTTTGCTACCTGTCTGTGTGCGCGTTACCAAGCCAATCCGAAGGAATCTCACTTGGATGCGGTTAAACGCATTTTTCGGTATCTGAAAGGTACCATGAATCTGGGTCTTTGGTATCCCAAAGACTCAGGTTTTGATCTAATGGGGTATTCAGATTCTGATTTTGCAGGCTCTAAGATTGATAGGAAAAGCACCACTGGCAGCTGTCAACTCCTTGGTGGCAAGCTTGTTAGTTGGTCTAGCAAGAAGCAAAACTCAGTCTCCACCTCTACTGCTGAGGCTGAGTATGTAGCTGCTGGAAGTTGTTGTGCTCAAATCCTCTGGATGAAGAACCAACTTAGAGACTACAATCAGCTGTACTCTCACATCCCGATTCTATGTGACAACTCAAGTGCGATAGCCATCGCAAACAATCTGGTGCTACACTCTCGTTCCAAGCACATCGACATCCGATATCACTTCATTCGGGATCACATCTCCAAAGGTGATATAGAGTTACATTTCATCCCTACCGACCTCCAACTGGCGGATCTCTTCACCAAGCCTCTTGACGAAGCTCGGTTCAAGTTCCTCATCGGAGAACTCGGTATGTTAAATGCCGATCTTTAATCAAAAAAAAAAATGAGAGAAGAAAATCAAAAAAAAAAAAAAAATGTATTTTTTTCGGTAGTCCTCTCTCTCACCCTTGCCACCGAAAATACCCCCTTCCCCCTCCCCCCCCCCCTTCGGCTCTCTCTCTTCCCTCCCCCTCTCCCTTCGGCTCTCTCTCTCTTCCCTCCCCCTCTCCCTCCCTTTCGGCCCTCTCCCCACCGACCCCACTCCCTCCCTTTCGGCCCTCTCCCCTACCCACCGATCTCCCCCACCCCTTCGGCCCCCCCTTCGGTTCCTTCGACCTCCCCTACCCACCGAAATCCCAAACACCCCCTTATACCCCCTTTTCGGTTTCCCCTCCCCACCGAACCACCCACATCCCCCCTTCGGCTCTTCTTTCCTTCTTCGGCTCCCCCATACTAACCCAAATCAAATCCCCTCCCCTCTCCCACACCATTCACTCGGCCGAAACCCCCCCCCCCTCTTTCTCAATTTTTTTTTCGGCCAATCCCCCCCCCTTTTTTTAATTTTTTTCCTATCACTTTTTCCTTTCCCAAGATTTCTCACACATCCCCTCTTTTCTCCTTTTTCTTACACCTCTTACTCTCTCTTCATTCCTTCCATAATCTCTTCCCTATCTTTCCTATTTCCCATATTTTCTCCATATATCCCATCAAATCCTCTCTTTTCTTCCTATCCCTATAATATCTTCCATATTTACCTCCCTTTTTTCAAATTCAAATTTCCTTCCTTTTCTCTATAAATACTAACCCACTTTCATTTTTTTTACCATCCCTACTACTTCTCTTCTCTTCTCTCTTATTTTTCTCATGGCATCTTCCACCTCTCCTTCCTCCAAGGCTCCCAAGAAGAATATGCCCCCTACTCCTCCCACTTCTCTTACGGATCTTGTCTTCAATCCATGCAACCATGTTGCACGATTGGAGTGTGATCCCAAGCATAAGGAATTTAATCCTATTTCTTCCTTTCTTCAAAAAACGCCTCTTCGGTTTGCGTTGACAAAAAACCCGCCAAAAATGAGCAAAATGCTCATTGGGAATTTTTGGCTCACATGTGTTTACGATGCAACAACCAACAAAGTCTCCGCTTCCATTCTTTCGGAACCGACGTCTCCGGACATCACCTTCGGTGTCGAAGACGTTAGGCGGGCCCTTGCTCTTCCATCCTACGATTGTTATGACGCATTTCCTCTTGGCACCGAACATGATGAGGTGGTTGCGGCCTTGAACTATATTCATGGCGAAAATGATCGGGGCCGTGGCACACTTCTCCGCCGGCATATGGGAGGTATCTGGAACTTCTTTTTCTCTCATATTATTTTCTGCCTGAGTAAGAAGACTGGTGGACATGATCAATGTCCATCCTACCTTACTCAACTAGCCCATGCTATCATGTTCCAGCATAAAATCGATTACGCTCAGTATTTTTTTCACGAGTTGATCTCTGTCATTACACCGCCTAAGCGACCGCATGTTGCTTACCCGCGGTTCATTTGGCTTATAATCAACAACTTACTTGCTGATGCAATTGAGGCGGACCATCGGGTCATCTATGACTATCATGCCCCGCTTGTGACAAGACCCCTTCTCAAACGGGGTCCCTTGGCGACTGATAATCCTCTCCTTCCAGGTATGGTCTCCTTCATCAACTCTCCCGATCTACAGTGGGGAGATGCCAAGGACACTCCGGTGTCCAAAGGTCCCTCCTCTGTAGTGGACCCCTCTTCCCTCTCCCTAGTGGCGCCTGCTAGTACTCACTCCTCACAGGCTACAGGCACCGCCGCACTTGCCCAAATGACCATACCACCGAAAGGTCCTTCTGTGGTTACCCAGGTCACCCCCCACACCTCAAAGCGGCGGCACTCTACCTCTTCCCCTCCCTCTTCTCCCAAAAGAAAGAGGAAGGTTTCTAGGGCCAACCCACATACTCCACCCACCGATTCTTCAAAATCGGCCAGTGTTGAAATTGTCCCATCCGGGCCCGGGGAATCTGCTACACCTACTGCCACCTCCTCTGTATCCTCTCCAAAGGATGCATGTGAGACTTTCGGGGACCCTCACCTTCCCTCTTCCCCCTCCTCCTTCGGGGATGAGGATGACTTGGTCTTCTCCCCGGACCAAGGCTCTGACTTCTCATTGCACGGCCTATCACCCGACCATTTCATGGTCGACACTTTTGCACGACCCGGTGAGACTCTGGTCTTACCCAAGGCCAGTGTTGAGGGTATTTCACGGTATTTAGCTTACTTGCAACAGGGTCAAGACAAGGTGACAACTCACGCAGGCCCTTCTACCTCCGCCTACCGCTCTCCTCCACATTCTCCAAAGAGCTCTTCTTCTCCTATGGCTACTTCCGCTGACGGTAGCTCCTCCGATGACTTATCTTCATCACCACGATCGCCTGCTACCGATGCTCTCCTCCAGAGAAATGCATACTACGAAGAACCATCTCGGATTCTTCCTCTTCCTCATCATCCACCGACGCCTTCACGGTGTCAGGCATCAGCTGCGGCAGCGCGAGACACTCCTCCTGCTCCTATCCTTCCCCCATAAATCCTAGCCGATATTCAGGAAGCTAACAAACAACATCGTCTCATTGGTGCTCAGTTTCGCGAACATCAGAACGTTCTGGGCTCCCTCGTGAAGGTCACTTGCGACAAGTTGTTATCTCTTGAGACCTCAGTTGCTGCTCTTCAAGCGGCCTCTGATGCTCGTGATGCGGAGGTCCGGCGTCTTCAGGCAGCCTCGCAGACTCACAGTGCCATTTCCACTCAGATTCTTCAGTATCTTCTATCTCTTCATCAGCGGTTGGATTCTTTCTTGGTTACTCCACCGACTACCGCTGAGGGGGAGAAACAGCTGGTGGTTCAAGTCTCTTCAGACAGCGGCCGTCAGGGTCCCACTCCTGTTGTTTCTACTGATGCTCCAACTGAGGGGGAGCTGCTTCCAAGACAAGGGATAGACAAAGGAAAGAAAAAGCTATCTGCTGATGAAGAGGCCATGCTTTCCCAACAACAAAAGGCTTCTGCTATAAAAGCCTTTGTTTGTGAAGCTGATCGGCTAAAACTTCAACCTCCTCCTAAAGTTGACATCCAGCAGGTAGCTGAGCTTGATTCTGATGACATTCTATGGTACCGAAAATCTTTGATGGAACGAAAGTTGAAATCCAAAATTGTTGAAGTAAAGTTTGGCACCTCCAAACGATCAGAGATAGATATCAGAATTGTCATCCGCAGAGAAGACGGCTCTCAGCAGGCTACCAGATTCTGCGACTTGGACGACTACGGACTTTCTGAATGGTATGAAATTTCTGAACTTTTATCCAAGTCCCTTAGTCGACACAAGCCTTCGGTCAAAAGGTCTCTGAACACTATTCTGGAGAGAATGAAGAACATTGGCAAGAAGTACAAGCATTCTCATGATGAAGAAGTTCAAGTTGAGATTCTAAAGCAGATGTGTCTCTCCTCCCCTCCACAAATCTCTCATTCTGACAAACAACACATCTTCAAGGATCTCGCTGCCAAAGGAATGACTCCCAATTCTCAAAATCTGAATCTGAAGATACCAGGTGGTCCGTCCTTGGGTCCAGGCACTGTGACAGGGCGTCCATACAAAGGAGTCTATTTCTTGGATGAGACGGAAACTAAGAGATTCTTCAGACATGAAGAAATATCTATCGCTCACACCGAGTTTCTGGTAGCCATTCTCTCTCTTATCCCCGTTAATTCTCAAGCTGCATTTCTTCGACATGACATTATGGGTGAACTTCATAAAAGACAGAAGAAGGAATGAAGCAATGCTCTATCTTACCTATGTACTTGTAATCTTTGCTTTGTTAAGTCATATTTAATACAAGTGCACTTCTTTTATTTAGTTTGTACATATATACTTCATTCTTTTATTCTTTTGTAAATGTCGGATATACTTATAAATCCTTATACAAAAAAAAAAAAAAAAAAATCAATGTGAAAAGAACCCAAAAAGAATAAATATGGGTCAAAATGAATTTATTCAGTACATTCTTTGTTCTATTCTTTAGTATGGATGTCATCCTCAAATAGGGGGAGATTGTTGGGTCATCTGAAGATTTGAAGATGACCTCCCGATCTTCCATTTTATATCTTCATACTTAGAATATTTTGAGGTTCTTTTAGCAGCTTGGTTTCTATACAAATGTTCGGTGAAGTCTAAGATCAACCGAAGAAGACAAAGAAGGATAATATCTTTCAAAGCGGATTGAAGATAGACTCCTCAGCCTAAAGCCAAGTATGCCCACTTGATCAACACCATTGGCCAGGATGGTGCCGATCTCAGTCTTCAGGAGCCGAAGACCTCTTCGGCTGAAGACCTCTTCAGCCGAAGACGTCTTCGACCGAAGACATCTTCGGAAGCCGAAGATTTCTCAATCTTCAGAAGCCGAAGACTTCTTAGTCTTAGGAGCCGAAGACTTCTCAGTCTTAGGAGCTGAAGACCTCTCAGTCTTCAGGAGCCCGAAGATCTCTTCGGTAACCAAAGACTTCTTAATCTTCAAGGCCTGAAGATTTCTTCAAACACATTGTACTTTTCTGACAAAGTATATTGTGATATCTTGCATTGACGTGGACCTCATCTGGAGATCAGATAAAGTAAGTTTTGTCTACTACACCATTTTAAGGAAAGGTCTCTACCATCCTTCTGCAGGTCAACACTTCAAGCCAAAACACCTCAAGACAAAAAGTACATCCTGTACCTTGCTGAAGACCTATGTCCATCCCTTGCTCAACAGGTGTCCCATGCATTTAATGCATGAGGCACTATAAATATGGAGGATGGTTCAACATGCAAGATCACCAGCTCTCAAGCATTCAAGCTCTCTAAGTGCACTGGCATTCTCTCTCTAAGAAGTTCTTATTGTTTTCTAAGTGTTTTACAATTGTTCTTCATTTCTCTTAGTGTAAGATTGTTTGAATAGATTTCATCTATTCTCTTCCGCAACAATCAAAAGTTTTCTATGTGTAATTCTTGATTTCAAATCAATAAGAATTAAAGTAAGTGAAAAACTGTGTGTATTGTATTCAACCCCCCCTTCTACAATACTTTTCTCTTTTACTAACTGCTATTTGGGACCAACACAAATTTCATGTTTCGGAGCCCAAACTGGTCCCTCCACCTAACATTGTTAAATGAGGCTTTGTTAAGTCAGTCATGTACCCCTTAGCCAAGGGGCAATATTGTCTTTTTATGCCTGAATTTATTTTCCTTTAAAAAAACAAAAGCACATTAATAGTTTATATTAGAGTGATTTAATAGTTTCAAACGTTGATAAACTCGAAGCCCAAATCCAAGTTTATCGACAGAGACAAAATTGAACGCTGAATTTGTTTAGGATTTTGAAGATGAAATCCACATGTACTAAGGGTTTGAAGTCAAAATCTAGATATGTTTTGGGGTTTGTACAAGTTTGTTGAGGTTTTGGCTTTTTGATTTTAGAGATTTAATTTAAGGTTTTTATTTTTGTTTTAGAGATTTTAATTACTGTAATTGATATATCACAAATCTCATGAATGAATTTGTTGTTTATGTTATTTGAGACATCCATTGTCCTTGTTTTTGCACTTGTAATGTTTGTGTTTGTGATTGAATTTGTGTTTGATTTAACCTTTTGATATTTGACCACCGTGATGGTGGTGGGTTGCCACGTTTTGTTTGACGATGGTTCAAGATGGTGGTGCAGTGGGTCGTCCGAGGAAGGTGCCTGTGATGCCCTTGAATTGATTGAGGAGGAAGGAAGGATGGTAAAAAGACCAAATTGCCCCTCATGTGAGGGCACATGACCAATTTAACGGACACAGACTAACAATGTTAAGTCTAAGGACTAGTTTGAGTTCCAAAATACGAAAAATGAATCACCAATGTACTTTATGAATTGTGGATGTGAAAACCAAAAAGTAACCATAAATGTAGTCCACTCTATCTAAAAGAATATGTCAATTAAACTGTTTAACTTAATTGATTTTGTATTTAATAGAATAATTTAAAATACATTATTATTTGAAATTGCCATCAATTTAGTTCATGATATACACACGCACACACAGACACACACACATAGGTATAGTTGGCTTGAAACGAAAACAATAACCAAATAAGAGAACACAACAACAGTTAAACATGTGATTTTACATTGGAATCACGTGTAAAATGACATGTGATTCACGTGACTTTTGCCGCGTCCTGAGGTCGCAAGCCAAGTCACACGTTCACTCTTTGCATCGACCATGTTCCATAATCACATGTGATTTCTTTGTAAAATTACATGTAGTTTGGCGTTTTTGTATTTTTTTTTTTTTTGACCTTGTTCTCATTTGAGTGTGTGTGGGCGAGAGATTTTACTTGTCTAGATATTTATTCTAGTTAACAAAGTTTAAAATGATAAAAAGAATTAATATACTCTTGATTTCTTTTTTTGCCATTTATTCGAGAATATAGAAACGACGACGAACTTAGGGATGAGTTAACAATTATTACGACGGATAAGAATACATACAATCAGAGAAAGAATGAATCATAAATAATTTTTTTTGATGCATCTTAATTTCATTGATGGGACAAGATTCTGACGTGAAATTTTGGAACAAATGATTTTTAATCTATAATGACCCTCATATTATAATTAACATATAGGTATTTCGAAACAATTAGTTTAAAATCATATATTAATAAAAGTTCACCCCCTTCAAATTAAATTTTTAATCAATTTATAGATTTGGCTCCACTCCCTATTTTTTTTAGCCCCACTACTATATTTAGGGGAACTACAAGACCAAGTCAAGTTTGCAACCATATTTGTTACCAAGCTTGATTTTATCAAATTGCTTGTAGTCATGGAGGTTTATTAGCGATCCCGGGGTTTTTCCAGCTATTCGATGGCCCTCTCGCGCAATTCTTCTGAATTTCTAATAGCATTCAAGATTCTCTGTTTTCGATTATCTAATAAATCACTTAATGAAAGTAGATTATCTTTCCATTCATTTCAAAAATTCCATGATCCCTTCTCGAACCAAACATGAATCTTTCGATTCATTTGCTTCGTGTTATTCGTGGTCATTCAATTGATTAGTTATGTGCCTAAGTTGATCCAGAAGTCCAAGGTTACCAAAAATTAGAGAAGCTTGATGTGTTTATCGTTGTTTTAACAATTATGGTTAACAAATATAATGAAAGGTAACCATAAGGGTTGTGGCGCACTGGTTAAGGCCCTGTAAGATGTGGTGGAATATCCCATATGCCCAGGGTTCGAATTCAGACGTACGCAACAATTGTGGCCACTGAGACTTAATCATGGCTGATGTCTTACAGTCATAATTTGCTAAGGGATTAGTCTAGACATAGCCTAAGACACCCTTCCCAAAAAAACAAAAAAATAAAAATAAAAATAAAAAAATATACTGAAAGGTAGTTTAATAAAGGGATAAAGTTATTCGTACTAAAAATATTAAACAAAAAATATATGTATTGACAGTCAATATCGATAGAAAAATCTAATACTAAACAAAGAATGTGATAATTGTTGATCGTTAAATGAATACAATCAATCATAATCAAGCTAGGGGACGATATCAATAGCAATCAAGAGAATTCTAAGATCGTAAATAGAAAGAATATAATAAACTTTTGTCGAGAAAATGCTACTATTGATTTGATGAATATTATCAACTTTGATTTAAGAATGTTGTTGATTTCAAATGGATAGAATATTATTTATGATATGAGTAAAATAACTTAATTAATGAATAAAATTCATAATCATTTTAACATGACATCAACTAGTACATAAAGCTAGTTTTTTTTTCCTTCCCTTTAGTACATTGAATGTCCATGAAATACACACTACTAATTATCTTAAACCTTAGTCGGTTCATGGTTTTAGGATATGCAATAAACAAACATTTTATAACCATAAGGCATCGAAAATGGTAGTCATATATTCATCTAAATGTACAATTTGAGCGAAAGCATGGGTAAGATGCAAACATTTGAACATGAGTTTCTAAATATATATTCCATAAACAGTTATGCATATCATAACTTAATTTGCACAAATGCAACATGATTTGAACAATTGAGATCTCATACTTGAACCTACATACCTTGATTATATTCGTATCAACCAAATACAGAGGTACCTTAATGATACATGTATCAACTCCTTGCATCATTCGAAGTGTCGTACCTTGTTCGTACAAGTATCTCAATACATGAATCCACACACAGTCAAAACATTAGTCATGGCTTGAAGCATGTAACATTCTCATACTACTTGCAACTACTAAGACATTACATATGAGTATATCCAAGTTTGGGAAGATCTCACAAAATCTAACATCAAATTTGTGTAGACTAGGTCAAGCTTCTTGCAAGCTACCTACACAAATCAATACATTATTTCAAAAGTTAGCTTTGCATATGACATAGTCATGCCAAAACATGCTAAAAAGGTCACATGATTTTAAAAGTCAGCTTATACTCAAATTCTGAACTCGTGTTGGGTCATATGTGATACACGACTTCATAACTGACTTGCAACTCACTTCTGGTTTCACCTGAAACACCATCTTTGCAACCTTGTATGCGAGTTCAGACAACTCAAATAAGGAGTCCCTAAACCTACCAGAAGTCAACTTTGAGACGTAAATGCATATTCTAACCATTTTTTATCATTCCAACCTAAAAAAATTCCTCATTTTTCTCACATACAAACACTCTCGACATGTGTAACACCCTGAATTCTGGAAATAGCAACTAATTTAAAATTTTCTAAATACACCAATAAAAGAATCATCTACAACCACAATTTAAGATTTAACCTCAATACAAACATTCATTCTATACAAAAGTCCATGATAAGTACGGGTGCTACTAAACCCCATGCATAGTCACTATCTCCATAAAGCGGAAGACTTTGCCGAATACTTACTTTCGGATCTAGCTAAGGCTCTACTCTTCATAGGACTGCTAGAACCAACTCCCAACCTTGAAACCTGATGCACATGCCGACAAATAAAAAGGTTAGACTTAACGCCTAGTGAGCTCAAGAGTTTTTCAACATATATATAATATAATCGTTTTAAAAAGAAAGGATGCGGTTAAAGTTATAGCCCTTCAATATGATACGTCTTACATGTGAAAACGACTCATTTTCCAATAATATGAATTTTAGACAAAAATACCAATTTGGACATTTTCCAAACCAAACTACTTCAAAGATGATGATACCAATGTAAGCCGCCCATTCATAATTTAGCTTTAACCCAAAACTCACTCAAAGCGTAAATATAAATTGAACTCTCCATTTATGAAGATACGGTTAAACCTTATATCCCAAAACACCCAAAACACGGATGGGGCATAATACTCGACCCATAAATCAAGGGTAAAACCCAATTATACAAAACGTCACCGAAAACTTGGATAATAAAACTCAATACCCAAAAACAACACATTTCGGTGATGGGGGAGACCCGATTCCATAAAATGTGACGGTCCACAAAGTAAGCCCATTTTATGTTGTTAAGACTAGTCATATAAACAAAGTACACGGAAGGGATGTCAGGCTCAGTGGCTTTAAACGTACACCCACGGGATATCGAGTTCAACCGCGAACGGTCCTTACGTCGAGTCCCTCATCCAATATCGCAACCAAGGCTCTAAATCGAGCTACCAAAACTAGACAATTGTCCTAAAACCCAATCAAAATAAAAATACCAAACTGCTGGCTTAGCAACCCATTGACTCATTGTTAAATGAAATAAAAATACAATAAAACGCACTCGACCAGCGGATATGCAAACACCACGACTAAAAGTGTAATTAATTCAAAACTCCACATTAGTTGAGGCAATCAATCTTCCAAATGACTTATACCCTTATATTTCCAAAATGCCTCATAACCCAAATGACATGTATTTTCCCAAACTTAACTGCTGACAAGAATGAAAATCATAAAATGAGACTATAAACATTCTTTCAAGTACCTCGCATAAAAAGGCAAGTAATACTTTATAAAGCATTCCATTTCATGAATGATGCATAAGACCCGACAAGCATTTAAAAGTGTATTTCTTTGACCAAAGATCTATTTATGCAATAAGACCTCAAAACACATTCATTGGTGACACATTTATCAAAATGCCCAAAAATCCCCAAATGTAGGTATTATACAAAGTTTGTAAAGTTAAATACTTCGAATAATCAAAGATTAGCAAATAACCCAACATTCGATAATTTCATGTAAAACACATAAACACTTAAAAATAGACATTTTGGCATGTACAACGTTTTCACAAATTAACTTGAACTCGCCTTGCTAGATTTAGGCTAAATCTAGATTTCACCCAACGAGCTCTTTTGAAGGCCATCTGAATCCTCAAGCCGAAGACTTCCAAAATCTAAATCCATACATACCATACCATTTAGAAACATTCCCCAAACATTAATTACTAAAATCCTCAACGAGGTCAAAACCCTAGTTTCCCCAAAACCATCAAATCCGAGATTTGAGAAATCAAACACTAAAAACCCATTAATGGAACATTTATAACATTATTTCAAGAAAACTTACCATTCTAGATGATGAGACTTTCCGAGGACATCCAATCCAACTTTTCAATCCGAGCTCCCAAACGATAAACTTGAGGAGGAAGATGAAGGTGGAGGTTTTGTGGTTCAAGGTTCCGCTAGCTAGATGGTGAGGAATCATATGGTTAAAGGGTTGATTTAAAGTTCGAAAGTACAACTCATTTCACCCCAAAAGACAGACGAAAGGTGAGGAGATGGCTGGGGATAAACGGAAACTTACTAGGCGAAAATCCGGGTGATACAACATGCATATCTATCCATAAACATATTTTAACATGGTTTAATAGCTTATCAATTATCACGCTATAATTGATTTTTTGTTCTCTTTTCAAATAGCAACATATCCAATAATTTGTTGGTCAAATCAACGGCGATACAATCTCATTCTCCACATAATATTTGTATTAAATCATTTCCCAATATCACATACTAATGATTGAAGTACAAAAACACTTCAATGTAGAATTCATATCTAGAATCCAAAGATTTTGCCTTAGAAACTTTCTACATCTACTTGCTTCCTTTTCTACTTCCCCAACTCTCTCCTTGACTTGTTCAAACAAATGTTCTACTTCAATCCATAAGTTCATCTAAATGACAAATCAGCCCTTGTACTTGTTTCCTTCATTGCATGACACAACTAATCCCTCATTTGACTTTATCAAAATCATTTAGTCCAAATTTATTTATTTATTAAAAAGAACATAAAAAGGATGAGGTGGGATAGGTGACAAGTGCTATAAGCCAAAGGTTGGCAACACCCACACGCGGGGGCTCATAAGTTAAATAATATCCCTTTCTGTCTCCTAAATAATTTGTAATCATTTTTATTTCATTAATTATCCACAACTTATAATTCACTTCTCAATTTCTTTATTATTTTAAAACAACTTTATTTTATTTTTTTTCGTTTAGAAAAATATAATTCAAAATTTTTATTTTTGTATATTTTGATAGCATAACATATCTTTTTTTTAAAGGCAGCTTTCGAAAGTTTCCACTGAGCTACACTTTCAGGAGGTATCGAGCTCCCACTTAAGGGTGCCACCCACTAATCCCTCCCTCGATCCAGACCCGGCCCAAAGGACCTGCCTGAATCGGATGTCTCAAGTTGATCACCACGTATCTATCTATGGAATTACTAATTAATTCACGAATTTTAGTTGAAGTTAAATTGATTTGGTTTCTATAAATAATTTATTTAAATCTTTCCTCAATTTAGATTTATCTGATTCGAGTTTATAATCGTAAATTCAGATTTTATCGACAAATTAATGAAAAATCAGATACCAAAATAAACATATTTATTTAAAAAAAGAAAAAGAAAAAAATGACAATTATATTGTGGTTATTAGCAACATATAATTTCAAAAGATCTAAATGCCCTATAAATGCATACCTTCCCATTGGCGGCATTCCCATCGTCCCCCACCCCCTCTTTCAACATATCTTATAACACACACTTGAAAGTGTTGTGCGTGTTTTTTGATCCATCTTCACTTTCAATTCCGCCACCCCCAATTTTCCGGCGATTTCGATTCCCGGTGATCTTCTTCTTCAACCGGTCTAGGATATCAACTCCGATTTCATGCAACTTACCTGTTTCTCTCTGTTTTTTTTGTGACGATTCACTCCTCTAATTCGCTAAATCTGTCAAACGGTTTTCAGTTTTGAATAATTGAATTTGGAGAAATATGGATTCGTATGGTTTTGTTGACAGTATTCAAGTGGAGAAGGCCAATGCGCTTACTAGATACAAGCGGTTTAACAACATTGCAAAAATGTTTAGATTGATCGAACTTTTCGTCGTTGTTGCTTTGATTTCGTGGTCGTCGACTCGCCTTCCTACAGTTTTTAAAGTATCCGGCGAGTATCTGTACGCCTGTTTGTCTTACGTCTTGAATCCACACGTCGTTTTTCTCGTCGGAAACGTTATTGTTGTTCTTTGTTATGTGCTCTCCGGTCACACCGATGTCGGACACGAATCTGCTAGTCCAGATATCTCAGAAGATAATATTATAAATCATAAATCAAACGAAATCTCTTCCAATGCAGATCTGGTGTCACTGTCACCACCGGTGGAGGAATCGCCGGATACAAAACAGACGGCCACCGTAGAAATTCGAGATACGGTGGTTCGTTGTGATCAGAATTCGATCGTGAAAACCGAATCAGAAGTAGCGGCGGAAACGGCAATCAAACAGGCTGCGAAGCAGATTGAGAGATTTCAGCGGACACAATCGGCGAAATTGAAACGTGAGATCTCAATGAAACCTGGCAGAGAGTTGAGGAGGTCGGTGACGGAGAAGCGGAGGAGCTCTGACGTCAGCGCCGACGACAAAGACTCAAGGTCGTCGTCGCCGGTGGAGAGGCTGAGCAACGAAGAGTTCCGTCTTGCCGTTGAGGCTTTCATATTGAAGCAACAGAGCTTTCTCAAGCAGCAGACCATGGTTGAAAATTCATATTATCAGTAATTATGTTTAATTATTAATTAATAACTAATTAGTAATTACTAATATCCATATTATAAGTGAACGAAAAGTCACTGTTTCATTTCCCTACTCCATAGATTCTCTCTTATTTTGAAAAAGAAAGGAATCTTTGTATATTTTACGAAATATTATTCTCCGTTTAAAATATCTCGTTTGAAATAATTTTACATTATATCATGATTTTATTTTGTATCGAGTTAAATTACAACTTGATAATTATGTCAAGATTTGCAATTTCAAATATTTTTTAGAGTGAATTATGGATTTGGTCCATGTGGTTTTGTGATTTCTTTGACCATGATCCTTATTCTATGTTTATTGTGGATTTGGTCCTTGTGGTATTCAATTTGTCTTGATCATGGTTCTTCTGACTAACATCTCCGTTAACTTCGTTAAATCAAGAACTATTTTAGTCATTTGTCATTTTTTTGTCCTTTTACAATAAGAAAAAAAAAACAATACTTTTATACACACACATATAACGATATCAAAATAAATAAAATAAAATATTATTGTATGATTTAATTGTTTAACTTTTTTAAAAAATTAACTATATTAATACGATTTAATTTTATTATTTTATTATAATGTTGGAAAAATATATTGAGACAAAAATGGATGAGAATCGAAATTTCAAAACCATAGAAACGAAATCTGCAATTTTTAACAAATTGCAGGAACAAAAAACGTAATTTACTCTAAAAAATAAGATGACGTATTGTTTTATAATTATTTATGTTTTTTTTAATATTTTGACATTTCTATTTATTGAAAACATATCGAACATTTAGGATTTTATAACTTTTTTTTTGGATTTATTCATATCTTCAAAGAAAATGAGATTTCATACAAAGGTAAAAGCACACAAAAACTCTACGGACCTTATAAATTTGGTTGATCAAATTTTCTTGAACAGCTAAATTATCTACAAAAATTAGTTAAATATATTCTTTTGATTTATAGAACCGGTTGATGTAAACAATATTTTTTCATTGTTATAATAAAATAATAAAATTAAATCGTATTAATATAGTTAACTTTTAAGAAAGTTAAACAATCAAATCATACAATATAATATTCTATTTTATTTATTTTGATATCGTTATATGTGTGTGTATAAAAGTATTGTTTTTTTTTTCTCATTGTAAAAGGACAAAAAAATAGCAAATGACTAAAATGGTCATTGATTTAACGAAGTTAACGGAGATGTTAGTCAGAAGGACCATGGTCAAGACAAATTGAATAACTCAAGGACCAAATCTACAATAAACATAGAATGAGGATCATGGTCAAAGAAATCACAAAACCACATGGACAAAATCCACAATTCACTCTATTTTTTATTTAAAGTAGATCAGGACTATTATTTAAATTGTATATAGACAAGTTATTGTAACTTTCTTTTGGTTATCGTAACTTTTGCGTCTAAATAGCAGTAATTTTGTAAAGTATATCATAAATTGTTCATTATCTTACATAATAATAAATATGCAAAATGCTATAACTAATATTGTTGGATATGGCATAGCATAAAGCAAGAGTTACAAAGTGTCTTTAATTGTGAATACGGTGTTCACTACACACAAAACAATTGAAATATTTATTATGATAAATAAATGATAAATTGTATGAAGATGAAACGTGTCTTTGATATAATTAAGTGGACAGAGAAAAGTTCAAATGAAAACTCATCTTTCATTGCGTATGTAAGCACAAATCTCAGTCATTCTATCTATTTTGATCCAACAACTCATATTAAATAGATTTTTAATTTTAAGAAGCCTAGGGGTAAAAATGGAAGATAATTTAAAGTCACACCTACCATATTTGACATTTTATTTTCTTTTTTAATTAAAATTTTTTACCCAATTAAAGTTTAAAATAAATTATCTTAAAATTTACTAATATTTTAATCAAACAAATTAAATCAAAAAAACGAGAATTTCGTGTTCTTCGATATGATATCCATCTCGATATAGTTTTTTTGCCGTTTTAACCTTTTTTTACGTGAAATGCTATATATGTGTTATATTCATTATGAATATTTATGTACGTTCAAGTTTGTACAACACCTCGACACCGTAAGTATGTAACTCGACATCATCTTCTTCAACACTTTTTTCAACGTCGCAAGGCATCACGTTTTATTCAGCACCGTAACCCAACACCCATCAAGACGAATCGAGAACCTAACGAGTAATTCTGTTGTGAACCGGGGAACAAAAGAGAACGCGTCAAGTCTCCACATGTAACACCCCGATTTTCGAAAGGTATCATTTAAAGTTAATAAAGAAATCGGTATTTTAAGGGAAAAAGAAGATATAGGATTTTGGGCTTGAATCATAGATTTTATAGTTTGGTTGGATGAAGGATTCAATTACGAGTCCAACGGTTCTTTCCAGGGTAAAATCGGAGCTAAAACGAAGAAGTTATAGCCAAAACAGTGATCGGACATGAAAAATGAAGAAAATCGGATGAACAGTGCACGGGGCGACTTAGGGACATCCGGGCGAGTTGTGGGGAGACTTAGGTCGCGTGGTAACCCGCGCGGAGCCCTGTTCGACCATAAAACCCGATTTTCAGCCCTAGAACTTCATTTCTTTATAACTTTTGCATCACAACTCCGTTTTTGGTGATTCAAGTTGTCATGGTTTCGTTTTTGAGAGATCTTCAAGGATATAGAAATATATTTGAAGTCTATTGGAGAATACAAGAGTATTTTGTGGTGGTAAGTTCCTCATCTCTCTCAATGTTAAGCTACGGTTTGATGATTTCATCATTTTCCCTTTCATCCTTCAATTTGGGTGTGATTTTGATGACTTGTGTAGTGAAGGTGACCTTGTAGATGTGTTGGATCTAAGATCTAGGGAGATTTCTTGGAGATTCAAGCCTTCATCAAAGAAGATTCAAGTTTTTTGGGTAAAACCTAGATTTAGCCTAAATCTAGCAAGGTGAGTTCAAGTTGATTTGTGAAAACGTTGTACATGCCAAAATGTCCATTTTAAAATGTTTATGTGTTTTGCATGAAATTATCAAATGTTGAGTTATTTGGTAATCTTTGATTATTTGAAGTATCTAACTTTATAAACTTTGTAAAACACCCACATTTGGGATTTTTAGGTATTTTGATAAATGTGTCACAAATGAATGTGTTTTGATGATTTATTGCATAAATAGATCTTTGGTCAATAAATACACTTTTAAGTGTTTGTCGGGTTTTATGTATCATTCATGAAATGAGATATTTTATGAAATACTACTTGCACATTTATGTGAGGTACTTGAAAGAATGTATATAGTCTCATTTTATGATTTTCATTCTTATCAGCAGTTAAACTTGGAAATGCATATTTGAAAATAAATAAGTCTTGAGGATATTTGTCTGGTTTAATAGCCCGTTGTGGAGTTTTGAGTATGATGGTGGTTAATGCGCATCATTTGAGAATTACATATTTTGAGTGCGTTGGTCATTCAGTTGGAGTCATGTACTGTTTTAGACTATAATGCAGTAGATCCATAGGCATATGAGTCGGTCTTTATTATTTAAAAAGAAAAATGGGCTATTATTTATATGTTGGCACCAGAATTAGTTATGGGATTTCGAGGATAATACGGTGAGGGCTCGTGGAGTCCAATACCCGGACCTGCATCCGTGATTTAATTTCTGAGTCTGTTTTTATGGGATAGTCACTTCCCATTTGTAGCTAGTTGAGACAATGGGTCCTCGGAGGCAACTTGGTATGGTTATGTGGGACCGGATACTAGCCATGGGCCGTAAATGTAATCCTAGTGAATGAGCATGATTAGGAATCCTCGGGTGCCCTCCCCCACATCTTAGTACGAGTCAAAGAGCTCGTGGCCATGGGTTCCTAGTATGGTGAACTCAGTAATTTGGAATGTGGCCTACTTTTGTGTTCCGCCACTAGCCTTGGAACTCGGGAATCCCCCGTCACCGAGAAGTGTTGTTTTGGGGTATTTAGTTTTATCCTTGTTTTCGGTGACACTTTGAGCTTGGGTTATCTCCCTTATGCTATAATTTTGGAGACTTGAGTTTACTCATATTTTGGTTGTTTGTTTTATAAAGTTTATTCAAATTTCATTATTCGAGCATTACCATTATCCTCGTTTTGAGTAAGTGTTGGGTTGCATTATTTCATGAAAGAATGTTTTGGCGTTGAGGCGTCCATCTATATAATGCATATTGTTGGTAAATGAGTTGTTCTCTTATTTTTTTTTGAACGATAAGTTAACACATGCACACGTTCCCGGGGTATCTGGGCTCCCACTTAAGGGTGCCACCCGACTAATCCCTGACGACCACAACCCAACCCAATTAAGGGTACCACTAAGTGGCAGGCCCATGATCTGGATATCACAACATGCTCACCACGGGTTTTAACCCGGGTAGTCAGGGATACCATCCACTGACCCCCCCCCAGGATGTTACCAAACCACTGGGCTACAACATGAAGGATAGTTGTTCTCTTATTTTAAAGTAAATCATTTAAAGGATCATTATTATAAGATACAATATTTCCATTTTACGTTTTCTTTTATAATCATGATATAAAACTCTTGAACTCACTAGGCGTTAGCCTAACCTTTTTATTTGTCGGCATGTGCAGCAGGTTCCATTCCGGGATTAGTTCTAGCGACACTGTGAAGAGATGAGTGCTAGTTGTGTGCTCGAAGAGGTGATTAGCTTGATGAAGTCTTCTGCACTTATATTGGAGATAGCGATTGTTATTGGGATGTAGTAACACTCGACTTTAGTTAGTCTTTATGTAAGACTTTAATCATTTGTTGATGGTTCAACCTAGAAATGTATTCAAAGATTGGACTGGTAGTAAGAGATTTTATTATCCTTTAAGGTATTGTTGAAATTTTTTAATTAGTCGCTTTTTCCAAATTTGAGGGTGTTACACCACATCTTTACAGGTTATTCATGTATTATTCATCATGAATAATGTATCATTCAGGATGAATAATACAACATTAAGGGTGAATAATTCACGATTCATGAATTCGTGTATTATTCATCATTAATGAAAAATGAATGAACGTTCACAGGTCATTCATGTATTATTCATCATGAATAATGTACTATTCAGGATGAATAATACAACATTCAGGGTGAATAATTCACGATTCATGAATTCGTGTATTATTAATCATGAATGTTGTGTAATTCTTCCTGAATAATGAATGAACGTTCTCATTTTTATTCATACTGAATGTGGGACGTCCGGGGATGCGCATACATATTCATAATGAATTAAACCAAATTTCGGTTGTGAATTGGGAAACAAAAGAGAGTGCGCCATATGTCTACACCTTCACGGGTCATTCATATATTATTCATCATGAATAATGTATCATTCAAGATGAATAATACAACATTCAGGGTGTGTAACACCCCCGTCCCGCGCAGCCTGAGACGGGAGGAGTACAATCCGGTAACCGGATCAAAACTCTAAAACACCACAATTCAGAGTTGTACTAAGCTCCCCAAAATAACAATTAACTTATAACAAAACTTAAACATAATTACAAACCCAAAATATTATCATTTGAACTAATCCCAAAACATTATACAAACCCGATAAAAAGTTGATCTTAAGTTATTTTTACTCCCAGATCTATCTCGATCATTCAACTCGTCCCTGTAGTGGAACCTAAACCTGCCGAGGAAACAGAAAACACCTCGGCTGAGCAAAATCGCTCAGTGGGCGGATAATGTGCATAATGGTGTGAACATAATTTAAGTTCAAATAAAAGTTAATATAAAACAATTGTTCTGAACATTAATAAAGAATATAGAAATCATTTATTTATTTATTTTAAAATCAACAAGTCATCCGTATTGCAATAATACGTTGTCTAATCGGATAATCAGTCCAATCAGACTTGGAATGTCAATGTCAGGCACAACACCACCCATTCCCCGGTAACCAGTTCAATTATGGTTTCGGCTCTATCCGGTAATCGGTTCTATCCGGTAACCAGTCATTTCTGGTGTTCGGCTCTTGGATGCGTCCTACATCCTTTATTTGGCTTGGCTTTAGCCTTTACGAGAACGCCATGGTCATTAATAGCCACCACGGAAGGCATCTCAACACCCGTGACCCAAGTGTTGAGTCTAATTCAAATTCAAGAAAACTCATGTTATTAAAATCAATGTTTCAAATATCATAAAATAAAACTCTTTCACTAAAATGTTCGAATCATGAAACGTATTCAAACGATTATAGCATAAACTCAACTTTGAAACAAAATAAATGTTTCCTATACAACTACTCGAAACCATAAGGTTCGGAATCACATATATCAAGATGGATGGGATTTCCAGAATGTATCCGGTTACCCTCGATTCAAAGCATTAGGATATACGTACCTTAGTTATCCCTTTACTTACTTCCGATTACCTACAATCATTTAATAAAACACTCAACTAATGCTCAACACAATCATTAAGATCTTAGACAATATTTTCCAAAAATCTCAAATTTGACTTAAAAACAGAAATTGACAGCTTCTATATGCCATACGTTTCGATATATTTCTCCCATTTAGAAGCCAAAATGGACACTATCATCTAAATGAAAGTTGTACCTTGATATCTTAGGATTCTATAGCAACTGGATTTGTGCAATTCGGAGCTACGAGCAGGATGATACAGCCTTTACAAAAACAGTGCGCAAGTTTTTGTCACACTGTGAGCTGATTCATAAACACAGTGTTTTGACACATTTAGACTCAAAATTAGGACTTTCACTCTTCATAACAGTTGTTAAGGACATTCTAAGGTTTTCAACGGTATATCGTATATCTCATTTTGACCAACGGTTGATTTTATACGAACTTTCTAGTAATATGACAACAACTCTAAAATTTCAAAAGTCTCACAAACATTTTATCAAACAATTGATGTGCAACCTAACTTTGAAGCTCAATTATGTTTTTAATGATTTCATTCCTTAATCCATGATCTTCTTAGAGTCTTCTAACCACAATTTAACAATACCAAATACATGCATCACCAATTATACATCTTATAAGTTATAACTCATAATTTTCAACATAATTGAACATCTTTTGAAGATTATTACCTCAAAATGCTTTAGCTTTGATATCTTCAACTCTTCCTTGATTTTAATCAGCCCCTAAACACCAAATGCATACACTTTAACATATATTGATCCCACCAAAACAAACATTAAAGTGAAATAGAGAGTTACCTTGAACAATATAACCTTAAACTTCCAAAACCAAGCTTATCTTCTTCAATTTCTTCACCAATTCTGATTCCTCACGCTAAGCTCTCTCTCTCTCTTTCTCTATACGGTTTTAGATGAAGAAGAAAAAATTATATGATTAATTTTAATTTAGGTATAAAATATATAAATATAGGATAACTACTACTTAGTCCTTCTAGTTTCAAATTCATTACATTTAAACCTTATAATTCTTTTCTTTAAATCTTTATCCCTACAATGCTAGATACAACTATCCAATTAAAGGTACAAGTCATGAAAGTTTCGGTTCTTTAAATTACGAATACTACTTAGAATAGAAACATATATCCGGATTAACTGAAAATAGGGTTATTATAGGGTGAATAATACACGATTCATGATAAATAATACATGAATCATGGATTTGTGTATTATTCATCCTGAATGTTGTATTATTCATCCTGAATACTGTATTATTCATCATGAATAGTGAATGAACGTTCACCTTTGTTATTCATACTGAATGTGGACACCCGAGGACGTTCATGCATATTCATAATGAATATAACACATATATAGAATTTCATGTAAATAACGGTTAAAACGAAAAAAAAACTATATCGAGATGGATGTCATATCGAAGAGCACGAAATTCTCGTTTTTTTATGTAATTTATTTGATTAAAATATTATTAATTTTTAAGATAATTTATTTTAAAGTTTAAGTGGATAAATTTTTTTAATTAAAAATAAAATAAAAAGTCAAACAAGGTAGGCGCTGATTCAAATTTTCAATTTTGTTCTTAATCACTTCTCAATTAACTTTATTATGTATTAACCATTGATTGGTTTTCTAAGTTTTAATCAATGGTTAAAATTTATCCTCTTGTGCACAATGAAAAATGAGTTTTCATTTGAACTCACCCCTAAGTGGACATATAATTTCGAGAATGTAAAAGAACGTATTATAACTTTAATTTGTAAACAAAAAATTGTTATTGATTTTTTTTTGTTAAATGTCCTAGCAATCTTGCGTGAAATTTTTTGCACCAAAATAGAACTTTTGAAAGTAGGTTTTTCAGAAAGAACCGAAATAAAGTAAAGTTTTATACAATTTGCCCATAAATAAACAAAGGAAAATGACAAAAATCGATATCCAAATTGTACATAATGTCAATATTTTCCAAATGTGATTCGAGTGATCATGCATTTTGAATGACCGATAAGTAACTGATGTTTAAATCCGTGTAATTTTTTAAAACAATTTTAAAGAAATATTTAATTATGATATAGAAAAATAAGTATAATTTTGTAGCTAGGGTTGTAGAAGGAATGTAATTGATTTTTGCACATATGAAAAAGGTAGCAATGCATGATTGATTTAAAGTGAAGGCTTGGATCAAGTGACAAATGGAGATGTGGATGAATGAGTCCGGAATCAATGGCTTTTTACCATACATTTCACCCTACAATCATGTGCCCATCATATCCATAAGAGATTGTATTTTTCATCACTAACCATTATTATTATTATTTTTATATTTATTTCAGTTTTGAAATATTTAACGTATTTATTTTTACTAAAACAAGCTGACATAACGGTTGTTTTGAGATAGATCATTGCACAAAGTACTCCACATACGTGAATATGTAACGACCTACGTACAAATGCTATACAAAAACTTTGAAACCTAATACGTGCTATAAATGGCAGTTTAAACGACGGTGTGACACCTAGGGTTGCTCCTCCTATGTTTCGTTTGGCATAAATGTGTTTGTAGTGCCCATCAAAATGATTCCCGTTTGATAGTATTTGCGACATGACTCCAACACTCAAAGTAACCTTGTTTCTTACTAACCAAATATAGCCTATTGTGCAGGGGCCAATTATCTTATGAAACTTGTGAAGTCGTTCATTTGTCTCGGATCACAAACAAATGTCATGAAGGTAGCTAGTAATGCCTAAAGTGTATTCCATCATTTAATAAACATTCTAGGTGAATAAGTGCACCTTCATAAAAATGGTTATGCAATTACTGTCACATACTTGCATACATGCACATACATATATACATATATTATTTATTGAGATCTCTTAAGTTGTTATGTATAAAGTGGAACACTTGATATGCTAATCTGACAGTCTTACACAATATATAGACCCTCGCAAAGTGCATTACTCATAATAAGACTCCATCTATCATTCCTTTCTGAAACTGAAATGACGTCTCGGCATGTGCTCCCACAGACATACTAGAAATATTGTTTCATGCATAACATAACTTTCATATCAAAATACTTCTAGCATGCTAATCATTTTAAAGCATGTGAAACACATATCTTGCTATCATTTGAAAACATATATAGACATGTATCCCATTTTGTAAGTTGCAGAAGACTCACATGCATGATCATGCAGGGTAGTTTGAATCGGCTGATACTAGTAACTACACACACATCATACATACTAAGTGTTCAAATAAGCTATTGAATATTGATACCAACTTATACTACAATACATAATGAACTAAACTACGTCGCAACCAACATGGGCCTGACACAACCTTTTATGTGCACTTTCATGTTGCTTACCTGGATGAAGTCAAACTCAAAAAACCTCCCCTAGATGACCTCTCCTAACCAATTTGATGCGAACTTGTACGTGAATATGGAACTCGCTTTTTGTTTCAACTAGGGCATGTGTCATAGGTGAAATTGGTCTCTCTCAAGTTGTCATCTCTGCGACCTTTGTACGCTGCCTCACCCATACAATGTCTAGTCTTGCCTAAATTCCATAGAGACAGTTTGTGCAATTTGTATGCATGATTTCATTAATTTTGACCATACTAATTTCATAATTCTTCTTTTTTTATTGTACGAACAATGGTGGAACATATTTCCATCATTGAACATAGTGAAACATCGATTGCAATCGCGATTTATACTCAAAATCGAGCCTTTAGCTATTGATTCATCACAACGTCAATCTTGTTGCCTTTATACTCGATTTCATGGCTTTAAAGATATACATTTAACAAGAAATCAATGTTAATAACGTATCTAACACCCAGTGTTCAAAACGGCGCGCCATGGCGTGCGCCATGGCGCGATATGGCGCAAGATGCATTTTCGTCGTTACGAATTGGCCCATAACGTTTCTGTAAGGCGTGACTCACGCTATGGCGCCTTAAAGCGCGCCATGGCGCGCGTTTTTTCTAAGACGTGATTTTTTTTCAAAAAAAATATTTTTTTTTAATTTTTAATTTTTTTTTATCTTTTGTGTTTTTACATTTTTAACTTTAGATTTAACACCTTTATAGATTTTTCTAATCACATCATTCACAGTTTCACGAAGTCATAAACGTTATGACTCGCGATTAAAACGAAGTTGATAAATTGTTTTTCTAAGTTCTATTTTGAATATTCAATCAAAAACTAATTTTGTACTAGTAATTTATATGATTTTATTCTAACAATATGAATGTACATTCTTTAATATCATTATTTGATTAGAATAATATATATAAAACATATATGAATATATATATATATGTATAATTTTGAATATGACATACAAATTTGCCGCCTTATGTCACGCCTTGAAAAACGCCGCGTCCTCGCCATGGCGTGTAAGGCTTAAGGCTTGACCTCGCCGCCACGCCACGTCTCACGCTATTTTGAACCTTGCTAACACCATATACTATTAATCTAACATCATAACCCGCTCTTAACATCAAAATCGGATATTTAATCACTAGTTGATTCTTGCTAGAACTCGAGAGAAGATGAATAGAGAGAGTTTTGGGTTGCTAAGTGCTCCGATATTGATAAATATGTGGGATCTAGAAATGACTGGAATGCTTCTCAACTTCCAATCCAAAATCAAGGCTACAATACATATCATCATATCAAATAAAGAGTTGTTGTCACAAAACACTGTCGCCTAACTTCCTATCCCACCACGTAAAGACACTTAATTATTTTAGTTAATATAACTTTATTTAATTGGTATTTATCTTTTATCTATGATGATGTGTATTCACCTAATTGAGCGGATGTAATCTTTTGGTACAACATATTTCCTTCCCATCATGTCAGGCCTCTTGTCAAATGTGTATGCAAAACTTCCAATTAAGTCCCATTCTTTCAACTATTACATTTTAGTCATTGGGATTGTACTTTCAAGTAATGACAACTTAGTCCCTTACTTGAACTTTCAATTAAATCCATGTTTTCTGCTTTAATATAGGGTTACAACAAAATGTTCGATTTGAAAAATTATTCAACCAGATGTTGATTACTGATCTACAAATCACTACTACAGAAATGACTTTTTAAACGCATCTTTTTAAACGGTTTTTAAAAAAATTCGAAAAAACAATTTAAAAAGGGATATGTATTTCACACGGATAATTGAACAAAACCGTTTAAAAAGCCGCCTAATTTTTTTAAACGGTTTTTTCATACAACCGTTTAAAATACGTACATCTTTTTAAACGGTTCTCTAGAAACAACCGTTAAAAAATGTCAAACACTTTTTCAAACGCTTTCACTATCACAAAACCGTTTAAAAAGGCCTTTAAAAATTTAGGGTAAAACCGAACTACATTAATATGTTTTTATATTTTGATAGGTTCGGAACAATTTGGAGCGAAAAAGAACAAAACGATAATTTTTGACAGATTTGCGCAACTGTGGTGTTTTGATCATATCTCACTCGTCCGATCTCCGATTTGAGTGATTCAAGATGATCTGGAAACCCAACACACAGATCTACAATGTTCGTGTTTTGAGTTTTTGATAATTTGGAGTAAATCTGGGTCGAATCTGAAGTTGAAGTTGGGAGTACAAAGCTGAACAGAAAATGAATAAAAAAATTAAAGGTGCTTCTATAAACACAGAAGAAGATGTGGTGGAATGGTAAGTGTCGTGGGTTTACAAGGTTGTGGTTTTGAGATCGAGTCCTATGTGTAGCAGATATCATTCTTTTATTTTTTAAACCGTTTAAAAATGTGACTTTTTTACACGGTTCAAAAATTGTTTAAAAAAGCTCCTGGCTTTTTCAAACGGTGCCCTTTCAAACGGTTGTAAAACCGATTAAAAATATCCAAAACAACCGTTTAAAATACATATTTTTGTAGTAGTGAATGTTGTAGTTATTAAAAAAGAAAGTTCCTATTCAATTTTTGTTGTTCATTAGTAATCATTATTGGATAGTAATGGTTCGATAAATAAAATAAACAATAATTATTTTTAAAATGACAATAACAACGATATGATATTATGTTTGATGAAATGATAAATTCAAAAATACATAATGATATTATCTATATTATATAATAAAACATTTTGCTAAATGTTTTAAAAAAACAATTAACCCTTAGAAACAACTTTTAATTCTATTTAGGAATTCATTGGCATGCAAACTTGTAACTAAAATCACAATATATATATATATATATATATATTAGAGAGAGAGAGAGGGGGGGGGGGGGGGGGAGGGAGGTTCAAGGGAACCCCCCCAAAAAACTGAAGAACACCCTGATAACCATTCATCAAGACGGTATGTACATGTGCATGCAAGTAAACTAAGTTGTTTTTTGGTTTTTATGCACATGTGTATTATACACATGTGCATGTTACAAATTACTTATATGCACATGTGCATACCCTCCAGATGAATGGCTACCAAGGTATTTCTCAGTTTTTCATTTTTTTGTGGTTTTCCCCTCAACCTGACCCTATATATATATATATATATATATATATATATATATATATATATATATATATATATATATATATATATGTAGTTATAGGTTCAAATGAGACGTGCTAAGTGTGTGAGAAGTAGAGTAGTGATCCTAGCCCTTCTTCTAAAAAAATGGTCAAAATTTACGGCTTTGACTGTGAATCACCAGATAATTCGATCGCATGGTAACAGCTATGCGGAAGATAGAGGGGTAGTTTCATAACTTTTACAAATAGGCGGCAAGTGGATATGTGAACCTCTGTGATTTACATATGCACTATATGTTCATATGTGAACTCGTGTAATTCATATATGAACTATATGTTCATAAGTGAACCCGTGTGATTCACATATGAACTATATATATGTTTATATGTGAACCCGTGTAATTCATATATAAACTATTTAACTGGTTCTCATATGAATCCGTGTGATTCACATATGAACTATTTAACTGATTCATATATGGACTATTTAATTGATTCACATATGAACTCGTGTGATTCACATATGATCAATTTAACTGATTCATATATAAACCTGAATGATTTACATATGAACTATTTTTAAGTCATTCACATATGAACTATTTAATTGATTCATATGATCTTGATTATTGCCCCTGTATTACCATATTACCCTTCATTTAAAAAAAATGGTCAATATTTGTGACTTTGATTGTGAAGCGGGGGGACCACCATGGCTCCTAATCATTTGATCCAAGGGCTAGGATCACTTCTCTATTTCTCACACACTTAACATTTCTCATTTGAATCTCTCCATACACACACATATGTATATATATATATATATATAGATATATATTATTTGACAACAAAGAGATTTAACATATGCTTACAATACTTGTACTTTTGGCTCCTCACACAATACAATACTTGTATTCTTGGCCCCTTACATACTCTCTCTCCCCTCTTCTGGTTGACAGAAACATCCACCAAACAAAAAGCAAGGATGTGTAGTATTATAGGAATTAAAAAAATGTCGGGGGGGGGGGGGGGAGCCAATGCCCCCTCTGGTTACCATGGAGCCCTCGCCTATGGAGTCAACTCGAATACAACTCACAAGCGTTACAGATCTTTCACTATCAATCACGATCAATCACTATTCTAAAAGGCTTTCCGTACAACCGTCATTCTACGCCATGGCTCAAGACTTGTGTCTCATGCCAAGTTAAGCCTATGGCACGCCCATAGTCTAATCTGCGATTTTTATAACGGGATATTTTGATTTTTCTTTACGTTTTAATGTCTTATTTGCTAGTTTTTAATATATAACATAATTTAACTTGTTTATCATCATTGAAATAGTTTGAGTAATAGTACAAAACATATGTTTTATATATAATATTATATATGATATAAAAATTTGCCGCCATAAGTAACACATTAAAAACGCCATGGCCTCGCTATGACTCCTAAAGCTTGAGGATTGACCTCGCCGCCACGCCTAGCCTCATGCTATCAATCCTTGTTAAACTACATAAAATAATACTTTTGATCTCTCTATGTTCCCTATAAAATTATTGGTCTTTTAATTTTTTATTTCAACTCGCCTAAACTTATTAGAAGACTCGTATAACTCGTTCTATCTTACCTTAGAGCTACGAGTTAGAACAATAATTCAATAATTTATCCATTATAATCATCCGATGTAGTTGGAAAAATAAAAAAATTACTATTTTTACTTAATTAAGACCATTAAGCCTATGGCGTGTAGCTTAGTTGGGAATGAGGTGAGGAGACTTTGCCCAAATACAAGACAGGTGTCGAGTTAGATCTCTCCCCTCCCTTCCGCGCTAGCCTTAGTTGCTGAGTGAGCCAAAAAATACCTCTTTACATTGATATCTTTAAAAGCGGATTCCGTATAAGACTGATTGAAGTTGCTGGTTATCGATCTTTTTCCCAAGTTAAGACCATTAATACAGGGAAATTGACCCAAATAGCCATATTCCTCTAAGGCTTTCACCTCCTAGACATTTATCTACCAACTTTACGGATTTGGCCCTAGGTTCGCAATAGAAGATAGCTAAAAGTAAAAAAAAGTCGCGGATTGCGGCA
Source organism: Arctium minus (assembly GCA_954870635.1). Taxonomy (NCBI): domain Eukaryota; kingdom Viridiplantae; phylum Streptophyta; class Magnoliopsida; order Asterales; family Asteraceae; genus Arctium; species Arctium minus. The sequence goes on along the minus strand of OX941081.1, from coordinate 41,197,971 downwards.
GTTCCGCAATGGGTCGGGTCACCCAGGTCCGCAATCCGCAATATCCTGACACGTGTCATCTCCATAACAAACATTAATGCAAATCCACAATCAGACATAGGTCCTCCATTGCGAACCTAGGGCAAAATCTATAAATATGAGAGAGGCATGACTAGAATGTGAAAGTGAAGGTGTAATATGTCTATTTAAAATTGGCTCATTATGTTCGTGAGACCTAAATAAATAAATAAATAAATAAAGCAAACTTTTTTCTCTTTTTGGCATCCTACCTTATCCACCTCTCTTTTTATTCCCTCTTTGAAACTATTTTATTATATTCTTACTTATTTTAAATTAGAAGAAATGAAAAATAATGATGTGGTGCTAATGTTTTCGAGCATTCCTTCATAAAGAAAAACATTAATAATATGTCATGTTTTTTTTTATTTAATTGATTTATAAGATTTATGTAAAACATTTTGTTTTAATAACCGAATAAAGTTTATGTTTTTTTTTCAATTAGAAAAAATAAATAAATAAGACATGCAAAATTCATATATCAATGAAAATATGAGTGTTGATTAGGTTGGTGGCATTGATCCCCCTGTATGGAACTTCTCCAACAAAAGAGAGCTTAATTTAATTAATTTTTGTTTTATTTTAAAAAAAGTTATTATTCTCATTTTTGTTTTATTACTCTTTTTGCCTACCCAAATACCAACTATTTCATAAATACCATTACTTATTTTTAGATATAAATATAACACCTTCTAACAATAATTAAAAAAAAATGAAATTCGTAACTAATATAATACATTTTGTCCAAAAAAAGGTTTGCAATCTTGTTATCTTTATTATATTATAAAGTTTCTGACATAAAAAAATTATAAAATAACTTATTAAGCATCAAGTAGATTTTGGTAATACACATATCTTAAAGTTTACAAGTTACTATAATTTACTTGTAAACTTTTAAATTTCATGTTTGAACTAAATAAAATTAATTTGTAACTAATCAATCGATAAAATTCATTGAGTTACCTCTTTTGTCTTAAATCTAAATTATCTTAAAAATATAGCTAAGTTTTTAATTAAATAAATTTTATCAATATATTTTTTTCTAACATTTTAATGAGGTTTTCAAAACTTCGATTACTAGTATATTTATATTCGAGTATGATCATATTATTATTTATAGTAGAAAACATTTAACCCATGTTCTTTAGATCTCTTAAAATAAGAAGACTCCAAAATTGGAAGACTTGTTGGATTTCCACTTTCACTGGGCCGGGACAAAGAAACGGAATAACTAAAGTTGTATGGATTCACAAAGACTTTCTCGAGAGAAATCAAAAAGGAGATATCGAAGTAGTTTTGATGATTCAAGAATGTTATTACTTGAATTCGAAGTTCGTAGACATTAAATCGTCGTTCGACCCTAAAACTGTTGTGGAATTGAACAAGATTTGGTGAACGAAAATTTATAAGTTATTACCTCATACGTACAATTTCTCAAAATTTCCTATTAAATTTCTTAAAACTAACCGATAACTAACTAATATAAACGTTCAAATACATGATAAACATTGAGACTTAGTAATACAACATTATAACTAATAAAAACTAATAACCAACTAATGGCTCTTTGACTCTCTCAAACCCTGGCAAAACCACAAAACTAATATCGAGAGTGATGCATAATAGATTGAAGTAGGATACTGAGGGTTTGAGTAATCACCTTTTTATAAGCGAAATTGGATTATGTTGCATTGAACAAGTAAATTTATGATATATATATATATATATATATATAGAGAGAGAGAGAGAGAGAGAGAGGTTTAATGGAAAACCTCAAAAAAAGAGGAAATTGAGGAACACCCTGGTAGCCCTTGATCTGGACGATATGCACTTGTGCATACAAGTAAATTAAGTTGTTTTTAGATTTTTATGCACATGTGCATTATGCATTTGTGCATGTTACAAATTACTTGTATGCAAAATTGCATACCGTCCAGATTAAGGGCTATCAGGGTGTTCCTCAGTTTTCCCTTTTTTTATGGTTTCCCCTTAACCTGACCATATATATATATTGAAGGTTTATTTTACAAGGAGGTTCAAACAGAAACAATAGCTAAATAAGAAAATACGAAAACGGCAAAATTACGTGCAAAATCACATATGATTTTACATTAATGGTCAACGCAACAACATGCAGGCGACCTAGTCCGCGACCTCAGGTTGCGATGTGAATCACATGTGATTTTAGTGTCACATGTGATTCATTTGTTTTCTTATTCTCTTATTTAATTACTGTTCTCGTATGAACCTGACTCAATTTTACAAATCATGTAATTCTTACAAACTATACAAATCAATCTTAGCCGTCCATCTAGTATAATAAATATCTGATTTCATTTTGTTTCCTAATTTAAAGCCATGATCATAATGAATGAACCTTATCATCTTCCATATATATCTCAATCACAACTAATGAATCATGATAATTGTTCATAAAGATTGTTTCCCAATATAAGCATTGATTATGGTTTGTAAGAATTACACGGTTTGTATTTGGAGCCGCCCCTATATATATAACATACAAACCCTGTATATCATACATATCTTACAAACCTATCATAATCGTTCTTAAGTTTGAACAACGTTACGTGACTTTGGAAGGCGATGATATTTTTGAGATTTTGATGACAAAATATATATAGGGGGGTCAATCTTGAAAAAAGCCATCAAAGGGTAATCTTGGAATCCTTCACAAATCCAAATGGAAGATACGTACTTTCCCGAAGAATCCTCACCCGATTGTAAGTCCATATTCTTCACTGAGTAAGTCGCTAAAATATCCACACAGATCAAAATCCTGCTTCATATGCAAGACACGTTTGTTTTCGTCCTTAAGATTTGAAAAAAGTATTTGGTGAACAATTGTCGCTTATGGCGGAATTGGGGCAAAATCATGACACGAACGAGAGAACTTGAGGTATAGATTTCTTATTTAGTTTGTCTGATTTTATATATAAAGCAAATAAATATTTAGGGTTTTGACATTTACAATATACCAAAAAGGAGCGAGATCAAATTATGTTTTGGTTTCATATATGAAACAAGGTGTTTTGATTCATATATAATATGAAACACAAGGTTTCGCCATATATGAAATACATTTTGATGTTCCGTCTATGAAAACATTTTTCATGTTTGGTGAGTGGTGTTTCATAAGTTGAAACAACTGATTTTATATATGAAACATTAGTGATATTTCATAGATGAAACAAACTATTTTTGGAGTTACAGTAATAGTTCAAAAGTTGAAACATTAGTTGATATTTCTCTAGTGTTGTTTCACATATCAAACTAATTAACTTTTTGAAAAGTAATTGCTTTTCATCCCCTGTTTTTTTTATATGTTTTTAATGCAATATTTTAAAAGTTTTATAGGAGTTTAGATGTTTTACAATGTAATGTTGTTTCACATAGGAAACAAACATGATCAATAACTTTGATTCAAACGATTTTGATTCCACCTAGAACTCGAAGGTATTTTTCAATGAACTCAAAGGTATCTTCTAGCTGTAGAAAAACAATTATGGAGTTTGAATGGAAATAGACATGAAACCATTTACAAAATCGACAATATCGTTTATAAATCAAATATGAGAAATGACGAGATAATTATGGAAGATAATCACCACCGTGATTTTACTAAACAAAAAATGACAAAAAGGCCAATCCAATATTTAATATTGATCGCGCATAGAAAAAAAACGAGAGACACAAACTAAAGGGCTGGGATTGATTTGTATGGTTTGTACTAAAAGGATGTTTTTGCATCTTCGTAAAATAAAAGTGTTCTCATTTAAACCATTCCTTAGGGGCTAATTATGGGAGAAGTTCTTATCTTGTGAGAGCTTTAAGATCCTATATTAATTAGCCACCAATCCTTTTTTATTAAATGCATTTTCCAAGTATAATAAAACTAACTCTTAAAGGGCAATTTTGAGTCAATAAATAATTATAATATTAAAAAAAAGTATAACCCCTATTTTAATATCCCACATCTTACCTTAAGTATATTTTAAAAAAATTCCATAATGGTCCTCATTAGATTTAAAAAGTTCCGTAAAAAAATCCATAATGATATCGATGCAAATGCAAATGCAAAACTAGTGGATATGTTAACATACTGTGGGGATATTTATGGTATTGTGATACACAATATGCATCGGCTACGTCACATTCAAAACTAGTGGATATGTATATAGGAATGGCAACGGGCCGGGTTCGGTCCGGTTACTGGTATCCCCGTCTCCGAAACCGATAACCAAAATCGTCCCCGAAACCGCTCCGATCCTCGTCGGGGATCTTATCGGGGACCCTGCGGTTTCCCCGATCCCCGTTGGGGAACCCGTTAAGGTTAAACATCGCATTTCCCCATTGGGTTTCCCCGTTTACCGTTGGTTATACCTGAACCCCAAACCGGCCTGGATTTTTTTTACAAAATGTTAATTTTCACAACTAAAAATAAATTACAATTTTTATAAACATAAGTCTAAATGCCTAAAAAAATGTCTTAAATTACGATATAAAAGTAAATAAAATTCATATATCATCCAACTAACATTATGGTTTCACCATTAGACAAATAAAATAGACTTTTTCGGGAGGCTTGTTTGGAGAATTGAGATAAAATGGATTAAAATATTTTAAATTTTAATATAATGTTAGTAATTTTCTTTTAATGATATTATATATATATATATATATATATATAAATTAACACACACACATATATATATATAAATACATTAATATTTATATATATACACATATCGGGCCGGGCCGGTGATCACCGTCCCCACCCCCGATAAAATCCCCGATCCCCGCCCCGTCCCCGATAAGAAGTTCCCGAACCCGGTCCGAAAATTTCGGTTTACGGTTTTCACCATCGGTTTCGGTTATTTTTACCATCCCTATATGTATAGTATCATCGATGCACATTGTGAACTAGGAGTATATGATAACATGCTATGGGGATGTTTTCTTTGCACATTCAGGATGCACAAATGAATGTTGGTATAATCACGTAGTGAACTGGAAATGGGGATACATTTACATTAAACTTGCAAATTCGATTCATTAGGGGCTGTATGGAAGTTGCTGAATGGTTTAATGCAGAATGGTTAAGGGTCATAGTGTTCAAGGGGCTTTGTGTGATATCAAACAAAATGAAATATGGTTGTTTGATAATTGTTCTAAATGAGTAATCTGAATAACAACAAATTACCATTTTAACCCTCTGTAAGATTTATTCTGAATGAAATATAGTTGTTTGTAAATATCTGAACTACATACTCAATATTACTAGTTTAAAACAACATTTCAAGAAAAAGAACAGTAGACTAGAACTTAATATTATGCCAACAAAGTTGTGCACCTTGACAAGATTGAAGGAAAATACCATATCCATCTATGAGCAACAGAATTATAACACACAAATGCATGTACATCGAAATACAGGTAAAACAGAAGATTAAAAAAAACAAGATTAGACTTATAAGAAATTTGATATAAAAGCAAATGATTATACAAGGGCAATGCTAATGACACCCGTCTAATATCAAAATCAAGTCAAGTTGTGCATTGGAAATTCAAAAAGTTAGTATTGATGTAGACATGTGTGAGGAGTAAGTCAATGGGTAGGGGAACAATTAGCTCACCCAGAAACTAAATCTTAAAAAGGATTAAAACTTTAATCAAGGTCAAAGGGAAAGATCAACAAAGAAAATTAGGTGAATAAAAAAAAATATAGGCCGTTAAAATACTATGTATAGAAAATAAAGAAATTTGAGTCACCAAAGAGGAATGCAAAACAAATTTAATTGAGATAGCAGATGAATCTAGAAGTAAACAAATTTCAAAATACATACCAATCCATATCACAAAACCCCTAAAACAAATAATCTCAAAAACGATAAAATCACCGGTAGATAAAATCGAGCAACAACAAACAATCTCAAAATAGGCAAACACAAGCAAAATCACCGATAGATAAAATCGAGCAACAATAGATGAAATCAAGAGGAATCAACGATAGAGGAGATCAAGCGGGGAAGTAGATTAAAAAAAGATGAAATCGAGTAGGGAAGTAAGAAATACCAACGATAATGAAGATCGATCAGGGAATCGAGCGAGCAGAAGCCACGAGATACCAGCGAGGAGAGTGAATCGAGTGATGGCATGAAATGGATGAAAGATTTTGAAGGGCGACATAGGAATACAACGACCGTTGAATGATTTGGGCTTCCCCATATGCAAAATCGTTAAGAGTGTTTTGGAATGATTAAGATGGTAATTTATTTTTGCCAAACAACATTTTCTCTTATCAATTCAGAGGTTCACTGATAGCGGAAATACATGTTGGAAAATTTTAGTAAAAATGTAAATGTGATTTTTTACTAACTTTGGACACAAATAAATACATGTATATGTATTGTATATATCTAACTCTTTGTGGGTTTGTGTTATCCTATATGAGAGCTTCGAAATGATATATTATGTGTCCAAAACGGAATATGTGTGAATGAGATATCGATGCTCAAAGTTGAGTGTTTGGGATGAAAATTGGCAAAACCAAGTGGGTGTGGGAACTTGTCCCACATAGGAAGGAGGACCAAAAGTTTTGTAGTTTATAACTAAAGATGTGGAAGGGACTAACAAGTCCTTTGTTTGGTTTTACTCACTCACCTACCCGCACCCAGGAGGGGGGGGTGCCGATTGCGGCTTTTGTAGGCTAAATTCGGCAAACTTGTGCGTGGACACGAATGCAGCTCCGAAATCTTGCGCAACCATAAGTCGCGCCAGGTTCTGTACGAGGTCGATAAACAGTGACCCACGCGAGTTTACCCGCGTGGTAAGTCGTGAAATTCACTGTTTCGTTTTTCTGTAACTCCCGATTGATACTCATTGATGTGTAAGATTAATATGATTAATTGTAATTAAAAATTGTTTAATTACAGATTAATTCATAATAAATTGTCGGTTTCTACTTTCAAGTATAAACTGGAGAGTTCGGCTCATTCCAATATACTTTTGAATACCCGAACGAACACACATATCTCTCTGAATTCTCTCTGCGTACGTTTTCATCTCCAGCGATTTTCCAGGCAAGTGTAATATCCGGCAATACACACTGCTTACGCTGTTGTACCCTAGGAACAGACGGCAAATCTGTTTAAGGGAATCGTGTTCAACACGAGCCTCAGCCTCGTTACGGTTTATTCGGTTTAATTTTCAGTCGATTCCCTATATTTAATTTTCTCTAATCATTTGTAGATTACATTCAGTTATTACGATATTTGTATTTTATATGTATTATTGAAATACATATCTGTGTACTAACAATCTTAAACAGATTTTGTTGAATCGAGTTTATCTCGATATTTTAGTTTTCTGTTTTTTGTAAACAGATTGTAGTATCAATTTCTGTTTTGTGTAAACAGATAGATTATTTGTGATACTAATTGTTCACGTAAATCTTTGTGATTTTCCAGAATAGTGAACACAACTGGAACCACAACTCCGGTGATACCTATTGCTACCTTGCCTGTGCAATCCGTGGCGACTACTACCACGCCAGCACCAAATATGATGGCCAATCATGCTGAGAAACCGGAGAAATTTTCCGGTTTGAACTTTAAGAGGTGGCAACAGAAAATGTTTTTCTATCTGACTACCTTGAACCTGGCGAGGTTCCTCACTGAAACCGCTCCTCAACTTAGTGGAGGAGAGGCCGACGTTCAATCTGTGAGCGCGGTCGAAGCATGGAAGCATTCAGAATTCCTATGCCGCAACTATGTGTTGAATGGGCTGCCCGATGCTCTTTACAACGTGTATTGTAAAGTAACCACGGCGAAAGAACTGTGGGAATCCTTGGATCGCAAGTATAAGACTGAAGATGCGGGAACCAAGAAGCATGTTGTTGCTCGCTTCTTGGATTTCAAAATGATTGACTCAAAAACTGTGATGAGTCAAGTTCAAGATCTTCAAGTAATTATGCACGACATACTTGCCGAAGGAATGGTTGCCAGTGAAGCCTTTCAAGTTGCGGCCATGATTGAAAAGCTTTCTCCCGGTTGGGTAGACTTCAAAAACTACCTTAAACACAAGCGAAAGGAGATGTCCGTGGAGGATTTGGTGGTACGTCTTCACATTGAAGAAGACAACTGAATAGCTTTGAAGAGTGGTTATGCCGGCTCTTCAAAAGCTAATGTGGTAGAAGTTGGTCAACCTTCTAAGGGCAAGGCGAAGAAGATTGACAAAGGCAAGGGAAAAGCGAAAAATCTTGCCCCTCGGAAAGGAACTTTCAAGAAGAAGTTCAACTGTTATAATTGTGGCCAACCGGGTCACAAGGCGGCTGATTGTAAGTTGCCCAAGAAGGAAAATCCGTGCCAAGCTCACATGATGAACGAAGACTTGGTGGCTATGATCATGGAGTTTTCGGCCATGGGACTTGCTACCATGGTTTCGGAAGCTAACGTGATAGGTTCGAACTCTATGGATTGGTGGGTCGATACGGGAGCTACCCGTCATGTATGTCATGACAAAAGCAACTTCATCTCCTTTAAAGATGTTGATGATGGGCAAAATATCTACATGGGAAATGCCGCTACTACCGATGTTAAGGCATTGGAGATGTGCTTCTAAAAATGACTTCCGGAAAAGAGCTCAAGATTAGAGACGTTTTGTACGCACCGGATCTTCGGAAGAACCTTGTGTCGGGTTGGTTACTTAATAAGTTTGGTTTTAAACTTGTGTTTGAGTCGGACAAATGTTTTTTTGTCCAAAAAATGGTATGTATGTGGGAATGGGATATGTTTTAGATGGCATGTTCAAGCTGAATGTAACTGTTATCAATGGAATGAATAAAACTGGTACTAGTTCTGTTTATTTGCTTGAGTTTTCAAATGTTTGGCATAGCCGTATAGGACATGTAAACTTTAACTCCATTCGAAGTTTAATTAAATTAAACTGCATACCAAATTTTGATTTTGACTCAAATCACAAGTGCCCCACATGTGTAGAATCCAAACTTACTAGAACGTCTTTCAAATACACAGAAAGAAAAAACCGAACCCATTGATTTAATTCACACTGATGTGTGTGATTTAAAATCGAATCCTACTAGAGGTGGGAACAAATACTTCATCACGTTTATCGATGATAGTACGAAATATTACTACGTGTATTTACTTAAGAGTAAAGATGAAGCAATAGACAAGTTTGTCTTGTATAAAAATGAAGTTGAAAATCAACTTAACAAGAAAATAAAGGTCGTAAGAAGCGATAGGGGAGGTGAATATGTTTCACCGTTTGCTGAATTTTGTTCTAATAATGGAATTCGACATGAATTCACAGCACCCTATTCACCTCAGCAAAACGGTATTGCTGAAAGAAAGAATCACACCTTGAAAGAAATGGTGAATGCCATGTTGATCAGTTCTGGACTAAGTCAGAACATGTGGGGGGAAACTATTTTGTCGGCTAATTATCTTTTAAATAAGATACCCCGCAAGAAAAAAGATGAGACCCCGTATGAACTTTGGATGGGTAGAAAACCATCTTACAAGTACTTACGAGTGTGGGGGTGCCTAGCTAAAGTGGTTGTACTTCCTCCTAAGGTACAAAAGTTAGGACCTAAAACAGTGGATTGTGTATTCATTGAATATGCACAAAATATTAGTGCTTATCGGTTTCTTGTGTATGAATCTAAAAATCCCGAGATACACAAGAATACAATTATGGAGTCAAGAAATGCTTCATTCTTTGAAGACGTATTTCCTTGTTTGAACAAGGAAGATCAAGCGTCATCTTCTAAAGGTAAAGAAATTGTTCAAGAGGATGAACAAATTCTATCTGATGAAGAAGATGTGGAACCTTGAAGAAGTAAACGAGCTCGGGTTGAAAAATCGTTTGGTCCCGATTTTCTCACCTACGTGGTGGAAAGTGAACCTAAAACCTATCGTGAGGCGGTCACGTCTTCGGAGGGACCTCAATGGAAAGAAGCCATCAATAGTGAGATAGAATCTATCTTACAAAACCATACATGGGAACTAGTGGACCTACCACCGGGTTGTAAGCCACTAGGTTACCGTTGGATCTTTAAAAGAAAGATGAAAGCTGATGGCAGTATTGACAAACACAAGGCGAGATTAGTTATCAAAGGATATAGACAAAAGGAAGGTCTAGATTATTTTGATACTTATTCGCCGGTGACAAGAATAACATCCATTAGATTGGTGTTAGCGATTGCAGCCATTAGAAATCTGCAAATTCACCAAATGGATGTAAAAACTGCTTTTCTAAACGAAGATTTAGAAGAAGAAATCTATATGGAGCAGCCCGAGGGATTTGTTGCCCCGGGACAAGAGAACAAGGTTTGTAAACTTATTAAATCCTTGCATGTCCTAAAGCAAGCTCCAAAGCAATGGCATCAAAAGTTTGATCAAGCCATGTTAGAAAGCGGTTGTAAGATAAATGAGTGTGATAAATGTGTTTACATGAAAGACACCACTCATGGATATGTCATCTTGTGTTTATATGTTGATGATATGTTTATCATTGGCAGCGATGACTAAATGATAAAGTCCACAAAAGATATGTTAAAATCTAAATTTGACATGAAAGATTTGGGTTTAGCGGATGTGATTCTTGGGATAAAAATCACAAGAACCCAAAATAGTATGGTGTTAAATCAAAAACATTATGTGGACAAGATTCTTGAGAAATTCAATGAAGGAGATACTAGTATAGCTAGAACTCCAATTGATACTAGTCAACATCTATCTAAGAATAGAGGGGAAGGTGTTGAACAAGTAGAATACTCAAGAATAATTGGCAGTTTGATGTATCTTATGAGTTGTACTAGACCTGACTTAGCATATGCAGTGAGCAGGCTAAGTAGGTATACTAGTAATCCCAGTTTAGAACACTGGAAGAGTATTACTAGATTGTTAAGATATCTAAGATACACACGTGAATATGGACTGCATTATGGAAAATATCCAATGGTAATCGAAGGTTACAGTGATGCAAATTGGATATCTGATATTAAGGATTCCAATTCAACAAGTGGATATGTGTTTACACTTGGAGGTGCGGCTATATCTTGGAAATCGTCCAAGCAAACTGTTATAGCCAGATCTATGATGGAATCTGAATTTATTGCCTTAGATAAATGTGGTGAAGAGGCAGAATGGCTACGTCAGTTCATGGAAGATATTCCCAAATGGCCTAAGCCGATAACGGCCATATGTATACATTGTGATAGCCAATCGGAGATTGGTAGAGCTCAAAGTACAATGTATAATGGGAAATTTAGACATATTAGACGTAGACATAATACGATTCGACAATTACTCTCTACTGGAGTTATCACAATTGACTATGTGAAGTCAAAGGATAACATCGCGGATCCGCTTACGAAAGGCCTAAGTAGAGATTTGGTGTACAAGTCGTTGAGAGGAATGAGACTAAAGCCCTTAAATGAGTAATTCATGCAAAGGAAACCTTACCCAGAAGACTGGAGATCCCAAGATCTGGGTTCAAAAGGACAACCTAGTTGTATGAATAGAGGAGGTCACTGTGGGGGAGTTAATAGACTTCCAACTCCAATTCTGGAATCATTGATAATGAGGCTAAGCCTATGACTTTTAATGATTATTGAAAATCACCTATGTGAGAGAGAAGTGGGTCGCTTCGAAGGGAATCGTGGGGGCTCAATTCCTATCAGCTCTTGCTGAACCAGGCTAGTGTTCATGACCATAACGAACACAACTATGAGGATATGACCTTGTTAGGAAGAATTTTGTGTGAAATGTATTGTCGCCTACATAAATGGCAGTTCAGTTCAAGGACATCGAGTCTACTGACAGCTAGGAGGCTAAGTGTGTTTCACTAGGGAAGATTCAAAGGATAACATCTACCTATACTATGCAAGATTCGACCATTGGAAATTTCGTAGGAAAATTTTCGTATGCAAAGATCGATCTCCATTCATGTGGGGGATTGTTGGAAAATTTTAGTAAAAATGTAAATGTGATTTTTACTAACTTTGGACACAAATAAATACATGTATATGTATTGTATATATCTAACTCTTTGTGGGTTTGTGTTCTCCTATATGAGAGCTTCGAAACGATATATTATGTGTCCAAAACGGAATATGTGTGAATGAGATATCGATGCTCAAAGTTGAGTGTTTGGGATGAAAATTGGCAAAACCAAGTGGGTGTGGGAACTTGTCCCACATAGGAAGGAGGACCAAAAGTTTTGTAGTTTATAACTAAAGATGTGGAAGGGACTAACAAGTCCTTTGTTTGGTTATACTCCATCACCTACCCGCGCGCAGGGGGGGGGGGTGCCGATTGCGGCTTTTGTAGGCTAAATTCGGCGAACTTGTGCGTGGACACGAATGCCGCTCCGAAATCTTGCGCAACTTGGTTTTTGCGAAAATTTTGTTTTGAACCAGTGTATTTCGCGAGTTAGGTCGCGGGTTTACCCGCGCCATAAGTCGTGCCAGGTTCTGTACGAGGCCGATAAACAGTGACCCACGCGAGTTTACCCGCGTGGTAAGTCGGGAAATTCACTGTTTCGTTTTTCTGTAACTCCCGATTGATACTCATTGATGTGTAAGATTAATATGATTAATTGTAATTAAAAATTGTTTAATTACAGATTAATTCATAATAAATTGTCGGTTTCTACTTTCAAGTATAAATTGGAGAGTTCGGCTCATTCCAATATACTTTTGAATACCCGAACGAACACACATATCTCTCTGAATTCTCTCTGCGTACGTTTTCATCTCCAGCGATTTTCCAGGCAAGTGTAATATCCGGAAGTACACACTGCTTACGATGTTGTACCCTAGGAACAGACGGCAAATCTGTTTAAGGGAATCGTGTTCAACACGAGCCTCAGCCTCATTACGGTTTATTCGGTTTAATTTTCAGTCGATTCCCTATAATTAATTTTCTCTAATCATTTGTTGATTAAATTCAGTTATTACGATATTTGTATTTTATATGTATTATTGAAATACATATCTGTGTACTAACAATACACACGTATAAAATGTGGCACAATAATGATGCAAGTATACACCAAATATTGCATTCGTTTTTCAAGTAATATAATGGTAAGGACCAAATATCATATCCACAGGGGATTGGATTACTAAGATTCGGAGATTTCTACGAACTTCTGGTGCAAAGTTTGGAGTTTTATAAAACTGGTTGATTTATAGTGAAGTATTAAAATTTAATTTAACAAGATAATAAAAAGCGGGTACGGGTGTAATTAAGTTTTCCCAGGAGTATTTTAATAACTTAAATAGTTAACAAAACCGGGCACAAAGTGACACACACGATTTCCTTCTCTCGAAGCTACGTCGTATAGGTTGCGATAACAGTTTTATTATAAAGTATCCACAAGTGCTAACTTTCGGTTTACCAATCTTACTAAGTAGATCTCGAAGATCTTAGTCCTGCCAGTATGGACAGATGCACATATCTCTATAACACACTAACTTGACCGACATCTGGACCTTTGCTCGATTATGCAAAAACCTATATCTCTATGCGATTATTGAAGATTTTCTCAAACCTCCTTGCATCACCTAAGCCGTATTCGGATCCGCCCCTCTCGAGGTCAAAGATATAATATTAACACACACAAGTGATCGGCTTGTTCGCGTTGAAATGAAGGTTCAACTTGGATGACCAAACCGAGAAGTTCACCAAATGCGGTAACACCCATTTTAACCTCTCGGGTTTGGCTTACACCCGCACCTAAAGGGGGGTTTAGCAACTCATAAAATTAGAAGAATATAATGAAGAAGAAGAAATACGTAAACTGATATTGTATTAAACGTAAACGTACCACTGTGGGCACAGGTGCACCACCGTGGTGGACAAAAAGTAAACTTGCAAGAAATAAAATTACAAGAAACTAAATGAAAAGCAAGGACTAAAATGCTCTACTAAGTTGAATATTCAGATTGTTAGATGATGAATGAAGTGATTTTCAAATGCCAACCCAAGCTCCTTTATATAGAGGAAAAGAAGAGAATATTTGAAAGGGACATGAGAGGGTGAAAGGGACCTCTCATGCCATTGCTTTGCCCATGCACTTGTCTTCTTATGCTTTCTTCTTTGAATCTTCTTTTGTGAAAACTCCAGAGTTGACTCCATCCAAGCATGCTTCAACTTTCACCATTTTGGACACAAAAACCTGCAGAAAATATCTTAGGATGCAGTTGCCCACCATAGTGGTGACACTATGGCCACAATGGTGTATCAAAATCGATATTTTTGATTATTTAAGCTATTTCATAAATTTTGGAATAATTAAGACCAAAGGGATTAAAAAGTCTCAAATGGGTATGGAAAAGAGTAAAAAAGGTTTAAAAAGAGTGACAAACAACTCTAAAAATTTAGGGATATCATTCACCTCTTAATGAAATCATAATTTCTGCCAAACAAACAACCCCTTAGATTCTATAGTGCATGGATAAACAACTTCAAGAACACTTGTAAACTCAAGTGCACTTTGTGCATAAAAGGAGCGGTTTAGAGAGAGAGGATTTTTGTTGTTGGGAAAACTATTTCTAACTCCCCAAATGAGGGTGGATTACTTTAACCTCGAATAATATTAATTAATTGTAATATATTCTATAATAATACTATACTTTAGTTATTATTTTAACATATTTATTAAAACAATTGAATTAGTGGTTATGGTTAGACCCGACATTTCTCACAAAATATGAAGTTCTTAAATGATTACCACCCTTATAAGATTGGTTTGTATGATTTTTGTAAGAATTACACGGTTTGTAAAATAACCTCCTATATATATATATTGATAATCTAAGAATCCTCTAAATCTAGAGAGAGAAAGTAGAGAGAGAAAGTAGAGAGAGAGAGTTTGAAGCGCAAAGTAGTAAATCTTTATAAGATGTGCGTGAATGTCTTTCAAAGACCAAAGCCCAAAGGGACTTAAATACCCTTGGCTAATACTACACAAAATATGACACTAAACACAGTATTAGACCAAGCTTATAAATACAATGATTACTATAAAATCAGACTTAACAATCTCCCCCTTAGTAATCATTGGCGCTGTGGTCTTCAAAATCAAACTTCTAAATCAGCACGGACCATCTAAGCGACTTTGAGAAGCAGCTTCTTGACTTAAAAAAAATTTCTTCTCAGCATCTTTTAAACTCAGTTGCCTTTGCTGCCTTTGCTGCCTTGACAAGACTGGACCAGTTTGTAATAAACTTGAACGAACAATTGATTCATCAGCTTATGCTCTAGACGACACACCTCTTTTAAATGTACTTGAAGAAACTGTAGTGGTCGGAGCTTGAACAACAAATAGACAAGTATAGTTGAAGAAAAATAGAATCTTGAGCCAATCTTGATCAGCAGATAAACGTTTGAACTCTTTGTCTCTTTATCATCTCCTTAACTTCTCCCCCTCATGACCTTGATGATCTGGATCAACTTGGTCATGCAAATGTTGGAGACGAGACAACTTAAGATCTGCAAAATCAGAGTAAAGGAGAAAGAGGAGAGGTTTGCGCGACACGTTGGTGGCGCAAAGTGAAATTTGCGCTAGGCGAAGGTGGCGCAAAGTGAGGTTTGCGCTACCAACTGTTGGCGCAAAGCTGACTTAAACTCAGAAAAATTTACCTGATAAGCTCTTTGACTCCCCCTTCACAAATACACTAAAATATGACAATTCAAGTTAGCATTTTTATAGAAAATCAGATACTCCCCCTCGAAAACAGATATTATCTTTTCAGAAATTTCTCCTTATTCACTCCCCCTTGAATAATGAACAAACCCATTTAAAAAAGATATGAGAACACAAGAATTGAAACATCAATGTAGAAAGAAAAATATACCGAATATGTATTTTGAAACAACTAAATATATAAAAATTTAAACAGAAACAAATAAAATTCTAATTAGTAAAATATCACAATAAAATCCATCAGATGAAATCAAATGTATGTGTTTGGATATAGAAACAAGTTTTATTGCATATCAAGTTAAGACATGTTCAGTTTTAAAAACTTTCATCAATCTATTCAGTGTGTTGACATGCGAACTTTGATTAACTTCAAGAAAATGCAATTCTAAAAATATAATAGAGAACTTTGCATGTAATCACACTAATCCATCAAGAATTCAGACTTTCACAAATTTACATGTTTATTGCAACTCAAACATATCACCAAGTATCATGAGATGTGTGCTCATTAACATCTTTTAGCATTGTGCACTATGGCATCTTCACATGAATGTGCTCTTTGGCATCTTTTATGCTTGTGCACTTTTGCATCTTTTAATCAAAAAGTTTATTAAGTAAAGAACATGCCGTAAATGTAACTTTTTATCTGACCCTATTGCAGGATTTGGGTCAGCCGCTCCCAGACCAGTTGGCCTTAGGGGACTAGGTGTCAAGTACCCCTTGGAACTTACTTTCCCAGATCAGAAAGGCTACATCGACACATCCTAAACCCATTCATACCAGTAGAACATGACTTTCGATCTGATTCTATTGAAAGATTTGGGTTCGATCACTCCCAGATCAATTGACCTTAGGGAACCAGATGACAAGCATCCCACAGAACTTACTTTCCCAAACCAGAAAGGTCATAGGTACAAACTTTTAAACTTAGAGACTTCTGATTTATAAGAATTTAATAATCATCTCAAACACAAGGTTTTACGACTAAGTGCTTAGCCCATATTTTCATTACGATCCAAAATTTCGACTTTTTAGGGTTTCTAAGCATTGTAAACTATAAATATTCTGAATCACACAACTTTAAAGCAGTATCAAAAGCTACAAACATGATGCTGACTTTTCGACTTTTGTTAGACTTGAAAAATGAACATATAAAAACTTTAATATAAACAAAGCAACTTGAAAATTTATCCTAGACACACATTTTATTCAAAAGAAAGAAAATTGTAAAACTTTTACTTTATAGAATAAAATTTGTGAAGGTTTAAACTTTTAAATTCAACATGCCAAGATTTGAAAATAGAAACATTTGATTGGCAAGTTTATATTCAGTTGAAACAAAGTAGATTTCAATAATACCATCTTTCACATAAAGTATAAAGAAATTTGTGTCTCTTTTAAAAATTTTTGGGTTGAACAAAATCAGGATTTGAATAAGATTGCTTAGATTTTTTAAAAAATATGAGAAAACTGGAGCAACATCATTATCAGAGATAAATGCAGCGGAATAAAGTAGATGCACTCACAGTTTCTCATTTAGTCAGAAGCTAACAACTTTGAAGAACGAGTCCTAAACTGAATATGTTTAGAAATCATTGTCTTTGAAGCACGAGTTCTGAGCTGAATTACTCAGAAGCCAATTTTTCTTTTACTCCCCCTTGACATGAGATGCCTGCAACTTAGAAGCAATTTGAGATTTTGGTACCCACTTGAATTTGGGCCCATGTTTGTTAGTTGCAGTTCTTATGGGGATAAACTTGTTAGATTTAACATATAAAGCACGAGAGACATAATCACAAGAATGAACAGAAGAATCAGAAGAAGAGAAAGCATAATCATCTGAACTAGAATCAGAAGAAGAATATGAGACACTTTTGGAAATTTGAACCATTTGCTTTATATAGTATTTTGAAACTTTATTACAAACAGCAAATGAACCACTTTTATATTGTTTGTCTACATATCTAATCCTCATCAGTCTGAGAATCATCTAATGTCCGCTTGGCTCTCCATATCTGCTTGGAATGATTGCTCAAAGTCCTATCTGAAATCATTGAAGTACAAGAATTAGAATTATCAGAAATGACCGACTCTTGTTTCTTTGACTTCTTTGACCTTCGTCTTTTACGCTTAGGTTTATAAGATTCATCAAGAATTTTAGACTTAATATTTAAATCAGAAGAAGCAATTTTACCTAAGGCACCCATCTGATCAATCAAAATATCTGAACTTACCTCAGAGTCAGAACAATTTTGAGAAAGGTTTTCAGATTTTGGAAATTCCTTGTCGTTTTCTTTAAAATCAGAAGAAAGACCAGAAACTGAATCTTGTATTTGTGAAAATAAATTTTCTTCAAGACTTGAAGTCATGAAAGAAAGAAAGATATCAGATTCAATTTCTTTTAGAATATTTTCATCTTCCATCTTATTTTCAAGGTCCAAGATTTTGCCTTCTAATATTAAAGGGGGAATATATCTCCTAGAATCATAAGAAATCGGAGATACATTTTCCTTATCAGAATTATTTGCAAAAATATCAACAAAATCATCAGACACCGAAGACTTGACAGGAGATATATCATTTAACCCTTTTCTGCCTCTTTTTGATTTGTCAGGAAAATATTTGGTATTTTCACGCGTATATACAAAAGGAATTTCCTTTTTCTTATTATTCATCCTTTTCTCATTTTCGATTTCTAACACTTGCTTTTCATTCATCCAATCAATTTTAAATTGAGGAGCATATTGAGCAAGAGTTAGATAATCGTATTTATATAAAGTTGGGGATTTTTCAATTGCATTGTTTAAACAATGAGGATTTTCAAAACCAAGTCCCCATTTTTCTTTTATAGACTCATAACTCCTTGGTTTGTTCAAATAAATTGTTTGTTCAGATTGGTTTCTTCGATATAACTTTTCTTCTAACTTATTTATTTTATCCGAAAAACTGTATTTTAAAGAGGTAATTTCAGTCAAAAACTCAAGATAAGTCTTATTTGAATTTTCCAAATCATCCAATTTCTTTTGAAAGATTTCTTTAGTATGAACCAAAATAGATTTTTCATCTTTCAAAGAAATTTTCAATTTGTCAATCAAATCTGACTTTTCAGAATTTAAATTCTTTTCAGATATTAACTTTGAACGAAGATCAGATAAAGTAGTTATAATAATGTTCATTTGTGAGGAAATGAAATTGTAATCAAAATCAGAATGTACCTCATCTTCATCTGTGTCAGAATCATCACTTTGATCATCTCCGATTAAGCATATTTGAGCAATCTCTACATTTGCAGCTTCATCATTGGAGTGATTCAGCCAAAACTCTTCTTCTGCTAGCAAAGCTGTTCCATTCTCTCTTTTCTCGGTCAGTTCCAATTTCTTTCGATAGTAAGCTGAGTCCCGAACTTTCTTCACTCTACACTCCTTAGAGATGTGACCAGGCTTTCCACAATTATAGCATGCAACAGGTTTCTTAGCCTCGGGCACTTGAACAGTCTTAGAACCAGAAGTGAAGCGAAGAGTGTTTGAACCCGACCTAGGTTGGAATTTCTTCTGATAATGTTATGAGAGAAGGATCATTGCTTTCTGAAGTGCCTCACCATCATCATCAGTGGCCCCGTTGTAAGCATTATCAGACAATGCTTGTTCTGCCAGTTGTTTCGTGAGGAGAGCAACCGGGTCCACTTATTTCTTGTTCTTCTTATCTAGTTTGGCCTTCTTCTCAAGCACAATACTCTCATCAGTCATCAAGATCTTGTACATCTCTTGGATTTGCATTGAAGAAACCCAAACATCGTTTCTCAGTCTGTGACAAGATTTGTTCCACTCTGACTGAAGGGCGTTAAGAAATTTTAGATTTATCTCAAGATCTGTCTTGTTCACATTTATCTTGTGCAGATCATTCAGTACTGTGCAAAATCTGTCGAAGACACTCTTTAGAGACTTAGATTCTTTGGCTTTAAACTCCTCAAAATTGTTCATATAACGTGTATGGCGGAGTTGAGTTGCGACCGATGAACCAAGCATAATATTTTCCAATTGTGCCCACAACAGATTTGGATAATCCTTGCAATGATCAACCCGGTTGTAGACAGAGTTTGGTAAAGCTAGCATCAGATTAGCTTTTAATTCTCGAATTCGTGAAGCCTCTTCAGTTGTTGCAGGAGTCTCTTTATTAGGCTTTACGAAAGGTCCTTCATTTAGAGACTTCATCATGTTATCTCCATTAGCTTGACGATCAATGAAGTTCAGGAACCGATCTTGCCATTGAGTGAATTCGTTTTCGTCAATCAGAACTGGAGGACGATTTTCCGTACCCAATTGCATCATAAGATCATTCTTGTACAACTGAGCTTGAAAGGAAAACTTTGCAGAATCCATAGATGACAATCTTAAAAAAATGCTAAGTCTTGAAACAGTAAAGAGTTGGCGAAAATTGAAGGTTTGCGTGAGAGGTAGAAGGCGCAAACGAAGATTTGCGTGAGCAGTGATTAGTGCAAACTGAGATTCGCGTGAGGTGAGGCTGGCGAGAATCTGACTTTGCGTGAATTAGAGGTGACGCAAACTGAACTTTACTTGATCACAAACAAACGCAAACTTGATTTTGCGTGAGATAAAGTTGGCGAGAACTACTGTTTGCGTGAGACTTAGTTGGCGCAAACTTAGCTTTGCGTGAAGAACTGAAGACGCAAAGAGGACTTGCGTGATACAAAGGTGACACAAATGAGTTTTGCGTGATCCGAGAGAAACGCAAATATCAACTTTGCGTGAAAAACTAATTACTCAAAACACCCTTTGTCGCAAAAATCTGAATAAGAACCTCTGGCGCAAAGCTTGATGAACTCGCGTAAACCTCGAAGAACTCGCGCAAAGATGAGATCTGGCGCAAAGCGAAGTCAAAACTCAGAAAAATTCCATAAATCGATTTTAATACAGAATTTGATGACAATTTCTTGCACAAATATGTTCGAAAACACCTTTTTAACACTTTGTAATATACAATTTCGATTAAAAACCATAAAATCGAAAATTCGAGATAAGAACAGTACTTAAAAAACGGTTTTCTAGAATTCGAAAATCTTCAAAACTGACAGTTAAAACTTGATTTTCTTGCAAATCGATGTGAATCAAAAGATTTTTAATACTAAAAACGGATCCAACAAACCAATTTACAACGAAATTTGATCAAAAACACGTCCGAATTTGATGAAAAATCCAAAAACGAGATTTTCTTGAAAAAATTCAAGAAAATCGATCAAATTTTCAGATTAATGTACAAATTCATGTACGACAATCAAATCTCTCAGATTTAGATTGGCTCTGATACCAATTGATAATCCAAGAATCCTCTAAATCTAGAGAGAGAAAGTAGAGAGAGAGACTTTGAACCGCAAAGTAGTAAATCTTTATAAGATGTGCGTGAATGTCTTTCAAAGACAAAAACCCAAAGGGACTTAAATACCCTTGGCTAATACTACACAGAATATGACACTAAACACAGTATTAGACCAAGCCTATAAATACAATGATTACTATAAAATCAGACTTAACATATGTATATATATATATATATAGTGTTTGGTTCATTTGAGAAATGGTAAATATATGAGAAATAAAGAAGTAATCCTAGCCATTCATATGGTTAAGATCGGATTTGACTAGTCAAATATTGCGGCTTTGACCGGTCAAAAGTTGCGGCTTTGACTGGTTAAAAGTTGCGGCTATCCCAAAAATAGAAGGATAATTTCGTAAATTTTACAAAACACACGGGCTGTGTTCATATATGAATATGTATAATTCACATATGAACCAGTGCAATTCACAACTGAACTCTTTTAACTGATTCATATATAAACCTTTGTGATTCATATATGAATCAGTTGAACTAACTAACAGATTCATATATGAACCTTTGTGATTCATATATGAATCTGTATGAATCACAAAGATTCATATATGAACCTTTGTGAATCACAAAGATTCATATATGAATCTGTATAAATCACAAAGATTCATATATGAATCAGTTGAACTAATTAACAGATTTATATATGAATATTTGTGATTCATACAGATTCATATATGAACTCATCCTGTGTATTTTACGAAATTAACCCTCTACCTTCTATAGACCACACAAGGAATTATCCTGTGCTTCGCGGTCAAAGCCGCAAATATTGACTAGATGAATGACTAAGATTACTTCTCTATTTCTCATATATTTACCATTTCTCAAATTAACCTCTCCCTATATATATATATATATATATATATATATATATATATATATATATAAAGAGAAAGAGAGAGAGAGATAGAGAGAGAAAAGTTCAAATGAAAACCACATTTTCATTATAAACCAAGAGACAAATCTTGGCCCTTCATCTCTATTTGATTCAGCAACCCACATTAAATATACTTTTATTAAAAATATTATTTAAGGTGATTAGCGGTAAAAAAGAATTCCATTTCAATCACGCATACCTTATTTGACTTTTTATTTTTAATTAAAAACTTTTACCCCTTAATTTCTAATCTAAAGTATCTTAAAAATTACTAATATATTTAATCAAACAAATTACATCAAAAAACGATTTTGACATGATATCCATCTCGATGTAGTTTTTTTTTTGCGTCTTAACCGTTTTTTACGTGAATTGCTATATATGTATTATATTCATTATGAATATTTATGTACATTCACGTGTGTACATCAAATCGACACCATGAGTCCGTAACTTGACATCACATTCTTCAACGTTGTAAGGCACCGAGTTATTCATCACAATAACCCAACACCCATCAAGACCGATCGAGAACCTATCGAGAAAGGTCAAGAATCAATTCATTGACTTGGTGTGTGTTATGTGTATTAAACCATATCCTACCATTTTCATTTTCCATCGAGAACCTATTGATTGATTTATTATTTTTTTTGTGTGTAAAACCCTACCCTACCACTTTCAGCTTTTCTCGAGACAAATCGGGAACCCATCGAGACCAATCAAGAACACACCAAGATCGATTGAGAACCCACGGGACCGATTGACACCAATCGAGAACCCATCAAGACCAATCGAGAACCCATCCATTGACTTGGTATGTGGTTGTGTTTTAAAATCGTAACCTAACACCTTCATTTTTCATTGGGACCAATTGA